>WHYT01017458.1:122746-157210 GCA_009806455.1 Tetrax tetrax | reverse complement strand
AGGAGGTTGGAGGTCTTGGTGGGAATGTGTCTGGTAGCTCCTTTGGGAAGAGGTGCCACCTTCAGAAAGAAACTTCTCATGGGTTGGAAGGCCTTGCTGTGACTACGGTCCAGCTGGTAGCAACACCGTGCAGCACTGCTGAGGTCAGTCCTGAGATGTGGGCCTGGGTTTTCAGATTCCATGCTTGGTGGATCTCTAGCATAACTCTCTAACCTAAGAGGTAGAAGACTGAAGCTTGTATTCCTGGTCTGGATGAAACAGAACAGGGCTTGCAGATGTAACTCCCTGCTTTTATATGACACAGTATGTGATAGGCAGCTCTTCTTTTCACACAGTAGTTTTCAAAGGTCCCTTTTACCCTTATGTGAAATTAAGGGTAACGTAAAGGGTGAGGTGATTCTCCAAAGGTGGTGGTGATGGTGGGGAAGCCATGGGAAACATAGTTCTAGTGGATCTGAGCATGTAAACGTTTTACAACGTGGGCTTCCCTCCAGAAGTAAATGGTTCACCTTCCTAGGTCCTACTAACATCCTGCTAAAGAATTTTTTTTGCATCTAATTACATGGGCCAGACCCCTTGTATTGGTAGAATCAAGCAGTGGTGTTTGAGAGTGCTCATTTTGTAGCTCTGTGTTTAGGTATATCTTTCATTCATCAAGGAAAAACCTAGTTTATTTTACCTACTTAAAAAAAATGTACAGTCTCTCAGGCTTGAATGTATACTCCTCTGCATATGAAAAACTGACCCTAAAAGAAAATAAAATTGCAGAATCTAGACAGCACAAAAATACACCAAATTCAAGAACAGTAAGTCTGGAGCAAATTGTAGTTCCTCCTACGGGATTGACAGAATGGATTGAGAGCAGCCCTGAGGAGAAGGACTTGGGTGTGCTAGTGGATGAGAAGCTCAACGTGAGCCGACAATGCACGCTTGCAGCCCTGAAAGCCGACCGCATCCTGGGCTGCATCAAAAGAAGCGCGGCCAGCAGGTCGAGGGAGGTGATTCTCCCCATCACACCCTGGTGAGACCCCATATGAGCAAACAGCTCCCCCCGGCACTGGATGTAGGTGGAGTCATTTCACAATGCAGCAAATGCGATTGACAAAAATTGTATGTGCAAAAGCATCAACTTGTATTTGCTATTTTTTTCTCTGTAGAATGTGCCCTGTGTTGTTTAGCAATGTCCTTTCTCTGTGAGAAAAGCTTGGGAAAAACAACAACAAACAAAAAAATCCCCTGAAGTGCACTCTCCAGGGATAGTCTCTGTACTTCTAGCTCGTGAAGCACTAGTACCCGCTTTCTCTCCTCTGTGACTAGTACCATTTTATTGACAGTGCAGGAGGCCAATCCGTTTTGTTGCCATCCTGTCTTTAAAGAAATCTGATCTTGTCATTAACAAACCTACCTTACTGTAATCACAGAACATCACAATTTCAGTGTATCACAGTAATGTGGACAATGCTAGTCCATGCAGTTTGAATAATGAGTCTGTCCGGAAGTGCTTACAATTGCTAAACCATCAGCAGAGTAGAACAGGCTGTGTGTAGCCATTCTATTTGGTAGGTTATTTATGCAGTATGCAGGGTATAATTTGGAGAGAGATGACGCCTTGTTTCTTGATTTGATCTGAAAGCTTAGCTCCTAGAATCCTCTCCCTCCACCAGGAAGTAAATCCTTTCCTTTATGCTGGAGGGAGAGAAGTGAAAGACCACTTACGTACTTGTCAATGATACAGAGCATTCGAGAGGACAGGGGCAGAGCTCCACATAGTGTTGATAACTGCATATCTAATAATTGGGAGGGAGACAAGACTGAAGTCTCCTTTTTGGACAGTTTTATTGCTTATTCCCGCCCTCCCCCCCAATAATGCTGGACTGTCGCTTGAAGAATAGCAACGAAGCCCTTTCCACTGTTTCTTTCTAAATCTGTTGTGAATTTTAATGGCTTCATTCATCCAGGAAGAGGCAGGTGGACAGTATACCTTATCCTAATACTGTCCATAGCTCATTTCTGGTTCTTGAATGGCATAACTGAACTTCTAATGGTGAATATATCTCAATCTCTGCCTTTGTTTGCCACACATTTTGCTCAGTGTCCTGTGGCTCATTTGCAAACTTTGACAGATGCAAAATCAGCATGATGCCTTTCTGTGATGACAGAGCCAGAAAATGTAAGAGCCAGAAGATGTTGTAAGTATATTTTCCAACCAGACATTAAAAACATGGGGAAGAACCATGCTTTCAGGCTTTACTGGGCTCCCATAAGCTGTTACGATCTTCTGGCACGATAAACTACATAAGAAGCCTCTCAGTAGTAGCTCTTGGACATCTCGTCAGCCAAATGGATAATAATGACCTTACTGTTTACAGGGAAGTTGAGATTAAGCTAAATTTGTAAGGTGCTTTAAAGTTCAAAGGATAATCTTGCTCTTACTTCCATGGGAAACATGGCATGAGGGAGGGAAGGGAAATGTGTTAGGTCGAGAAGATGAACGGGAAAAATTTTGAAGCAGCTTGCTAAAATCAGGACACACAAGTCTCAAATTTGCTCATTTTTCTAAGCAACTTAAAATCATCCTCAATACTGAGACATACATTGCTATGCAGATGTTGTTATGTTCTGAAGCTGGACCCCAGTGTCGGCTAATTTTGTAGCTGTAGTACAAAATGCATCATTGAGAGTGCAGGAGATTTCTGCAAGAGAGTAACACCAAGAGTTTGCTGAAATAATGTTTCCAGTGTAGAGCTGAGCTAAAAATGATGAAGGGAATGAATGATCAACAACTTTCATTAGTTTCTAGCAGAACTTTATAGCTTTTATAAATTAAGGGTCTGACTTTAAGAACCCTAGCTCTGTATAGATTAAGCATGTTAGGTGGGAATAGACTGATCTCTGCCAACTTACTCAAGATCACTACCTGATGAGAAGTCCAGCCCCTAGCCTTTCTTCCTCTGTCCATCACCATTCCCCTGGTGATGTCCACAACCTTCACTTAGATTTTTCTTTCTCACCTCGCTCCACTGCCCCATTCCAGGAGCTCAACAAGCAAGTGAGGTTCAGAGATGCATCACAGTTGTTAGCATTAAGCCAGTAGTTTCCTAGGAAGCAGAAGCCTCCACTGATTCCATAGAAATCCTACAGTCATTGTTGCCAGGGAAACTCCTATTCTCTAGATTTACTCTGAAATATTTGTTCTTCTTACTTGGTTTTGTTTGTTTGTTTTAAACCACTGTAGCAACAGTAATATAATAATTTGTGGGTCATGGTTATCCGTACAGTGCAATGAAGTGGAGGGATCTGAAGACCTGGAAAAAAATGGTAAAATTTTCTTAGCTCTGTTCTCAAAGGAGGACAGAGTGGGATCTCTAGGTTTCCTGAATATACCAAAGGTAAAAAGTACGGAGGAGGAAGGCACATGTGGGGAGAGGAGGAGCTGTGCAAACTCTGTCCCAAGGTAAATCAAATAATTTACTTCAGGAAATGAGCAAAATCTACGCAAGTTTAAAGAAAAAAAAGTATTTTAATTTAGTTTTTTACTCTTTAAAAATCATTTTAAGTTAGCTTGATAATCTTTTGTTCTATACCAGGACGTGATATATTTAGTTCACATGCTACATTTCAAAGAGGAGGGCTGATTTTTGTTTTCATGCTGTTTGATGCTATATTTTTCCTTCCACCTACCTGAATTTGAGCATCTTGAATATGAAAACTTAGTTTGAATGTTTGGCCTTGATAGCTGATAAGGCTAGGGAACAGTGATTGCACGTTTGTGTGTGGTGGTGGAAGTGGGAGGAATGAATTCTGACAACACAGGTGTACCACAGTAAATGCAACTTGCTTACCTTCAAGGTACTAAGGATTTTGTCATGTTTCTGTGTTACCCTCTCTCAGAAGCTGTGCTGATCAGCCAGCCTCACTTGTTTCACCTCTTCTTACTAATATGGAAAGGGATCACTGTTCTTGACTCCCTGTGAGTCCTGGAAAGATTCAGAAAGTAAATTTCTTATAGCTGCTTTTTGGGTCATTTCATTGTCCTTAAAATATTCAGGCTCAGTAACTTCTCTCAAACCCCTGCAAACTAACAGAGTGTTTGCAATTCCATAGTCCTGGCTATCTCCTTATGGAAACATCAGTCAGGTTTCTGCCCGGGACTTCTGTATACCTCCAAAAATCAGCAAGATTATTTCCGCAACAGTTTTGCCGTAAGGGTTCTCCTATTCTTGGTTTATAGATGGTAGAAGTGCAGAATATCATATGACCTTCACATATCAAACAATTTCTGGCAAAGAACTGACCTTAAATCACCTGGATCAGAACAATGGGGTGAAAAAAAAAACATTTTGTGTTTTATTTCTTAACATGTTTCAAAAAAGAAGCAGGAAGATGTTCCACAGGTGGATTCTTCTGGCCAAAGGACTGAGATAGCATGTAAGACGTTAGATATAATGTTCATGACCTGGGCTTTTCCCACTACCAAGGCACTGATGCAGGTGGAAAATGACCACGCTGCTTTTCCTCCACCACAAGGTGACATGGGGACAGCCTGTTGGCATCCTCCTTGGAGGTTTCCTGCTCATGGAACTGACTGTGTGGGGACTGACACCTGCTGATCCCATGCCCCTTGAACTAAGGGCAGAGCGATGCCACGTGGGCAGCCGAAGATCGCTGGTCGTGGTTGGTGATGGGGGGGACGGCCTCACTCACCAGCAGCAGCGGCTGGAGCTGCTGCTGCGTTGCAAGGAGGACCTGAGAGAACCACATCAGTGAAGCCCAGAAGATGCCTGCTAGGACTCTGGGTAGATGGTAAGCCCGGAGCAACCTACAGTTTCTTGTGTTTCTGTGGATTTGGTACTTTCTTGTTGGCTGAATTATATTACTGCTGTTCCCTTTCTCGTTCAGCACTCTGAGCTGCACATCTCATGATATGACACACGAGTGTGCAGTTAGTGATCTGCTTGCAGAAAGTCAGGGTGTCTGGGCCTACTCACAACAGATATTTTGCTGTTAATAAAGTTTGCTTCAATTGAAGACATAAAATGTTTGAACTGTTTTAGTCAGTTGTAATTCACGTCCAATGATTCACAGATAGAAGCGGCCTCTGTTGTTCGGTGATGTGATCCTATAATTACGTAGGTGTTTGTTTTGCCCTACCTAAATTTATGGTCTTGAATGACCTTAAAATGAGTGGCTTTTTTTTTTTCACTCCTTGCAAGATGTTGGCTTTTGTAAGGGGTTACTCTTTTTATGCCTTTTTGAGTTTTTGTATATAGTTCTGTGATTCCTTCTTGAGTTTCCTGTATAGTTCTGTCATTTCTTCCAATAGCTTTTAATAGGGAAGGCTTGACAGTTTACTGCATTGGAGTAGTTGCCAAATGTCTTGTAAAGCTCTGGCTGCACACAAATTGGTGCACTGAGGGTTCTTTAAAAGTTTTGACGTTAGATAGCATTTTCAGGAAAAAGTGAGAGAAGAGGATTAGGTTTCTCCTGTGACTTTACCGCCCTAGCTGTGAATGGAGTTTGCCATGGGTAGCCAAATCGCAGAACCTTTGTTTAGGCAAAGCTTTTCCTCTCATGTATGTAGAAATTATCTTAAATACAGAAAATCTTCTCTGTGAGATGAAATCTTCTTTGCATAGTCTTCTCTAGTGGATGTTTTTTTCATTTCTCAGCAGCTAGATTTTTTTAAATGAAATTTTATCCTAAACTGTAAAGGTTTTATCTGCAGCCGCTAAGGGATAACAGATCCCATCAGCCGCTGCATTTTCTGTGGCACGACTCCAGCAGCCATCTGTTACCTTTCTGCTTCTGCACGATTTACTCCTCTGTTAAAAAAAAAAAACAAACAACAGAGAAGTGCTGCACAAAAGCTTCCTTCTAAAGTATGTGAGACTATATACGTTATTTCAGTAAAAATGGGAATTCAGTCTTGGATGTGATAAGAGAGATTTTAGAGCAGTTTGATTATGCTGTATAGGAAGAAGGGGGCTGCCTTTTCACAGGGGGAACTTCCTAAATGAAATTCCCTCGTCAACAAATATGTGTGCGTGACTTCCAGAGAAATTCAAGAGCCAATGTCTCAAAGTGCATGCTGAACATCTATCCACCTTTTTCTTTCCAGTTACAGGTTCTCACTGATCCAGTTTTCAAGTCAGCTTGGTGAAAATACTTTCACTGAGGAACATGTTTATCCCCCCCTGTATGCCTGTAATCGTATTGGTTGAACACACGGGTACAGTGAAACTGAGCCTAATAGTTCCTCATCCCCAGCAGGTTTATTACTAGGCCAGATTTGCCTCATAATAGTAAAGCAAACAACTTCTCAGAATAACTTGAAATGTAAATGCAGGAGCCTTGTTCTTCTGTTACATATTCATTGGCATAAAGCTGTCTGATACTGAACTTGTGTCTTCTTTCCTTTTGTTATTTTAAAATAAAGTCAGAATTTGGCTTGGATTTTTGCTTTTTAGTTATGTTAAACATGTCTTAGTCTCTCTCTGTTTCAGTTAAGTGTTTGTGTTGTGGTTTTTGGGGGTTATTTTTTGTTGTTTTTTTTAATTAACAGTAAGAATGGGATAGGAATCATCGGCTACTCAACCGTTTTCCAAGATTCTGTGATGAGGAAAAGTCTACACTCCATTGCTAAAAGGAAAAAATGAAAGTGTTTTGGTAGGGTGGAGGGAAGAACTGATTGAAGCTGTTTTCCTTCACAAGAGCTTTTATGGGGGGGAAAAAAAAATCAAGAAAACAGTCTGTGCATCAATCCCTCTAAAATTTATTTCAGAGCATTATTTCTATTTCCTCTAGACAATTAAGAATAGAATGGATGATGGAGGAATGATACAGCTGATAGGTGACAGCTGAGACCTGCAGAATAATGAAGGTAGCCTTTCATGTTTGTGTTGGCAATTCCAGCATAGCCGGAAGGGTAATGAAATGCACGAAATCATTTTCAGAAACATTTTAAAATAAACTATTTATGAGCTCATTTCTCTAACATTTTAAATGTCTTTTGGAAAATGGAATTCTCTGCACATGGTATTGATTTACTTCCTTAGTATCGCAGACTTCTTGGGAAAGCTAAGCTCATGATGCTCCTAGTTTTGCTGAATGTAGGCAATATAAGCTAAATCTTGCAGTTTTTTTCCATTTACTTTGTAACGTAACTTTGAATGGAGTAAATGCAACAATGCAGAGAAACTCATAAATGGAAATATGACAGTGAGTCTTGATCAACTCTTGGTTAAGAGGCAAATTTTGGTTTCTTGGAGCCCTGTTAGTTTTCCTAAGAAAACTGAGAAGATAAAACTTTCGTATGACGTTTTATTAGATTAAGATGAAAACTAGTGAATTTCAGAAATTCATTGATGGTAGTTTGAGGTTCAGCATTTGTACTCAATACAGGCAGAGACTATGGCTTTACCAATTTATTTTTCTCCATTTTGTGAAGCTGCCGATGTTTAAAAGGCACTGCTGTCAAGCTCACAAAATATGTGCAATGAGAAATATACAGAGAAAACTTTCTCAGCATGTTTCCTATAAAATGCACTTGTAGTTTCCCTGTAGAGCCTGTTCACAACAGCTAAAAGCAGTTCAGGGGTCTTTTTTCTACTTTCAGACAGAACACTCCTTGATTCAAACAAGAAAATAACATTTCTTGGATAATAACTGTCTATTAAAATAACTTATCACTTAAATGTTAAGATGTCAATATAACGAGATGTATTTTCTACTGCCAGCATCTCTGTAGAGAAAGGATTTTGTTTCAATCAGGATGTCATGGATCCAGCTTTAAAATTTTAATTAAACCTATAGAGAAACGCATTTTAGATTTTTCTAGGAAGACCGAAGTTTGAACTTTTTTTCTCTGTGGTAAAAAAGAAAAGCAAATAAACTTTTAGTAGAGTGAGTTGTAGTTTTCTTATGTTGGCATTTGGTTCTGGTTAGTAACTTCAAAAAAATAATAATACTCTTTTTACATACAAGCCAGAAGAAAAATAAAAGGAAACTAAACATAGTAAATGTAGGTGTTTTTCTGGGAATTAAAAGACTTATTGGGTGCTTAGAAAGTTCACAGGGAAGAGAGATGGCTGCTTTCAGCTGAGTATTGTCATGTTGTAAAAAATACAATCTCTGGCTTCATTTCTTTTGCCTCAGAGAAAGAATGTTTTGAGGAAGAACATTTACTTCCTTGTTCTCCCCAACCCCATGTAAAATGTAGGCTTTGTAACACTTAATTGTCTTAGGATCTTATTGAAAAGGAGACTGGTGTGAAGGTTTCTATATTTCTGTCAGTATATGTGCATGATAGTGAAGATGACGCAGCTCCTGTGAGAAACTGCAGCTTGGAATGGAGGGTATGAAAAGTGCTTGGTGAATTACTGGGCTCCATGGCTTTTTAGTATGTAAAACACAGGTAAAAACATGGATTTATGCTGCTGTTTCTGCACATCTTGCTGGTATTTAAATGGTCCAGTGGTTTCATTTTGCTGTGCATGCTACAATTACATAAAATTGTACGTCTTTGTTCCAAGAAGCTCGAGTTCAGTTTGAAATGAAATGCAGGAAGGTGGACTGATGAAGAACAAGAGAAAGTAGAAAGGAAGGCAGGGTTAAAAACAACTGCAGTTAAATTGTTTAATTACATCAATAGATTTACTTCTCTGCATCAGTTAAAAGCTTTTATTCTTCACAACAAGTAATTATTGGTATTCCCAGACTGCTTTTAATGTAGTCACATTTCACTGTTATTCTGTTAAGCGTGTCTCAATAGAAGACCCAAGGATTAAGAAAGGGGCAATTTCTTTCTGGATAGGTCAGTTGTAAAAGTCTTTAGGAAGGATGCCACATGAAAACTGCAAATATCTTTTTGGAAGATGTGGACAAACATGTGCTCAAGGTCAGTGTTAAAAGAGCATTTCAAGGAGTGCAGCAAAGGGCAGAACTCTGAAGGACCTTGGACATCTAGAAAACTGTGTGGAAAATGTAGCCAGCTATACTCAGCAATCTCATGGTGTCATCTTGTGAAAATAAAAACTGCTGTGAAAGCTTGGTTGCTGGATTAACAAAACCCCACATCTTTCAAATAGACTAACAATCTAAATGCTTAAGTATTAAGTCTAGTTAACTAACTTGACAGGGGAGAGGGGGGCATTCTTTACCACTCTGCACTTAGAATTTGCTAAGCTTAGCTTACTATATATATATATATATATATATATACACACACACATATATAAATATATAGGTGTGTATTAAGTAGGGCTGTTAGGTTGAGCACACTTTGGCCACTGGATGTCTCAGAAAGCAGAGGCACAGAGCACAGGATTTTCTGCAGTGACACGACACCGGAAGACCTTCTGCCTCCGCAGAACCTACAGCCTTTATGCAGTCTGTAGAAATTTCAGGCTTTGTGTATATAGTATAAATGCGAAGTATAAATACACGTATGTGCACAAAAAGTATGTCTGTGTGTATATACACCAGTCCAATGTCATCTTCAGGAAGGATATGGTTGTGATTCGTGTTCTCTATTTCAGGTAGAGCCATTGCCCATGTCCTTGTATGGTCTTTGTAGTGGTCAATCCAAAGTATCTTCTCTGTCTGCTTTGAAGTGATAAGCTCAGGAGCTTCAAATTGTACATACCCAAATTCAATTGCAGCAGTTAGTTTTATTGATGCCATTGGGATTTGCTTGTTTATGAAGTGGAAACTGCAGTATCATTTTACTTTGGTTGTATTTATGATATCTTTAGCTGAAAGACATTTCAATGAATGGACACAGTCATTTTCCATATTTTAGTAACAGACAAGTTAGGGAATTTCATATTTTTTCTGTGGTTTCAGATACCGAGAAAGTATAGATGCTTTGTTTAAAATAAAGGTAATCTGACTATTTTTAAAAAAAAAAATAGTTTTGTTGCCTTGGTTCCATATTATTGAGTTGTTGTAGTGTAATACTTTGCCTCGCACACTGTGACAGTCACCGATACAAATGGAGTTCACGGATTGACCAGACTGACGCACGCTGCACCAAATTACTTATGCACACATATAAGAGGAACCGAAAGATGTGATAAGGAAGTGTAATTCTGAAGCGATAAGAACTTTTCTGACTTGGTTTGTCAGCTGGCATGTCTTAAAGCTTGGCGTCTTACTAGGGGTGTTGATATTTGGAAACTCTGCCCCAGTGAGAGACCTCACTACCCCACTCTCTGTGATTAAGACCTGAATTTGCCTAAACTTTAAAGAGTATTAATACTTTAAAGAGTAATTAAGTATTAATTAACTGTATTAAGTACATATATGTATTTATTACATATTACATATATTTATTACATATTTCACATATACATGACCAAATCAGTCCTTGTGAAAACAGCCGCTTGCTGTATCAGACAGCAAATTTATTATTTTTCAAATGTGATTTGACTGTTGGCTGATACGGTACTGTTTCATTTTGGCTTTGGTTTTGTGTTTGAACTGAGGAGAACTTTTTTTTTTTTTTTTTTAAAGGACAATTATCCCTGATTAGGGTTTTAATTTTATTTTTTAGGATTAAAATCCCTTTTGCGGAGGAGTTGTGGAATGATTTTAAGTGATAGCATATTGGATCACATAAGATGATGCTTCTTTGGGGTAGGGAGCAGACTTCCAACATGCTTAATGGAGAATTATGTTAAAGCCTGTTAAAGAAGACTACTCTCTGTGGAAGTTAACGAAATTAGGGGAAGTAATAAAAGCCAATTTTCCATTTTTACTGAGTAATGCCAAGGAATCTCAAAACCCTGCAATAATGCAAACCTAGTAGGAGTCAAGTGAAGAATCCTTGTGCGTACCTCACCTGCAAGCCAGAGACTTGAGTCTCTGAAGTCCTTAGAACAGCTATTTTCTTCCTGTCGTGTTCTCTTATTTGACACTTCAACTAGACACAGTTGAGTGATCTTTAACAAGTAACTAAAAATATGTAGGAGAGTGACAGCTATAAAACTAGTATGAATTAAAATGGTCAGAAGATTGACATGGAAATGTTTCTTCTAAATTTGTCGAAGGAAAAACCAGAAAAACACTTAAAACCTACAGTAAAGAAGATTTGCCTGTGAACTCCAAGAGCAATATTCCTAGTTGTAAATTGACTTCCTACTGTTTTCATCCTAAGAGATGTTCCTGGCCCCTAGGTTTCTGAACTTCAAATCTGAAGTATGACCTGCAGAACGCAGAAGTTTCTATCTAACATATATATATCTATATATCTATAGCATATATGTGTCCTAACAAATAATGCTACCTTGGAATAGCAATTGGTGTTTACCTTGATTTCCGCTTACTTCTCATTTCTAGAACCTTTAGTAATGTGCTGTATGCCAGGGTGCACAGCCATCTCTTCAGCCACAGTTTTTGACTCTAAAGCATTCTCTGCTTTGAGCGGGAATTCTGTCCCCTTGCTTCATGCGCGTACCCTATTTTTCACCCTCACAAAGCAGGATGCAAAATTATTTTTTTGGGGGGATAACTACTAATTTCTCTGATGAAAGAAGAGGAATTCAGAACAGAATTTCGTTATGACGACGTAAAGGCCTGTGAGTAGCTAGGAGAGTAAAGCTGAACTCTTATTTGCTTACATGCAAGGAAAGCTGGAAAAGGCAGTGTGATGATATTTTGACCGTGAGGTGTAAGGCTTTAATGCCTCATCATTCAAAATAACTCATAGCCTAAATTACAACTTGAATTTGGTAGTACAAGAGAGACGCATACTCGCTGAGGGACATATCCCTTGCTATACCATACACAGTATGCCTATGCTATATCAAACTTTGGTCGTCAGCTTGTTTATTGTTTGAATTTTCCTTATGGGCCGTTTTCTGGCTGGCAGAGCCTGAAGTTTTCAGGAGCAGGTCTAACAGGGACAAGCGTGTTGGAGTTGGTAGGAGCAGCTGTGAATGTTAACAGTGGGCTGCTGTTGGGAAATTATTCATGGGTTAGTTAATGGTAGAAGCCCTTTGTGTTTATCAGACTTCTGGGAAACAACACTGGAAATGATGTTTGGATTTCATTTGTCAAAGTTACTGGATATATGTTATGTAATTTAAAAACTTATCCTCAATTCACCTTAGAGTTTATTGAGTGCAGGCGTGTTATATTGGTGACTAAAAGGCACACAGAACCTGACTAAACATGGTTGGTGTTTGTTTTGTGGTAGGAAATAATTTTTTTTCGCATTGGGTTACTTGGTCTTTGATCTAGCTGGAGGTGCTTAGGAGACAGTGCTTTCCTTTTTCCCCCAATCTACTCCACAAATTGTAATAAGAGTGGAGCAGAGTTGGAGACATGCAGTTTATGGTATGCCATATGGGGGGGTGGGGGGGAGGCAAGGATCAGGAATCTTCTGTCATGGAAAGCTAATTAATATTTTCAGAATTAAGGCTGACCTGAAAGCAATGGCTTGATGTTGTAGTTACTTGCTTTAGGTTATATCAGGCTGATGGTCTCATAACTTTACAAGTCCTGCAGAAAAATTATACACTTCAAAAAACCACAGGAACAAGGGACAAACTCTGCCCTTCCCCGTAGAAGGGCACGCACTGAGGGATCTGAGGATTCTTATTGCAACAGATTAGTAAAGTTGAAGATAATACAAACCCATGAATTATTGAAATATGGCATTCTTGAATGTTTGCTGTTTTAAAGTTCTAAACTTCTGAGATGAATTGTCTTTGCATCTTCATTCTGAATTTACGAAGCAGTTGAAATATTCTAAATTATTTCAAACAAATGTCAATGTGTTCTGTATTTTGTCTTTATTTTTAGATGGTCAAAAAACCACATAGATGTATTCAGTAAGGAATGTGCCCTTTTACAGCTTTTTATGACTAAGGGAGGAGTAGTACAATTGCTTTTCAGTGTTTGCATTCTAAAATACTAAGCTGTGCTTTCAAACACGTGAATAAAGTTTTTGATTAATAGAATTTGAGAAGTATCAGGAGTATAAAATGCTGAGAGATGTCTCAATGCTTTCACATAGGACAGCTTGCTGCTTCATAAGCTGATTTACTGTATAATTTCAACTTTTTTGTTTGTTTTGATGAAAGTTTAAACTTTTCCATTAAGTAGTAGCTACTAACTTGACAAGAAATTTTGTCCACTGACTGTTTGCCAAAGTTTTGTTTCGGTGTAGTAGATAAAACATAATAGGCAAAATTGAGGAAAACCCCCAAATCCTTACGGTTCCTGGCAATCAGACATTCATCTCCGTGGAACCTGATTGAGGTGGGAGGGAAGAGTGATGTGGTAACAAACCACTTCTGAGATGTCTTTGAAGGAAGAGTTAATCCCTGTTTGCAGTTGCTTACATGAGTAATTCTTTTGATATCAAGTTGATCATACCGGTGTAAACATTTTGTGAGTGTAATGAGTACTCAGGATAGCAGAGCCAAGAATAAGCTACATAATAAAAATAAGAATTTCTTTTTGGTTTACGTGTTGCTGAGGTGTAGGTACTCTTGCTGGTAGGTCCCTATCAGAGCAACTTCTATTGGTTAGAAATTAATCAATTATGTGGTGTAATAATTTACTTTTTAAAATTGGTTCATACCAATGTATTTAAATGAAATTAATTTACTCAGCTTTTTAAAAGAAGATTAGATTGTATAAATGCCTGAGTATTTCACAGGTCTTGTGAGAAGAGATCTCCATTTTATTTACAAAATTTACCTTTTGTGTTTGAACACTCTGTCATAACTCATCAGTAACAGAAGATATAGTATCTGATTCAGAAGAAATGCTCTAAAATTCAACCTCTCTTTAGGTTCCTAGTGTTGAAGATTATGCCACTTTTCTCTAAAGGTAAGTGTACAGTAGTGTTACTCTTGCACAGGCAGCATAAATATGATACGAACCTGAGCCAGGCAGCCTGGGTTTTGATAACAGTCTGCAGAACCAAGATTATTTTGCAAAGCAGTCCAAAAAATGGGGCTATCTGTTGGTGGGTGTGGTAGCCATAGCTGAAAGATAGTTTGAATTGTCAGCATAAACCCTACTTTGTGCATACTCTGAAATTACGAATTCTCCAGTGAAAATTGTCATAGATTGTCAAGAAAATCTATTTGCTGTATGTGAATGAAAGATAACTGTCTCTGGGACTTACACAGGACAATATTTGAATGCATGACTGCATTTACCAAGTATATTATTTCCAGTGTGGGTTGGTTCTGATTCTTCAAATTTTACCAGCCTTGCTTTCCACTGTCATCTTCAGCAGAAGATTGATTGCATTAAGGGCATATACACACATATGTGTGTGTGTGTGTATCACAGAAACAGGCTCAACCTGGAAGTCCAAGAAAGGATGTGATGGAAGGGAATTACAAAGAAGGAAAAGAGGGGATAAAAAAGGCGTGTGGCACCCTCATCTTTCATTTGTACTGTCTAGTACAGAACTCAGCCTGTGTCATGTCACAGGATGGCCATCGCACTGTCGTGCAGCCTCAGCATACGTTGATCCAGTTTGGCTTGTGAAAAAGAGTCAAGATTTAGTGTGTGATAGTTTTTATTTAGCTTCTTTCAGCTTCACCCATGAAACAAAATGTTGCTTTTCTCATTCTTATAAAGACTATTTTTTAATACAGATTGAATTTTTATTTCCAGTGCTTTGAGATAAGTCTTATTTTTCACATGATCCCTTTCATATGTTCTTGCTAGTTTTTCTACAGCCGTGCTTGCAAAGCTGTGATCCGCATTGTTTTTATTGTCACCAATTGCTTCAGGCCCAGTGGAATTTACCTGTTCTCCTTAATCCCTGTATCTACTAATTGGAAAATTGCTTGGAGATTTATTGAGGTAGCGTTATCCTTAACTCTTTTAACAGGTAGGAAGTTGTATTACTTCATACTTCTGTTTCATGCACAGAAAATTACTAGAGAGGTGCCTCAGGATGAACTTGTCCTGTAATTGTTGATAGCGTTTTGAGAAGTGAGTTAAGGGGTTGACCTGAAGTATTTTGTTTGGGATTTTTTTTTCATGGGTTGAAAATGCCTTCTTAAGGTTTATGCTTGTTTTTTTAGGGTGTGTGTGTTTGTTTCTTAAATTGCTTGACGGTTTGATTATAAACTGTGTCTGCTGGGCTTTATGGTGGTTAAATATCTGCTTTATGTCAGCATAGAGATTTGGGAATAGTGAGACTGTCTTTTGTACAAGTGACTTGTGAGTAGCCTTCCGAATTGCGGTTGCGTTGTTCAGCCATGCATCATTATAAGATCATCTGGCAAAAAAGGAACTGTGTGATATGTGAAATCTTGTTGCCCAGCTTCCACAAAAAAAAAACCCTATTGGGTTCATGCTGTATACCTGTCATTTTGGCCATAGGTTAAATGCAGATGTACAGGTAGTCTACTGCTACTAAAAAAAATCTGCAGGTGAAAAAGCTGAACACTGATTTAAATCTGTCCATTTTAATTGTGTTCCTGTTACAAGTTCTGATGTTTAAGAACATTTGCTGTACAGGATGGGGGATTTCTCATTTGAAGAGTAGCCACCACGATACGTTTGTCATACAGCACATTGAAAATCATCCGTGAGAGCTGGTAGTGTGCTAATTCCTTCTGATACCCATATCTCTCTATCCATACACTGAAAAAGATGAACTAGACTTCAGATAAAAAAAAAAAAAGTGTTGGCTTACTTTTTCAGATTTATAATTGGCTTCATATTATTAAACTGAGAATCCTGTGGGATCTTGAACAACTGTTCCTTGGTGGCCATCTGGGCTTTTAGATGATAAAACAATGTACTCATTTTTTCTAACACTGTAGTATTCTGGAGTACAGTGCAAGATCGGTATTAAAATCAGCTTCCCTAGGGGGCTTCCCCATCATCTGTCTTTTTTTACATCTCCCACCACAGTATTTTTTTGTGCCCTGCTTACAGACTTTGCTTATATAAAATCTAAAAGGGAAAACGGCTTGTGTCGATTCTGGCTGTTTCTTACCTTGTACAGGTAAAAGTAGTTATAAGCTGCCAAGATGTTAATTATTTTTGTTATACTATACAACCTGGAAATAAATAAATCTTCAAGGTTTTTAGAGTGATAAAGCTTAGGAAGCTCATTAGCTGTGTTGCCTCGTCTCTGTTTCTTACAAGTTGTTACTAGGGAATGCTTTTTAAGATCACTTCATTTTTTCTAATACACTATTCTTCAGAGTTTTATGTTTAGATTGCCTATTATGATTGCATTATTTAATAACGATGTGACTGATCTAAAAGATGCTGGCCACAGAAACTGGTTTGTTGTAATGAGAGGACAGAGATACAGCACTACAAGCTGAGGCGTTACTCTGACAAAATCCACGGAGGGAGTTCAGCTCAGACACAAGTGAAATTGCCCGAAAGTCAGCACCACTTGGTTTATTTACATGGTGACCAAGTAAGGTCCAAATGACCTGAGGGCTCATGAGTTACACTGGTAGGGTTGCACCCCCTTAGTCTCAATTGAAATGCATGCCTGCTACACTGCCAGTCACTCAGCTTCGACTGACAAAGTTATTTGATCTCCAGACTTGAACTTGGGTGCATAATGTGGAAATTATGTAGCATAATATCCCTTTGACCTTTTACAAAGGTTGTTCTTCACTGGGAAAGAGCAAGCATGACTATGTGGTTGCCTCAGTCTGAGTTACTGTGACACTCTGAGATCTTGGACAGCCCCTCTTTCCTGCTTCACCGATGGCTATGAAGAAGGTTAATGGATCAATCAGATCTGCTCTGTAAGAATTCAGAATCTGGGGTAGAAAGGCTTTGCTGCAATCACTCTTCAACTTGTATACCTTATTCTGCTCAGAGAAGGTGACGTTGAGGGTTCATCATTACTTCACTGCTATATAAATCTCCTGAGAGAGCTGCTGTGGAGTGACTCAGTGTTTTTCAGCTTGGAGCGTAATGAAGCAGAGTCATCACTGACCAGATAGTTTCTCAGGCCAGAGTCAAAACAAGCTGATGAATCCTTAAAAATTAAAATGGATGTTAAAAAGAGTCTGATTTCCTGAGATCTCAGAAGTTTGGAAGAGGGAGGAGGCATGAAAAGTGTGCTAAAGCATCTACCCTAAAATACTATTTCTTTTTGCACATATATATTTTGTTTTGCTTGACAAAAGTGACCGCTTAGATTTTTTCAAACATAATTCCTTGTGCCAGACATTCTGGGGATGTTTTTATCTCTACAATTGTGAGTATCCTAAAGATACCCAGAAGATTTAGCCAGATAAAATAGAAGAGCAGAATAATGACGTGATAAGATCACTTATTCAAAGTCCAAAACAATCCTTGTCCCTGGGAGATCACCTGCTGTCAGAAATGCCGCTGTCACTAAAGGGAAAAGCCTCGTCTAGAAATGCTGAACGTTGCAACTTGTTGAAGCCTAGGTTTGCTAAAGAATGAAGAAAACTGAAAGAAATGAGTGCTTCAAAGGTAGTGCATTTTTTTCAAGTCTGTTTTTCCACAGCCATAGTATCTGCTGTTTCTTGCAGTTCAGGGAAACAGTGATAGTTGAACTGTAGATAAGATTTTTTTTATATAAAGGCAGATGCTCCTGTGCTTTTATAGCTTAGTGAAGGAAGGATGTTACTGATTAAAGATAAAATTACTTTAGTAATGTGTAAGAGATGAGCCTGTCCTTGCAGGCTAATAGTCTGTCTGAAACAAGGTCACATCATTGGCTAGCTTAGGTGTCTAAATGCCCAGGTTCTGAACTTAAGGGCTAACTGTTCTGCAAAGGAGGTATCTCAGTCTGTTTTCTGCGCTGAAGTTGCCATACTTCTTTTCTTCTTCTTCTTCTTTTTTTTTTTTTTAATTCATCTCTAGAGAAGTGACAAGAAATACTAGTTTACCTTTATGGAGATCTCCCCTTAGCTGCTAGAAATGTTACAGATGGGCTACAAGGAAAATGTCACCATACTTGGTGTATGTATGCTGTGTCTGGTTGTGAAGTTTGCCTGGGGTATGTGCACTGTAGACCAGTCCCTCAGTGAAAGGATAAGGGAAGCTAGTTTAGGACTTGTAGGACTTCTTTCCTCTTGGAGGGAGAAGATAAAAGATGGTGTGACCCAGCTGTGTGCTCCTGAAAGACTGAATTGCCTGAGGCATTTGCAGGGACTGTAGAGGTGGACTGAAAGTGAGAATCTCAGACAGTTACTGTGATCAGTGTTCAGAGTGGATGTCATCAGGTACCATGGACTTTAAAAAGTGGCATTTAGTTTGATGCAGGCCTTTTTTAATAATAATTTTTTAAACCACATAAAAATTTGCAAAGCAAGCTTGTTGTTATTATGCAGAATGCTTTTGCAGTCCCCACCAAGTATCATCAGCCAGGAACCTGGCAGCTTTACACTTAGTACTCCTTCATGGACTTGTCTTTCCTGAACATGCCTAGTCTCTGAACACATGTAAGCTTTAACATCCGTCATGTAGCAAGGAGTTTTTCAGCTTATATACACCTCATGTTAAGATTTCTTTGGAAACTTCCACTTGATAGTTTCATTTGACATCTCTTAGTTTTTGTACTGAACACAGCTATAAAAAGTAAGTCCCTATTCCCTTTTTCCATGCCGCTAGTAATTGTGTAGATCACTACCACACGTCCTGTAACTCATTGCTTTCCCAGGTTAAGGCATTCTTCATGTATTTAGTAGTACATGCTATGGAAGCTGTTCCTTAACTTCTAGTGCTCCTTGCCAACTTTTCCTTTTTTATTAAGGTTTTCTTCATTATTTTTGTGAGAGAGAGATTAGAACCATGCACAGCATTCGAGATGCAGGTGTACCACAGATGTATATGTTAAGATAATGATGATGACTCCTTCGTCTTATATCATTTTCCTCATAATTCACGTCCAGATTGATTTCACAGATGTTTCAGACTATTAAGCTGATACTTTCTTAGAACTCTGTTATGATCAAAGTTCTTTTTTGAAAAAATAATGCACTCCTTGGCTTCTCCACAGGATTCCAGTGGCTTGTGGGGTTCTGTGTGCTCATTAATTCAGTTTTTTTACAATAGTTTCTAAAAATTTGGCAAGGGTTTTACAGGCCTGTGGTTCCCCAGATATGCCCTGCAACAATTTTCTTTTTTAATTAGCATTACTTTATCTGCCTCCCAGTTACTTAATACACATATATTTTAAAGCAGGAGGTTGCACACTCCAGCTGGCAGTTCTCTTTTACCACAAGAAGATCCAAGCAGTGGAACAGGTTGCCCAGAGAGGTGCTGCCATTTCCATCCTTGGAGACTTTCAAGAAATGTCAAGTTAAAGCCTTGGGCAGCCTGGTCTGAAGCTTACCCTGCTTTGATTAGGAAGTAGGACTAGATGATCTTCTGCAGTCACTTCCAACCTGAATTTTCTCATGAGTTTCTTTACACACTCATTCAAGGATGACTCCAGTCATAGTTGTCAGCTGTTTGACTGGACTGATATATTTCAGAAATGCTTACAAGTGTGTGTGTGTGTATGTGTGTGTGTGTGTATATATATATATATATACACACACACACGTACATGTATATAAGAAGAATTTGAGATACATTAATTGAAGGTTTTTAGAGAGTTTAGGAGTGAAAGTGATGTTAACAATGTGAAATACAGAGCAATTAATTGTGAGTATTACACTACATTGTTACAGAATAGTTACTAATTGTTCCATGACCAAAGGCCTCTTGGCTGTATTTTATGTTCTTACGTGGAGTAGGGTAGATTTTCTTGAGAACAAGGTGGGAAGCTAGGGACTAACACAATATCAAACAGTGAGCAAATGTGCTGAGAGGTCAGACTGTCAACGTTGATAGCTGTCCTGTCTCTGCACAGTTGTTTGTTCTGTCTTTATTCTTCATGAAAGCATTCTGTTCTTCAATGGACCATCATCCATAATTTTCTACTACTCTTTAAATACTTTCTCTATTCCCTGTTAATGTCTATTGGTTTTCTAATTTGCTGCAGCTTAAACCAGTTTAAATTTCAGGTGACTTTGTATTCACCTTGCTACAATCTGAACTCAACTCATCGTTTCTCATTGCCCTTGGAGAGGAGGACTGGCAAGGGAAGACCAATAGTCCGTGAAGTGGAGTTTGATCTGATACTTTTCAATGCTTCCCATGGAAAAAGAATGTTTTTCTCAGTTACTAAGGCTTTCATGGAATTTGATATGATTTACTAGGTTTTAAACTCAAATCTGATATATAGAATTCCTAATACACTTGCTAAAAAAAAAATAAGTAAGGATAACACAAATGCTGGTGTATGTGAACAGCATTTTTGGTTTGCTTGCTTAAAGGTTGTTGAGCACTTTTCCCCTATTGTGTCCATTTCATTTAAGGTGGATTTCTTGTGTTTCTGTGTCTCACAAGTAATCTGTGTTGAATACAACCATCAGTGTAGCATCTCAGTTTAAAAATATTGGCAGGACACAGCACTGAAAATGAGATTAAAGGTATTTATGGTTGTAAATACCATTGTACTATATCATCTTATATTATGTTGAATTATTTCAATGCAGTACTTCACTCACATCCAAAATGTTCTGGAGGATGGCATGATAATAATTTGGAGTTAATGCCAACAAACTCTTTACTTTGTGAAACGTTTCAGAATAAAAAGTATTTAAATTATGTACACTTTCATAATGATAGATAAAAGAAAAAACTTCCATTGTAAACTAGGCTGAAGATCAGTAACCAGAAGATTGTGAACAGAAAGAAGTGTGTTTCAAACCTGAATCCATGTATGTGGCTCCTGTTAACATGAATGTTCCTTTTATTTGGGGGGGAAAAAAAAAAGCATTAAAACTCTAATTATAATAATGATATGATGCAGTTCTTACACATTCCGTTTTCTGAAATCTAAGAAAATATTAAAGCTCTTAAATTAGGATGGTGGTTTTCAACACCTTACTCGTGGTTTCCACCTAGAAGTGTACCTTGTAGGTAACAAAAGATCCATTTTCTACAAGGTAGCATTTAGCTTTAGATTTTCTTCTGTAAAGAGAAACAAGGAAAATACTAAGAGCTTAAATAATTTATTGTAACTGACCACTGTCCATTAAAACACGGGGCAGGAGGGGGTGATGTATAGGGAACGGTGACATCAAAATGAGAACACAGGGAAACAGCAATACTCAGGTGCTCTCCTGCTACCTTTACCCAGTGCAGGAGACTTGAGGCAGTGATCTTCTGAGGCCCCAGGTCCTTAGCTCTTTGAGGGGCTAGTCAAGACCTAATGGTGCAAGGAGGCAATGTTAAGGCAAGATCTCAGAGAAACATTACCTTACCAGTACTGTGAATTTCACTTAGCTGCTATTTTGTGTGATCTTTTCCTAATCCAGGTGGTAGGTAAGGTAAGCCCTTTTCCATACCTTTTGGAAGAACAGAGGAGCAAGAAAAAACTCCAGTTGGTAGAGAAGTTGTCAATCTAGAAGCAAGGGAGTCTATATATACTTTTACAGGGAGGCTAAGGGGGCTACATACGGTAAATTGTGAAGGTGTGACAGGAGATCTCAGAACTGATATAATTAGAAGCAGTTTAGCTATCTGTAAAATTTGTTTACAGTTGCCATCTGAACCATCTGTTCTCCTTCCTTGTGTTGTAGTCAGTTGGGGTAGATGATGTTCTGTAATAGGTGAAAGGGTTTTTACAGTATGGTTTATGTCTCTGCATATACATTTATAGAATACATGTTATAACGAGGCCTATATCCCATCGGTGCTATTTGGGGATGCCACTGTAGTAACAATGATATATTACATGCCGTTAATGCTGTGTTTGCAAAGCATTTCCAGTTAAAGTCATTATGCAAATACAAGTTGCCTCATTTCCCCATCTGGTGGTTTGCATACAGGCGATGGCATGCTTTTCAGTGAAACTTTTGGTGTTATCTTTTTAAAAGGCTTTAATGTTGGCAGAGGGAGGGGAGGACTTCTGTCATAGAGAATCATAATGTCCCATCATAATGTCCACCAGTGTGTGGACTTCTTGGGTATACAACTCTGTGCTCTAGCACTTGAGCTGATGGGTGATTGACAGCAACAGTGTTATGGTCTATGCTCACTTGCTGAATGGGGTACGGAGGCTACTGTTTAATCTCAAAAAACACAGCTGCTTTCTAGGTGGTTAGGTAATATTAGGAGCCTAGAAGAGGTGTTCAATTCCAGACATGATATTGCAGTCTGCTTCAGGGTAATGGACAGGAAAACTTGCAAGATCCGGGAAAACTGGATCTGATTTCTGAGCTGCCCTCTGATCCGTAGACTTGGTTCCTCCAGATCATGTATGGGAGACCAGAGACAGCTTTTTCCCTTGTGTCTTAAAAAGAATGTCATCATGTGGACCCACCACTCTGACACCTGTCACAGGGACCACAGGATGTCCAAAAAAGGTGGAGGATCAGCTGTCATTTTTGAGAATGAAAGGTAAATTTAATTCTGTGCAGGCATTAACATCAGTTGAAAAACCAAAATTGTCATTCAGACCCACAGAATTAAGATTATCAGAGATTTAATGCACTGTTATGGATGTCTTAATTTCACTGCAGTTTTTCTCAGGATTTGTCAGTCTCATGTACCCTTGGCCCTCTATTTGAGGGCCCATTCTGCGTGTGTATCTAGTAGTTTATGATAGTTATTTCACTATACAGTATTAACTTAAGAGTATTTCCATCTTCTAATTTCATTTCATTTCTCATTTCATCAAGAAGAGCATGGCCAGCAGGTCGAGGGAGGTGATTATGCCCCTCTACTCTGCCCTGGTAAGAACCCCACCTGGAGTACTACGTCCAGTTCTGGAGCCCCCAATGTAAGAAGGACATGAACCAGTTAGAGATGGTCCAGAGAAGGGCCGCAAAGATGATCAGAGGGCTGGAGCACCTCTCCTATGAAGACAGGCTGAGAGAGTTGGGGCTGTTGAGCCTGGAGAAGAGGAGGCTCTGGGGAGACCTGATAGCGGTCTTGCAGTACCTCAAGGGGGCTACAAGAAAGATGGGAGAGGCTGTTCAGTAGGGCCTGTTGTGATAGGACGAGGGGTAATGGTTTCAAAATAGAGGGAGGTAGATTAGATATTAGGAAAAAAAAATTTTACAATGAGAGTGGTAGAACACTGGAGTAGGTTTCCCAGAGAGGTGGTGGATGCCCCATCCCTGGAAGCATTCAAGGCCAGGTTGGATGAGGCTCTGAGCAACCCGATCTAGTCAGGGATGTCCCTGCTCCTTGCAGGGGGGTTGGACTAGATGACCTTTGAAGGTCCCTTCCAACCCTAACCATTCTATGATTCTATGACTTTTACAAAGCGTTAGGAGTTTCATTTAACATTTATGAGATACTATGTTCAGTCTGGCTATGTTGCTCACAGTTTTTCGTGAATACAAAGGACATGGCCATGGAACAAATAATGCTGAATCTGAGGTTACATGGTCGCCTCTGAACAAAATAACAAGCAAAAACATTTCTACTGACACTAATAACTACTTGCTGTAGTGTTTAATCTTGTAAAAGCTAACCCGGTAGGTTTTTGTCATCCAGCCTAAATGACTCCTGTGTGTTTGATGGAACACAAATCCCAGCAGCTGTTATCAGCACTTCAAACAAAGATAAAAGAAACCTTTCTGCAGTTTTAGCTGGAGTTGTATTACCTTCCTCTAGGATCACAGTATGTGGTTTTCCTTGGTAATGGGGGTTTTAGTTCTATTTATAGTTGATTGACTACAATGCAAGCTTACTCTGATTGTGGGGCCGAATCACAGCAAGTTTTAAAAGCTGGTGTATACTGTGGACTCAGTGTCAAACTGTATTTCTTTCCTCATAGAGGGCTTGGGCTTTTTCCCACCTGCTTGTGGATTTTGGTAGATATGAATCACCTGTAACCCATCTTGTATTTATAAAAACACTGCAGAATGAATTTAGTGTATAAATCCTAATGGCATGTAAAAGGAAGGGATCAAATCCAGCACCCAGGATAAGTTTTCACATATCAGTAGAGTAAACAGATGCAAATATCATAGTTTGATGACTCTGCTCCTCTTAATACATGCTACTGCAGGAAGTTGTATATAGTTATGTATGCTTATATACATACATGCATATATTTTAATATACATACAGTATATATATCTCTAGATATAACATAGATACAATATATATAATTATATAGATTAAATATGTTTTTCCCTAGAGGAACCGATGCTGTGAAATTTCATATTGATGCTTGGCAAAGAGCTGATGGTACTGCTGTCCTTTCATTGATGTTCTGCTTTACCATTTATAGCTGTTGGTTCTGAAATGCTGATTATGTTTAGGAATTAAAAGAACAAAGAGAAATTTTATTTGAAGTAGACTTTTGGTAACTAAATGTAGAGGACTGCAAATCCTCTATGATCCTTTTTTTTTTTTTTTAATTTGAAGAGCAAACCGGGGAACACATATAATGCAGATATTATGCAGATATTAGAAAGTACGTGTAATCGTAGCTAGCTGACAGCTCAAGACTTGTTTATCGGGTAGCGTCATTTCTTCATTCACATCCTCTTCCGCTACCACAGTAGTTCATGATGAAGTGGGTCACACAGTTCTGACAGAAAAATTTGTCTGTGGTTTAGGAAAACCATGCTGTATTCTTTCTTACTGGTGCAACATGGGACAGACTAGAGAGAAAAAAACTTGAAAATTAAGTTGGAGTGTACTATTGTACTGTTTCATCATCCTTTACATGTTCAAAGCACTTTGGTAACTTACATTAATGTATAAATGTCTAATGTATAAGACATCTGAGTATTTTATTAAGGAATTAGTAGTTAAACGGTAAATATGATGAAAAATTAAGTCTTTAATTTTAAATGGCAATTTAAGAATGAACACTACTAAATTTTAAATTCAAGTATTGGGTATATCTCTATCCCTGCTACCTTTTTTTTAGCCTCAAGGTCTGAAAACCTGTAGCTCTGTAATGTGAAACCTCTGAATAACCTTCCGCTTAAAAAAAAACCAAATGACAAATACTAATCAGTTTACGTAGTTTTTTTTATTAAGTAATTAATGTGCATTATGAGTTTCTAAGGTCAACTACTTGCAGTAATTCATTATAGAAAGATAATTGCTCTTATAATTTTTTATATCCTGTATGTTTGTGCTGGTACTGATCAAAGAAAAAAATTAATAGAATTTTTTTTTGTCATAATTTGGAATAAAATTTTCACCTTTTTTTCATAAACATGGGTTTTTTTATAAATCCTGTAGAAGTTTCTTTATGAGAGACTTAAGCATCTTTCACGTCTTGTTTTTAGTCCTATTTATGTATTTGTATTAATCACTATTGACATTGGGGTTTTTTTAAGAGGCCAGAGAATCCTTCAGTGAGAATAACTTATTCTAATAAAAAGATGTTTTAAACTACTTAATATTTTCATTTGCCACTCTAATCCTATTGAGAAATTCACCTCAGTGCCCTGAGTAGTTGCAGTTACACGGAGCTTCTCAGTAGATTTAGTGGTTTAAATTATGTAATATAATTGGGTTGTTAAAATATTTTTTATTATGAAGAAACAGTTTGTATTGCTTAGTTATAAAAAGCAATTAAAATTAGATCTTTGCCTGTTTGTTCATCATCAGATGACACAATAAACATACTTTTAAAGGTGAAACATTTGAGATGGGGAAGCATTTGGTGTTCCTTTGTCAGGTGAATAGTCCTTTCTTAGACAACTTGTTTTTATCAGTTCAAGCTATTTGCTTCTGCCAAGCCTTATTAGTGTTGATGAGGATTTTTATTTTGGAATTGGTGCAGATATTTCTATGAAGCTAAAGGTAAATGAGACACATTTTATGAGTTCTATTTCTGTACAAGTGCTGGGCAAGAAACTAGAAGCATATATGTGATATGGTTTAAAAAAATCTTCCATTCTCTCTCAAAAAAAAAAAGAAAAAGAACAAATTTAAAGTTCTTTTTTATCTATTCTATTAAGCAGAAAAATTACATTATTCCCACCATGTTTACCTCCAAAGGATAAAGAGCTGAATTTGTTACTTGCATGTTGCTGTAGAAGTTATCTGCCATCACAGAAAGAAATCAATGTTTCACATCTCATGGAGTAAACATTATTAAACTCTTGAATCATTAAAGTCAGAATAACTTAGTACAGTTTTAGTAACTCTGCCGTATACGAGTCTTAAGACTGTTTGATAATGTACTGTTAATTCTAACTAACCAGAAAAACTTTACATAGGCCAAATAGAAGGTGGCTGTCTCACTAGCAGTTTTTATTGTAGTTCTTGTGTATCTTTGTTGTTCTTTGATTTTAATTACCGAGTTAGTGCTTTCTTGAAAAGAGCTAATTAGAATCATAGAATTTTTCCCCTTGAAAGAGACCTCAGGAGGTCCTAATCCAACTGTCTTCTCAGTACAAGGTCAACACCGAGTTTAGACCAAGTTGCACAGAGCTTTGTCTGGATATGCCTTGAAAACCTCCACAGACAGGGATGCTGCAGCCTCCCTAAGCAACCTCTTACAGTGCTTAATTCTTCTGATATTGAATATTTTTTTCTTTATGTCAAGTCAGAGCCTCTCTCATTTTAATTTTTGTCCAGTCTCTTTCATTCTCTAGCCATGGACCTGAGAAAAGAGCGTAGGTCAACCTTATATATAACCTCCTCTTTGATAAAGGAAGGTTGCTGTTAGGTCCAGCACCCATCCTGAGCCATCTCTTCTTCAAGCTAAAGCAGCCTACTTCCCTCAGCCTCTCCTCATACACTATGTCTGCTCTTTAGCTTGTGGTGGTGGCCCTCTACTGAGCTCCTCCTGGTTTATCAACATTTTATATTGTTGTGGCCAAAAACTGGATGCAGCATTCCAAATGCAGTCCAATGAGTGCAGTCCCTTCTCTTATGTACTGGCTATGCTCCTGTTAATACAGCCTAGGATGTTAGGCTTAATTGCTGCCAGAGCACACTGCTAGCTCATGCTCAATTTGCTGTCCACCAGGGACCTCAGGTCCCTTTCCACAGAGCTGTTCACCAGACAGGTATTTCCCAGCCTATACTTTTGCAGGTGTTTTGTTCCTAGAAGCAGGACTTTGCGTTTGTCTATTTTGTATGTCATATATTGTATTTTGTATGCCCACTGCCATTCCTTCAGTCTGTCCAGGTCACTCTGGATGGCACACATACCCTCAGGTTTGTCCATGCACCTCTCGAAGTTGCACCAGCATAGGATAAGAGACAGCAGGAACTAGATGGAACACAGGAAATTTGGATAAAATACAAAGGTTTATATTTCTGTTTTGCACTTCAAATATTGGAACACATCCACAGATTTTGTGAGATCTCCTTCCTTGGAGATACCCAAAACTCAGGTGAATAAGGTCCTGTGGAGCCTGGTCTAACTAGACCTGCTTTGAGTGAGGCTTGGACTAAATGACTTACTGAGGTTCCCTCCCATTTAGTTTTCTGTATTTCTATGATACTTCTTCCTCGATTTGATGTTGTCCACAGACTTGATGGAAGTGCATTTTGTTTTCTCCTCTATGTCTTTAGTAAAGACATTAAAGAGGATAGGTCCCAGAGTAGATTCCTGAGAAGCTCCACCTGTAACAAGCTTTGAGGCCCAATACAAATAACGTCCTAAGGATGCTATGGGACACCATGTCAAATCCGTGCTAAAATCAAGGTGGATGATATTCCTGGCTCTCTTTATCTACAGATCTAGTTGTTTCATTACAGAAAGTAATGATATTGTCAAACATGATTACCCTTGGCTCGTTAGTCCCAATAAACTACTTCTAATTCATGTGCTTAGTAGTGGCTTACACAGCAGCTTATTCCATGATTTTTCCAGGTACCGAAGAAATACATACTAGCCGGTAGTACCCTGATATATCCCTTGCCATTTTTTAAATACCAGTGTAATATTTTCTTTTCTCCAGTTGTTGAGGACCTTAGCCAATCTCCATGCCATGACAAAGACCAGCCTTTCAGTGTCATCAGCAAGCTCTCTCAGCACCATCCTGCGCATCCTCTCTAGTGCCATGGACTTGTATGGGTTTAAATTTGTCAAGTAATCCCTGAATTGATCATCCTCTGCTTCTGATAGTCTCTCTCCTCCTTGAACTCTTGCTCCAGTCATAGAACTGTGGGAGACCTCGTTGGTGAAGACTAAGGCAGAGAAGACATCAGACCTTATGTGTGCCTGTGATTACTGATTTAGCAATGAGCTTGCATTTCCCTTGTTCATCCTTTTACTGTTATTGTAGCAATAGGAGCTGTTCTCATTGCCTTTGGCATGGCTTGCATATCTCAACTCAAGCTTATCTTTAACTTTCCTAGCGGCACCCGTACATGTCCAAGCAGTATTTTTGCATTCCTTCTTCCATAGCCTGTCCTCACGTCTCTGTTGTACCCATCCTTGTTAAATTGGAGCTCAGCGGTGAGTTCCTCAACCTTTTTACTTGTTACACTAACATAAATAATGTTGGCTTGTGGTCTCTTCAGTATTAAAACTTGAGGTTTGTTTCTGGTTGTTGCAACCATTGTCCTGTGACAAAAGCTCAGGATAAAATGCCTAGAATAAAACAGTTGATTAGCCTTAATTCTCTTTGTTTAAATTAATTTTACAAGTAAATGAGTATTAATAAGGACATATGTCTAGAATTTTGTGAGGAGCTTGAACTAGGTTTCCAGAGATAACTGAATCTCATCCATGCATTGTTTCTTTGTGTAAAATTCATGCCATTGTACTGAAAAATTGAAGGCTCTTTCAATGATACCCTTTGAACCTGAGAAAAATGAGAAAAATATGGCCTGTCTAGAAGAGAATAGAGGAGATGTAGACTGTATGTCTGTGTAGCATTTGATACTGTCTGATACAAATTTACAGTAGCTGAAATAAAAACTTAATCTCATAAGGGGAAAAAAATATCTAAACACTGTTTAAAGAATAAAAGAGAAGACAGTGATGTAGGGATAGACAGCAAAGCATATGGTGCTGGGAGCTTGACGCTGGGAACGGTCCCACTCTCTGTCTTCATTATTAATCTGGCAAAAGTGCAAACATATGCTAACTTTAATTTTATGTTTTGTTTTGCATAGATAGTATCTTATAAATTGAAGAATCTTTTAGTTCTCAGTCAGGACAGAGGACAACATAATTTGGCACAATTACTTTTTAATAAAAAAAAAGTCAAAATAGTATTTGACTTATAAATCACACACTAATGTAATTAGGGGGAAATGATCCAAATTTATATGTTTAAAGACAAAGGCATTCATGTAGGAAATAGTGGTACTAAATCCCTTGGGATTCTTCCTCCGGGGCAGCAGGATGGGAGCGCAGAGAGCTGCTTTCCGGAGCCATCCACTCATGGACGAAGAGAAGTGCCCTTTCCTGCAAAAGGTGTGTTGCTGGTTTGCAGAACGGGGGAAACAGGTTGATTTGGGATTTGAGGAAGGCTACTAAACTTTGTGAGAGTTTTGAGGGAATGTGGACTTTTGTTTTAAGTGATTTGTAATTTTAATAATGAGTTCTTCTGCACTTAGATCAAAGTTCAAGGACTCTCTTCAAATTTTGCAGGGAAAAATAAGAAAAAAAGTTAAATTTTATGGCAGAATCTGTCACTGCTGTGAGAATGTTCTGTCCTCTGGGCAATTATAAGCATGGTTGGTAAAGTATTCTGGAGTCTTGAGTAGAACAGAGACTACAGGCAGCCATTGAAATTGGCCATTTTGCAAAGTGAAAACGGCATCTGAACATGTTTAAAAATGTAAACAGCAGTTAACAGCGAAACAGAGAGATAAGTCACGCAGCAGTTCATCAGCATGAAGCTAGCTAGCAGTGTAACTGGGGCTGTTTTACAGCAGCCCAGCATGCCAAGTGTGTTTCTTACACTGATATTCTTTCAGGCAACAAGTACTAGCCTGCCAGCACTGTGGTGAGTGAATCTGGGGACAGACAGAGACCAGAATTTCCCTTATGTCTGCTGTCTGGGAAGTGCTGTATTTCAGCAACAGGTATCTTTGTCCCTAATAATATGTCTGTCTTCTTTCTTTCTTCCTTTCTGTGTGGAATAGTGGTCTGGGTTTAATCTTCCTCAAAAAAAAAAAAAAAAAAAAAAAAAATCTATTAGTGACCCAATGGAATCATTTCAGAGCTTAAACTCTGTGATCTACTTTCCTCACCTGTGTTTTCATCTAATTCTTTTTAAACTTTTATTCAAACAGTCGGTAGGTATAAAAAATAGAGAATAATTAAATGATGACCTCTCTGCTACATTTCGGATTATACTTGATATTTGCTAATGTATCTTGCTATTTTTATTCCCGATAGCTTCTTAAAACTTTGCTTCTATAATATAAATGGAACAAGTACTTCTTAGCATTTAGCAACTAATATTAGCTTGATAGTAGTATGCTCTAGAATAATAGTCACGGACTTAAGAAATTCTTCTCATTTGCAGTGTATACCGTTACAGTTTCAGGAGTATATATCTAGGAAAACACCTTCAGCTTACAAATTTAATAATAAATTTCTGATGAGATTTCATTTCCACTGCACATGACTTTTGTGTTGCTTGAATTCATGGAGCTGCTGTTTGAGGGACTGTTGCTTGGCATCTTGGAACATCTTGCTGTGGTTATATCTAAGTGGCAGTAATACATGAACAAACAGCAAAATGTACTTAAAAATCTAGCACGATAGTAGTTCAGTGAAAGAAGCTGATCAGCTGGTATAACAATAGGCAAATAATTACTGAAAAAGCAAGTTTCATGTGCATTTTTTTTTAAAGAGGGTAATCCTCTTTATTTTAAAAAAATATAATCCAGATAATCTTGGGATTTCTCTTAGCTGATTTCACAGGTTTTGAGATTAGCTTTAAAAATATCCTTTTTTCCAGTCAGATTAAGAAACTTACCTGACACAAGCTAGTTTTCAGTTTCGTATTTTGACTTTTTCTATATTCTCTTTGATTTATCTCAAAATGCAATGATTTCTTAAGCCAAAACTGCTCAGTCACTATGAAAATATTAAAGTATCAGTAAGATTTTTGCCTTTTAGGACAAAAAAATCCCAGACAATCCAAAGAATATCAGGGACATGGTATTCTCTCTAGTATTGTTATGCATGAATTTTTGTGTCTCAATATTTTCCCTGGAGTAACCAGAAGTCTTCTGTCCACATTTGCAGTGGCTGAAGATCAGATCACAGTAGCTTCATTGAACACGAAAGAAATAATGAGAGGTCGAGCAGTGACCATCCAAGTTAGAATTGCTTCTCAGATTTCTAGGTGTTATGATTTACTTGGTTTTAAAATAAAAATATTTTAACATACTATATATATAGGAGGTCTTGAAAATGGAGTAAAGGTGAGATTTAGTTGTTTACATATGTGTAGTTTATTTCCACATACTTCACTAAAGTAGACTGAATAGAGAAGAACATGTGCCACCTTATCAAACAGGTTACAGTCATTTAAATCAGAGGTTTATGTACTTCAGAAATGTGTGCCAGCTTAGTCCTGAATGTTCCAGATATTATCCAAGTTAACTGAGCTGCAGTACATGAGATTTCACATTTCAAGATGGTACTTAATGATCTTGATCTATTTTCTCTCACTCTGAATTGACTGAGGTTGGTGAACATCAACTTGATAGAAGTAGTATCAATACTGGAAATCCACAAAAAAAAAAACCCACTCAGTAATTTCTCTGGCATTTCAACTGTTTGCCAAGTTGTGATCATAAAAGTTTAATGACTTGTTCAGTTATTAAGAGGATTTGAGGCCTTTTTTGAGTACAAGGCATGGAAAGGGCATTCAGCTGGGATTAATGTATAATCTGAGTATATTTTGGAATCACACATTTCAGTTTCACAAAGTATGTGGCTGTGATTTCAAAAAAATTAGCTACTTTTTCAGTCCTCTGGTAACTACAATACTATGGTTGTTAATAATAATTCATGAATGTCAATGGACGTTTATTGCAGCCTGCCTTTTTCTAAATTATATTCACCTATTAATGTATGCCAGTGATCTCATTTTACCACATGCGGTCACTAGTTTTTAAGAAGTGTCTCAAGCTCGTTTTAAACAGTTTCAGTTGGACTTAGATACTGATTTTTGGCCATAAGACTCTTGAGTAATGAGACTTTTTGACTCTTGACTTGATCATGCAAGTCATAAAAAATCCCTAAAGGGAAAGCATCGAGAAGCTGAATTCCTTTGCTGGCTTATTATATTAGAGTTTCTTGCTACTCTTTTCTTTTCTCCCATTTGTCCCTTTCCCCTTGTTTTTTCTCAGCAGTATTTTTTTTTTTCAGACGGTTTCATAATCTGTAGCTTTTGCAAATAATTTGTTTGTAAAGGTTTGACAATTGCTGCTTTGGTGGGAAATCAGCAAGTATTCATTAATCACTGTCTGGAGTTCGTTATTGTTCTAATCTTGAAGGAAGATTGGAAAATGGTAGTTAGTTCAGCAAAAGCATTCTTAATGTTCCTATCACTTTAACTTACAGTATTACTTTCTCCTCCTACCAGCTTGTGCTTCCATCTCTTCAGGTTTTGTCATTTTTGCAGGGGTGTGTGAAATGTTCAGATTCAGGCCTTTGAAAAATGGTGCTGGGCATGCAGCAGGTGAGGGTAGCTTTGTCTTTTGAGTCAGCTTCTGATTCAGAGCCCAGAGTGATGGTAGGGGAGTGCCGGCAGAGAGAGAGAAAATCCAAAGCCCCGACTCTTTTTAGTTATTAGCAGTCTCTGGCATTAGTTGTTCCTTCTGTGAGATTATTAGCTAGCTCCACAGTCTATTCTAGCCTTACACTGACATAATGAGGTGCTCTTTCTGAGCATTTGGAAACTGTGTTAGGTACTGAGTCCCAGTTCAGATGTGACTTCATTCTTAAGCCATACCATTTTATCAGTCTCTGTGAATTGATGTTTATAAAGTATTTTCAGCTCTTGGAATGAAATGAGAAAGCTCTCCATTCATATGACTCTGCACATTGCAGAACAATTTAAATATTACATTGCTCTTATCCTTCACCTCTATGCAAATTGTTATTCCATTACTGAGTCATCTCATGGAGGTGACGTAATCAGTGCTTTAGATGCCTTCTGAATTCCTCTTCACTACACCACACCTGGGACAGATTTACTATTTTATCTGCCTATAGGTAGTATCACATGATTTCACTATGCCCATCGTAAGCTGGTGACCCAAACCCACTCTTGAATTCTCCTTCATTCTTCAGCTTCACTTGCTTGTGTGCTTTTTAGACGATCAGATTTCAAAGACCTCACTTCCTGAAAAATAATTTTTCTCATCTTTTTACCTTTCCTCAAGCTCCTTTTAGTAGGTGATTTGCACTACCATAGTGCTTTCCTTATGTTGTCTTAAGGGAGCATTCATACTGTGTTGAGTATCTTAGCTACCCTTTTTATTAAGATAGTCTTTTTGTTCTTCTGTAGTTCCCTTCTCTGAAGTTGAGTGAGACTATGGAGAATATTCTGGCCTTCATTTTTTTGTGTAGGGATGTTGGGCCGAAGTACATTCTGGTCACTTATGGAATGGCTCTTCAGTTGCAAGAGTTCAAACAAGAGCTTGCATGCCAACAGAATCCACAGTTGCACCTTCTGTTATAGACTCTTTAAACAGGAGTTTTACTATTTTTTGTCTTTGTGTTGATAGTAGAAGCCTCATCCTACACGATGTGCTTTTCTGCAGCCACCATCTTCTACCCTTTGTTCCACCCATCTCCACTTATCAGTGAGAAGCTCACTCATGACCTTCTGGATTTGAAGTGCTAACCTTCTGATTCGAATGAGCTCCATCCCTCCAGTACAGGCTTCTTATATCCAGCATCTAATATCTCATACAGAAGTGTCTTGACTCCATAATGACTATGAAACCTCACTTTTTAGCCAAGCATCTTTGCATTTCTGTCTGTTTACAGTCCTGTGTGTTATACAGGCACATTACTACATTGAAGGCCTTGTCTTCAGGTTCCCTTGCAGGGTAGTAGATTTTCTTTCTAAAACCTTTCTCTTGCCTTTGCTGTACGCTGCTGGTAGCCATGGAGAGCAGACGTGCAGGCTTCTTGAACCCAGTGCTTCCTACCTGGTGGTCCAGAACCTTTGTGCCCTTCGTATGACCTTTGCATCCAGCAGGCAAATTACTGCATGGTGCCCTCTGGTCTTGCAAACTCACCTGACCCCTAGTTCCTAGGTTCCAATCCCACTGTAACAACATACCTGTTCCCTTCATCATGGGTCCCTGGTTTCAGAACAGAAAGTTGTATGGCCATCTTTGCAAAGAAGGGTTTCAGCACCGCAGTAGTTTTCTCGTCAGTGGTCTATTATCATGACCTCCTGATACATTATAGCGTGGGTGTTAGTCTGGTCTTAATCTTTTTTTTTTATGATGGTCCTGAAAGTTTCTTCTCCCAGTCTGGGGGGGGGGGGGGGGGGG
>WHYT01017458.1:86859-100564 GCA_009806455.1 Tetrax tetrax | reverse complement strand
AGTAGATGTTGAAAATGTTTTTATGGAAGATGGTGGGAGTAGTATTTCAGATGCTTACCAGTTGGTAAACAGGTGAGACAGCTGAAAAGATGACGATAAAGGCTTATAGGTACTGGTGAGTCTGGTAAGTAGTATCAGATAAATACTCAGCTATACTGTTTGCACATCCCAAACCTGTTCAAGATTTGACATAAAATTGCTGTTGAGAGTAAGTAAAGTGAAACCCAGCTTTTCAGGAAGATGAGTCTTCCTTTTGACATCTCAGTATCGATGAGTCATTCCATTATCACATTAAAAACCAAGAGCAAGTTTAGCTTGCTAAAACAGTCATGAAACCTCCTCAAGTGTTCAACTGTGAGAGGCACTCACCTATTTTATTGACAACTTGGTAACAGAATAAGCAAAATGGTGACATAGGGTGTCATTTTATTAAGTGCTGTCCTCAGTGAGTATTTGTGACTGACCATTTTTCCAGCTGCATACACTGGGATTACTTGTAATAAGCTGAGGAATTTTTTTTAAGCCTCTTTGTCTCTCTTTAGATTTGTATTGTGTATATATTCTCCAGTCAGCATCAGTTCTCAGTACTGGGATACGAGGAACCTGTTCCACAGAAATTCAGTTTTTAGGGCAAGAGGAAAACACCTGACAACATAAGTGAAAAACAGAAGCTCTTTAGGCATGTGAAATAAATTGCCTTTTACTAAGCTTTTCTCATTTTCTTTTTGCGCAGTGCTTGCTTAACAAATTGTAGACAATAATCTGTCTCCTGATGGTGCTTTTTTTTCTTAGATCTTCAACCTCTTTAAACCCATCCAAGTCTCAGTAACTACTCTGCACCTCTCTGTCAGAAACATAATAGTATTTTGCCCTGGAGTTAGTGATTTTTACAGCAAGCTCTCAAAAATCCTTCGGAAGAGCTTTTCAGAAGGGCTTTTTTTTTTTTTATAGGTAGCAAAACAGATGTATAGAGAGATGAAATGACATGGAAAAGATAACAATACATTTATGCCTCCCATTTCCTTGTCTCTTGCTGTGCTTACTCTGCATGATCTCTGCCTGACCTACAGGGTTTTTTTCTTACTTTAATTCACTGAGTTTGTGGCTGTGAGTATATTGCTTCGCTTTTATCTCATGTCTTCAAGCCATAACTCTTTATCTCCTGCCTCAAAGTGCAGGACTGAAGGCTGAAGCTGAATTTCTTTCTTCTCTTCTCAGTGCTCTGATGCTCTGGAAAGAAAAATTGGCAGAGCTAAATGACTGTCAAGGAGAAAGAATCAGAAAAACATAGCAGACAAAGATTTTCCGAATTGGCCAGTAATTTCAGGTGCGCTAATTCTGGGTGTAGAGTTTGACAAAGACTCACAGCCGGGCCCTTGTAGTTTGGCAGCCAAAAGCGTTACCATCTTTTGATAATCTCTGCTACCTTAGTATGTTTTTAGATTAACTATCTTTTTAAAAACAGGTTAAATTATTTTTTATTAGCAAAGGTAGTTAAAGTCTGTTAGAAATTTTGACTATTTCTATTGCTTGTGTATTCTGGTCTTAACTATAACAAGAGAAGTTAATATTTTAGAAAAGGTTTTTGCTTGGCTTCTGACAAGCTGGTTTTAATTTCTGACTTGTTTAACTCCAGTTTGAAGCGACGGCTTTAAAGAAAAGGTTCAACTGCTTTTGGCTTTTTGTTGCAAACTGATGGGAGCTGCAAAGCTCTGGCTGGAAGCAGACCTGGCTGGTGCTGGTTCAGAACAGATAAGAAGATGCTTGTGCCGGGAGCATCCTCCTAAGCAGCCCTGGGCTGAAAGGCCGAGGAGGTTTTGCAGGTGCAGAACTAGTTAGTCACGGCCTCGCTGCCTCTCTCCCCACTTCTGCCAAGGAGGGGCTGCCTCAAAATCAGGTTGCATCACTCCCAGGGGGAAGGCAGAATAAGCAGCAGAGCAGCTTCCTGGGGCATCTTCCTCAGTTTTCCTTGTGGTTTTGAAACCTTTTGAACTGGCTATGTTTATATAGTCTGGAGACAGTAGTTGATGCATCATTTATATGTCTGAATAAAAATAAAAGTTATTTCATAGCTTCATTTGTAATGTAGTTCCTTATCTTAAATTCTAATCAAGCAGAGTTTGCCTAGTTGTACCTACCAATTTCAGTGAGTTGAAATAGGTGTTACGGATTTGTTTTTCTCCAATAAATGATTAATCAGTTTCTGTTGCTCTGAATCTATGTTAAATTTTTAGGACACCTCCTCACATGTTACCTTTCAGCAGCAGAAATCAGTGACTGATTAGTATGCAGAGATCATTTTGGTCCTGGTCTTGCTTAATAGTACTAACCTCAAAATAAAAAGTTAATTAGAGCGAGTAAAGTTATTAAAAATGTCTCTGTGATTTAAAAGCTGAAGTCTACGTTTTCAGGAGAGTCTTAGGCATTTTGGAAACCTGATTAAATTAAATCCTTTATGAGGTTACATGAAACTAGGACTTTGGCTTTGAAACACCTTGGTGATTTTGAAAATTTTGTTCAACGTCTTTCATCTCACACAATAACTGGTAATGCTTCACAGGTGAAATTATCCTTATACTATTCGTAACCATGGAAGAGTGCAAGGACATCATTGCCAACAGCATATATTTAGTCAAAATCCTTCACAGAACTCAAGGGCACTTCAGAGAACAGTTCATTTTGAACTACCAGTATTTAGAAACGATTAGATGAATACACAAGCATGTTTTTCATTTTAGTTCTTCACTGTCAGGGTAGACTCGTGGCTGTTTGTGTTACAGTAGAGGTTACATTTCATAGCCCAGACGTATAAATCTGTTATACGCTGACACCCAGAGCATTGCAGGCTTAGGCAGGAGAACAAGATGAGTCAGAGTTGCTGAGGGGAGGCAGAGCCTTTCCTCCAAAACTCATTGTTCACATCAAGCACAGATGCCATTGTCTGCATACACATTGTCCATGTTGGCTTGTTGAAAACTAGGTTAGTGTTGTCAGCCCAAGTACTAGGGATTAAAGTGTCCATAAGAGGCCTAGTTGTTACTAACTGGGTTTCTCATTGATAAATCCTCACCAGCAAACCAAAGACTAGACAAGCCTGAAGACCGATCGGTCTTTCCACCTACAGTGACTCCCTTGAGTGGGAATTGACTGGCCACACTTAAATTAGCATAAGAGATGCAAGCCCGTATACATTTTCTTTTTGAAGGAAACTAATACACTGAATGGGATAATGAGTAATTTGCTGTATGCCCTTGGTGAGGAGGATGAGATGCAGTGACAAAGGATAAAGGAGCTGTGAAGGACGTGGGACCACTTCCAGTGAGGTGGCTGAGGGACATCTCAGGCCCTTTAAGTATTTTGCTTATCTTCTGCGAAAGCATCTTCAGATGCTTGTGATGGTTCAGAGTATTGAATTCATATCCTGTTTTACATGTGCTATCTTGATAATATAATAGGTGTTTAATGCAGCTCTGCCTGTCTCCCCTTTTTCTACTTGTCTAGAATATCCTTGGTATGTAAGACCAACCCTTATGTCAGCTCCTTTATTAAAGAATGTGCTGCGGAAATTCTGCTAATTAAGCTGGAGTGTAATTATGGGCTAGAAAGATTATTTCACAGTGAGAACTGAATTGTTGTAGATAAATGCGCATTAACTTAATAGTGTGCAGCTAATTAGTTTTGCTATTTACACGTAAAAGTTAAAAAATATGTAATCAGTTATACAAAAGCTTGAGAAATTAATATATTGCAAAGCCAATCGAAGTGTACTCTGAATCTCTAATTATTGTTTTTCTGGAATTTTTCTAAGTTTTCGTATTCTGAAATTACAATGCTTACAAGTAGCTAATTAACATACTTAACTTTATTTCTATAAAATATATATTGTATGAGTAAAATGTATGATTACCAGTTTGGCAGTTACATAGGAAAGCTAAAGCCCTGATAGAATTAAATCTGGCCAGAGACGTCAAAGGCAACAAGAAAAGCTCCTATAGGCATGCCAGGAATAAAAGGAAGACCAGGGAAAATGTAGGCCCTCTCCAGAAGGAAATGGGACACCTGATTATCCAGGACATGGAGAAGGCTGAGGTACTCGGCGACTTTTTTGTCTCAAGCTTCACCAGCAAGGGCTCTAGCCACATCTTCCAAGTCAGAGACAGCAAAGGCAGGGACTGGGAGAATGAAGAAGCTGCCCACTGTAGGAGAAGAGCAGGTTCAGGACCATCTAAGGAACCTGAAAGTCCGCAAGTCTGTGCGACCCAAAGAGATGTATCTCAGAGCCCTGTGGGAGCTGGCAGATGAAGTTGCCAAGCCACTGTCCATTTTTTAAAAGGGAAGAGAAGGAAGACCCAGGGAACTACAGGCCAGTCAGTCTCACCTCTGTGCCTGGCGAGGTCAGATCTGAGAGCAGATTTTCCTGGAAAATATGCTAAAGCACATGGAAAGTAAGATCATTGGTGACAGCCAGCATGGCTTCACTAAGGGCAAATTGTGCCTGACCAATTTGGCGGCCTTCTCTGATGGCCTTACAATGTTGGTGGATAAGGGAAGAGTAACTGATATCATCTACCTGGACTTGTGCAAAGCATTTGACACTGCCTCACACATCTTTGTCTGTAAACTAGAGAGGCATGGATTTGATGGATGGACCACTTGGTGGGTAAGGAGTTGGCTGGATGGCTGCACTCAGAGAGTGATGGTTAACGGCTCAATGTCCAAGTGGAGACCGGTCACCAGTGGCATCCCTCAGGGGTCCGTGTTGGGCCTGGCCCTGTTCAACATTTTTGTCGGCGACATGGACAGTGGGATGGAGTGCACCCTCAGCAAGTTCGCCAATGACACCAAGCTGTGTGTTGTGGTCAATACGCTGGAGGGAAGGGTTGCCATGCAGAGGGACTTTGACAGGCTGGAGAGGTGCAAGCATGCAAACCTCATGAAGTTCAACCAGGCCAAGTGCAACGTCCTGCACATGGGTCAGGGCAATGACAGGCACAAATACAGGCTGGGCGGAGAATGGATTGAGAGCAGCCCTGAGGAGAAGGACTTGGGGGTATTCATTGATGAGAAACTCAGCATGAGCTGGCAAGGTGTGCTTGCAGCTGAGAATACCAACTTCATCCTTGGCTGCATTAGAAGCAGCTTGGCCAGCAGGAAGGTAATTCTCCCCCTCTACTTTACTCTGGTGAGACCCCACATGGAGTACTGCGTCCGGCTCTGGACCCCCCAATGTAAGGAGGACATTGATCCGCTGGAGAGGGTCCGGAGGAGGGCCACGAAGATGATAAGAGGGCTGGAGCACCTCTCCTATGAGGACAGGTTGAGAGAGTTGGGGCTGTTCAGTCTGGAGTAGAGGAGGCTCCCAGGAGACCTTGTTGTGGCCTTTCAATACTTGAAGAGGGCTGGGGACAGACTTTTTACCAGGACCTGTTGTGACAGGACAAGAGGTAGTGGTTTGGAACTAAAAGAGGGTAGATTCAGACTTGACATTAGGAAGAAATTTTTTACGGACAGTGGTGGAACACTGGAACAGGTTGCCCAGAGTGGTGGTAGGTGCCCCATCCCTGGAAGCATTCAAGGCCAGGGTGGATGAGGCTCTGAGCAACCTGATCTGGTTGGAGATGTCCCTGCTCCTTGCAGGGGGGTTGGACTAGATAACCTTTAAAGGTCCCTTCCAACCCTAACAATTCTATGATTCTATCTGTAATTTGTACTAACATGATTATGATACCATTATGTCTTGTGCCTTCCACAAAAGGTAAAATATTTTGGATCTCATTATGTAGCAAATGAAGGTAGAGACTTTATTTGCTGTGCATATCTAACTTCATTTTTCATGTTCATCAGTAAACTGAAATTTGTGTTCAGTATGTTTTAAGGGAGGAAAGACGTAAGCGCTTACATGCTGGACACATATACACTAAATAATGCTTACAGCATTGCAAGTGCATAGTTGTACCTCCATGTGAAAGACTGAAAGCGTTCAGGAGTTTGCCAACAAACATGTAATTTTAATTGTTCCAAAAATACCCATATTTGCTGTACTTCTCAAACATCCACGAGTGTGAAAAGAAGCCTGCAAAACATTCTCCTTAATGTAAATTAGTATCAGCTTCTGGGAAAATCTAATATAGCTATTTGGTTTGTGCATATAACTTCATATGTAGATATTCTGTGAGCATAGTATTTCTTCCATGGCCTTCAGAGTGAAAGAGTCTGCAGTATAAAGTAGTGGTTAAAAAGTGCAGTGTTAAACTGAAGTGTATTGTGGTCTGAACTTCATTTGCAGTGTAGCCTACAGAGCTTGTTGTATGGTCAGCTTTCTTTATGCTCAAATTAAAAAACATGGAAGAGTGAGATATTTTTATGAAACGGAGAAAAATCATTTCAATAATGGTAATTTTTCCACTAATAAATAAATAACACTAGATACACTATCATCTGTTGCAGAACAGTTCCGCGGCTTTTCCACATTGAGTTTTAATGAAACTGGATATCAGTTTCATTTTTATCAGGTCATATCAAGAACAGAAGCTTCTATGTGAATTCATCTTTACCATTAGAAGAAAACTTATGAACAGCAAGTATTGACACGGATCTAAAAAAATCTCAGACTTTTCCCACTCCCAGCCTCCCCTTGTGCAAATAGCACAGCTGAAAAATCTGTGAGCTTCCTTGTGTTTGAACTTGACTTTGAAATTTGCTGCAGCAATTTGAAATCCAAATTACAAAATCATAGATTTCTCCTAAGATGACCAAAAAAGTAAAATTAGAGATGTGTAAGAAACATATTTATTCTGCTTGCAGACATCTGTGGTTATTGAGAAAGGAAAGGGGGAAAAAAAAAAAAATCAAAGGTTTCTTCTGTATCATGTGTGACAGGAGGTTGAATGCCAGCCTGGACAGACAGCAGAGCTCTTGGGTCTGTTCTGTGCAAGCATGCTGGTGTCTTCTGTAAAGCAGGTTATGCTGTCCAGCCTTGATCCAAGTGTAGCTCAGGGACGGAGAGGGAAGGAAATAAATGGTTGTCCAAATGGGGTCAGTGTCTGTGAATGAGGGTTGATAGAGATGACTGGAACCACCTATCATTACAGTTTTCTAGCAAATGAATGCACTGCTCATTTTTGAGAGCATTTTAGAGGAAAATCTAATTTCTTAAGTGATAATCTAGTCAAAAGTGAATAGATTCATGTATGGTACACAGGCTGCATAAATTGCATGTACTACAGAATTGATGCTTGAGTCTTTAAGCACAGTTTAAACTACTTTGAATTATAAACGTATCAGAAATTATTTTATAAATAAGTGATATCAGTTGCTTAGTTGTGTGTAACCATGGTCTGAGCTCGATCACTGAAGTCTGAGGCAGTCATTCATGTTAGAGCTGTAGGTTGAAATACTGGATGTTGAAATACTGGATGGAGCTGGAGGGGATGCTGTCAGCTGAACACATAGGGGATGGTTTCAAAATTGGAGGGAGTGGCATTGTCCTTTCAGCTTAAATAAGGCAATTGAGAGGAAAAAGGTTACCCAAAGTACAAAAAGGAATTCGCTTTGAGGTGAAAAAGGGGAAGGTGCAATGCACAGTCCGTACTTCTTGCAGTTGGCAGAATATATTGCAGGGTATCACACACCAGCTACATTCTTGGATCAGTGAAGGTAGTGGACACTGGAATTTGGTACATCAGATGAAGAACCCCACCCAGAACGTGTTGCATAGAAATAGGTACAACTAAGTACCATGCGAGTAACTCATCCTTCTTCTGTAGGCAGTTGTACATCCACAGGCTGAGGAAAGATATTTGATAGATTGAGGCGCGTATTTTCCCTTAATATATTCTAGTTTCAAAGACCTCTTTAAGATATTGATTCTGATTCCTAAATGACAGATCCTTGGCAGTATTTCTCTCATTCGTTAATAAGGGCAATTGCTCTGAATCAATTCTGTGATTATTTTCTGCGGTGGATTTATTAGATATGTACGGTGTTTCACAGTTCAGCTGGAAACACTTCTGCAGAAGTGCTATGCGGAACAATCTGCAGCCTCATTCCTTCTGTCAGGGATAGAAGAGTCATATCCCAGAAGTAATTCGATGGGATGGCAACTAAGAGAGGAGCTGGTTTTCCCTGTTCAAAGGATGTTTTTCTGTGAGTTGCATTTTACGGAGGTAAAACTGTCAAATATACATATGAGATGTCTATTTTACATTTATTTAAAATCTGCAGCCTACTTCTGCCATAAACTCTGAGTATCATCCATGTAAAATATTTTTTCTCTGATTCGGCTTTTGCATTTATTTTTTTTTTAGGTATGACACACTGTTATTCGTCTGTTTTTTTTGGTAATAGAGCAGTTGAGGGTTGTGAATTTCCCTGATGTTGTACTGATAGTACTTTCTGTTAGTCTTATCTGTCCATTGATGAGCTCATCATTCTTCTGCTAGCTTTTGTGTCATTATGGAGACTCTGGGTTATTCTGTGGCCCAAACAGAGAACAGAAGTGTTACCATGTGCGATACCCGGGTAGAAACCATCCTTTCTCCTTTTACTCTTGCAAGTGCATAAGTACAGCCTTGTTTTCTGATTTAGTACTCTGAAAAGAGTATTATGTTTGTTGGTGCTTTGAGTATAGGACGTGATTAAGACACCCTGTTAGAAACAGCAGCAGCAAAAAAGCACCCCTTCTGAATGGGTATGTGTGACAATTTTAATTTTTTTTCCATTTATAGACTTAATTTTTTTTTTTTTTTAGGTCAACAAAAGCTGAGATTGATTACGACATGAGGCCATCTTAGGCTTGGGCAGGTACAGCATATATACCAAATAGCAGGAGACTCAGAAGTTGGCTTAGATGGACCAGAAGGTCTCTTCTTGTCCTGTACTCCTCTGAAATGCCGTCCAGATCCTCTGCATTTTATATTCTTGAAAAGCTTTTGCAGTCAGCTAACAGTGAACCAGTGTATTTGGTTCAGAGAGTTGAAAACTAGGGCTGAGGATTTAATAGCGGCTCTTCTAACTTTTGCCAATTTTTTTTTAATTTTTCCCCTGGGAGAAATGCATGTAAGTGCTGTTTCTCTTTACGCGTGCCTAACATGAAGATGATGATATCTATGTACTGAATTAGGAGAGTTTCCTAGAATTTCTACAGTGCTTTGAAGTAGATGAAAAGCATGTGATGGGAAGCAGCAATAGTATTTGAGTGTCCGTACTCATTACTGGTGCATATTTTCCCTTCCATCCAACAGCTTTCCGTTTGAGCAATTTTTTAACAATTTTGACTTGCTTGTTATTGGTCCCATGAACTTTCTGTCTCCTGAGTGTCAAGTATATCTTGCATTATTACACTGTTTTGGTGGTTGTACATTGACATACATCAAGCTAGCATGCAGGAGATCAGTTTTTTCATGCTTGATGAAAACTGAAATAAAGGCAGCAAAGAAAAGCCATTGGTTTGTATATTTCCCTTTGACAAGAAGATCAAATTCAAGTGCATTTACAGAATTATACAGCTTGCAAGTTTAATAAACAGAATTAGTTCTGCTTCTCCAAAAGGTTGAATAGGAGCCTAGTTGTAAGGAAAGAAAATGAGAACAGTTTGTTGTGCTATTTTTTTTTTTAATTTGGTATTAGAAATTTATGTGGGTTTTTCTCTTAGCTTTACAGGCTTGGTGTTTGAGTACTTCAGGGCAAATTCAGGGGCTTATCAATTTGTATGGTATTTTGAATGACCTTTAAGTTTTATTGTTTTAATATTAATTATTTAAGCATCAAAAAACTGTCTACTCTGAAGAGTTTACTGTGCTCAGAAAGACAGGGAGTACTGCAAAGCATTCGGCAGATAAGACTGATGCCATGTATGTGTGGATATAACGTGAGAGTTGCTGCCTTGCAGCGACAAGGTCAGTAAATAATGCACTCGATGGAGTAATCATTAAGGACTGAGATATCACAAGATATTTAGGATTAATACTTTCTAATACTTCAGATGGGCACCCTTTCCTTGCCCTCATCTCAGCTGTAAAAAGTATTTCTACAGCCTGTGCTGAACTGTGTGCACTGTTGCACACCTATCGTCTGCTATTTGCACATATAGAAAATACTCAGTTTCTGGTTGAAGTGCTCCCTCCTTTCCCATGGCAATCTGCCCATGCTTTTTATTTGCAGTAAGGAGGGAAACATCCAGTTTGTTTGCTTTTTTATTTCCTCAAACCTGAAAAGGCTTGATTTTCCATCATCCCTGCTGCAGAAGGATAGAAGCAGTTCTCCTCTCAATGCCGTGGAACTGAGAGGATCTGCTGGGGCCAGAAGCTTGATCAAACAAAACAACTGGGAGAGACAATCCATGTGTTGTCACATCAGTTATCATGAAACTCATTGTGCTTAATAATATGACATTAAAAGCTTCAACTAGAGGGAGGTGGAGTGTCCCCAAACTTTTTGGGAACTTCTGTGGTAGTAGTTATTTGAAAAATAACATAGATGCTCTGAGGCTTTCAGGTGTGTTGTGTGTGCCAGCTTCCTCTCCTGCAGATGAGCATGGTTTGAGTGGTTAACATTGGTGCTGCTAGGGTAATGCTAAATTGTTCCTGCTGCTTTTTACTCTCTTTTTTATAGCTGCGATGGTTAGGTGTCTTGTTGCATGTGGGGAAATAAAATAAATGTCTCTCTAAAGTATTCCTCCCATTTTCATAGCAAAAACAAGATTTTGTGAAGTAGCATTTGTTCTTTCGAAAGCATGTGTTTCTACATGGCCAAATGGGAGCAGGACCTCAAAAGCTTTTTTCTCCTGTTGTTGAAGTACAGAAAGGTTTAAGAGCTTCTGAATGGGAACATTAGTTCTAGAAGATGAGACAATTTTGATTTACAGGTCCCCAGAGACAGCGAATCTATCAAACCTCAGAGAAAGGCATTAAAGTAAATGACTGTGTCTGATAAAGTAAGCCAATGACACAGTCAAGGCTGGGATCCCTTAGGCCTGTTTACTGTTTTAATCTCCTGTCTATGTTTCCATCTTTCTGGTCTATGAGGAAAGCATATCTAACAGCTGTTAGACCAGTGAACGACATTTCACAGTCTTATGAAATCTTCTGTGTGAAGTGTGGACTCCTGTAGACAGAGAAGCAAATGTAAGCTGGTCTCTCGGGGAAGAGTTAACTTGGCATATTTTCACAGCTGCAATGTATTAAGCTACTGTAAGACCCTTCTGTAGTAGGGGGTCAGAAAAATGTTATGCATTTCAGGGAGAAAGAGATAAATTAGGCAGCTTAAAGACATCTTGATAGCTTACCTAAATTGCTTCATGCTCGTCTTTGCAGAAGCAGTCCCTGTATGTGCCAACGCCTGGAGAGGAAGAGATAAAACAAGATTCTCAAGACTTTCAGCTCAACAGCCCCAAAAGATGAATACTACTTTCTAACAAATAAAAAAAATAAAAAAAAAACCCCAAAACCAACCAAACAAAAAAACCCAACCAACCAACCCAAAAAAAAAAAAAAAACCAGTAAAAATGCAAAACTAAAGATATTCTAAAACACTGAAGTCCCTAATTTTTCTCTGCTCCTTACCCCACAGTCTAGAGAAGAGATAACATACCAGCCACGGCAGCGTATAGCTACCTCAGGGCTCAGGCAACTTTTTTCTTAAAAGCTCCCTCACTGGGAGCAAGTGTATTAAATCAGTACCGATAGCATGAAAGATTATTCCATAAAAGTTCATAAATATATTTCAATTAAAAAGACAGTTGTAAATTAAATCAGGGTAACCTTGAGCTGGTAAGTCTTTTACCTTTGAGTGTGGTTGTGTGGTATTGGAGGCAGTAACCTAGAGCTGTAAATACTACCTCGTGGACCAGTGTCATTAGATAATCTTTAGTCAGCTATATCATCTTTCAGATCTTTTCCTCTTAAATGAAGATATTCAAGAACAGACAGTTCAGCTCCAGATCGTTTTTGTTACATTGAGATAGTTCTCATCTTGGCTCTTCACAAGCCCACTTCTTACGGTTTTCTTATTTTAAAATCTAAGTGGCAGATAGCAATGTAAAAACAGAAGAGTGGTGCCTTATCAGAGAACATATAAAGGATGCAAAGGCAGAACTGCAAGAGGGTATATTTTGTGTTGTTCTAGTCAGTTTTAGCCCTTTGCTATATCAGAGAGGTGATTTTTTAAAGTGCTAGATTAGCCCTGAGATCTATTTAGGACCTGGGCCATGCTGAACATCTCCATCACTTCTTGGCAGAGCAGAGCAGGAATCCTGTACACCTGCCACAGCACATCCTGCTCTGCACCTCATTAGTAGACACAAATACATTGTAAAAACTGTATTTGTGATGAATCTGTGTAAGCACTACTGCATATTGGTTGTAGTTTAGACCACATGGAAGCATAAAACAAGGAAAATGTCGTAGCCCAAGAGCAGCATCCAGGTTTTCGGCAGGATTGCCAAATGTTTGTACAGATGTTTTACATTCAACTATGCTAAATTTGAAATCTAGGGAAGATGTAAGCTACATGCTTAACTAAAAAGAAAGTATGTATTGAAGTGCAGTCAAATGTTGTTGACTGCTGATGTATTATACACGTAAATATTTACATGGTGCATTGCCAGAATGCAAAGTGTTGCCCATTTGCATCAGGGAAATTATTGATCCAGTAAAATGGACCCAGGTATGGCAGACAGTATCCTAACACTCCATATCCTAACAGGTCACAGTATACCTGGGCAAGTAGGTTGGATGTATTACTCGAATGAAAATCAGTATCTGTTGGGCCAAGTGTATCTTTCTAATGTTTGCCTACTCAAGTGCTGACAAGCTCTGAAATCAACTTTTCCCGTACCTCAAGTGTCATTAAACTCTGTAGTAAAATGCGTCCTCCTCTTTCTGATTCAATTTATACCATTTGTACATTTTTTTTTGCCTGCAAATCAAATTTACAGTTGTGCATGTATTAAAAAAAAAAAAAAATAAGCAACCTGGAAATGAAGAAGTTATTGTGGTCACTTTTTAATGTTACAAAACCATTTGGCAAGCACGCTGCTCTAACAACAGCAGCTCTTCAGAAAGTGTTAAGAACTCCATTAGAGAAGGAAGCAAATGGTGAAGATTTGTGAGATTCAAGAGTTGCAGGTTTGGTGAGATGCGTACATTTACTCTAATTGTGTGACACTGGCTGCATTTGCATCAGTCGTATGGAACACCACACACAGGCTGCAGTTTTCAGGTTGGAATAAACAATAATGTAGATGGATTTCTTTGTTTCATTAGAACTTAGATTTTTTATTCATAGAAGATACATCTACGGTGCCTTTGCTCTGTCCTTAGATCTGATGCTTCAAAATTTAGCCAAAAACTGTATCAGATTATTTTGTTCCTAACTTTTCCAGTAGTCTAGGTTTGGCTCATCTTTCTTGAAAGGACAAAATAGAAATAGAGGGAGCTCTCTGCTTACAGTTCATTGCTGCTCTAAGGGGTTTGTGTTAGGCCCAAACCCGCTGTTACTACATCTTGTGGATGTATGTTGTTTTTATCAGCGTGGAGCTGAAGATAACTGTGATCTTGCTTGTTGTTATACACTTCTTCAGCCAAGTTTGACTAGAGAGATAATATAGTGAAAAATTTTGAGGTTATTCCAAGGTGAGTGGAACGGAGATTGACATCTCTGTATTTTATTTCCTAAAATTGTGTGCTAAAGGGGGGGGGGGGGGGGG
>WHYT01017458.1:48229-86839 GCA_009806455.1 Tetrax tetrax | reverse complement strand
CGGTGGCAGCTTCTGCAAGAAGCTGCTAGAAATTGTTTCCCTTTTGTCCACTAGACTCAGCCAGGACTAGGGTGGACCCGCTGCTGGCCAAGGCTGAGCCAACTGGTAGCAGAATGTTCCGTGATAACGCCTCTGCGATAACATATTTAAGAAGGGGAAAACAGAAAAAAAAAGAGATGTGAAGAAGCTGAAGTGGGGGCAGAGAGGAGTAGGCACGAGCGTTGTAGGCCTTGTGGCCCTCACTCTCTGGCCTCCCACCAGGCGGCTGACTGAGCTCGACTCTGCACAGCCCAGCTGCAAGAAGTGGAGAGGAGATGAGATGTGAAGAGAACCTGGGAGGTGTCTGCCTGCCTGTTGTCAAGAATTTTTCTTGTGAAAGGCTGCAGACACCAAGGTCAGTGAAGAAGGAGGGGGAGGAGTAATGCTGCTCCCGGCAGAGATTCCCCTGCAGCCTGTGGTGATGACCATGGTGAGGCAGGTTGTCCCCCTGCAGCCCATGGAGGTCCACGGAGGAGCAGAGATCCACCTGCAGCCCAAGGAGGACCCCATGGCAGAGCAGATAAATGCCTGAAGGAGGCTGTGGCCCTTGAAGGGCCTGTGCTGGGGCTGCCTGTTCCTGAGGGACTGCACCCCGTGGAAAAACACCCACGCTGGAGCAGTTCATGAAGGACTGTAGCTTGTGGGAGGGACCCCACGAAGGAGCAGGAGAGGAATGTGAGGAGTTCTTCCCCCCATGAGGAAGGAACGGGCATAAAGTGACCAGTGATGAACTGACCACAAGCCCCATTCCCTTTTCCCCCCTGTGCCACCTGGGGGGAGGAAGGAGGGTAGAGATAATTGAAATGAAGTTAAGCCCGGGAAGAGGGAGGGGTGGGGGAAAGTTACTTTGTTCTCTTTCTCAGCATCCTGCTTTTGTAATAATAATAATAATAATAATAATAATAATAATAATAATAATAATAATAAACAACCATCGTTTTCCCGAAGTCGAGTCTGTTTTGCCCATAACAGTATCTTGAATGATTTCTCTCTGTCCTTATCTCAACCCTTGAGGTTTTTTTCTTATATTACCTCTCCCCCATTCCCTTGGAGGGTGGAAGAGTGAGTGAGAGACTGTGTAGCTTGGTCCCGAGCGGGGCTAAGCCATGACAACCAGTTAAGTTTTAACATCTTGTCTCTGGTTTTTTTGAATGTACTAAGATAAAGTCCTTAGAGATTCCTGTAGTATTGGTGTATTCCCTTTCAAATATTTTTAATAGAAGGAAATTTCTCACTTTAAACATGGGAGGTAGTTCTTTCTTTGATCTTCTCTTGGCTCTTGATTAGTTCTCCTTCTGTTTGATCCTAAACTACATGTAGCTTATTTTTTTTCCTAGTACTACCAGAAAACCATTCTCACGGCTCTCTTTTCAGAAACCAGGCAAAAGAGATTTTCAGGCTTTTTTTAATTTTTGGGAGGAGAGGGCAAAAGCAAACAGAATGGTATGTCTCTGTAGTTCAGAGTTCAGCAAAAAGTCTTGTAGACTGGCATTAGCAATGCCACAATGTGTATGAGTTAGAAATCTATGACAGATTATCCTTAGTTCAGATTGTATAGTCTTTGCCTTTGAGCATTGAGCACTTCACATATGAAAACATCTCCTTCGCTAGTGAAGGACTGTCTCACATACATGCATGCATATTAAGACAGGCAAGCACATATTGACCAGTCTGGTTTAAACATACATTTTTGTAAGAAATAGATCTAAAAATTGTGCATTCTCTTTCTTTAATAAGTACTTGGTGGTAGTTCAGTCTTAGTCAAGCATATGGTTCTTTATAACAGGCATCTTCACAGTGCTGCCTTTGGGGAATGCTGCTGAGACAGGAATAGCTGTGGGTGTCACTGCTTGCCTGTGCCAACTGCTTGATCAGATGTGAATGTTCTGCTCTAATAATGTAAATCAGAAATAAGAACCCAAGCTCTCATGAGATTCACTGTGACCAATGGATGGAGAGTAAACAGAGCCATCACATCTGCTTCTCCAGTGCTATGTAGAAGCAACTGGTATCCTTAGTTACCAACTAGATACCTATGCTTTTAAAACTTATTTTGTAGCCTTTTTAAAATCAGTTCAGATATAGATGTAACAGAAATTTTAATTTTGCTTTTCTGTGTGTCATCAGCATGTGCAGTAGCAGAAAAAGAAAATTCTGGCACAATTCAAGCAAATACTGAGATGCAGTACATATTCTGTATTTAGCAGCACCTTTAAGTGGTCCCACATAGCCAGTGTGCTCAGCTGGGTTACTAACAATCTCTCCTAAGTCTACATCTCCTTTACTTTCTGAGATGTGTATACGATACAGTGACAGGAGCAGGAATTGGTTTTGATGCAATACTCGCTGTACCCAAGTGAGTTTGGAATTCTTGGTGCTACTGCTTCTGCTGCTCAATTTCAGAGTTGTTATGTCTCATGCCCAGTTCCTTTTGATTCTCCTCAGTTTTTCACAGATAAAGTGTAGCCTATCATGATATTCTAGGCATACGTATTGCCAGCTTACGTATAACTCAGTATTCCCCTTTGGGTCCTCTTCCACCCCTGGAACAGTAGCCTTCTGTAACCCATGGAACCTCTGCCTTAGTCACCACTTCAAGCAAAAACCTTCTCTAGGACTGAAAATGAGATCAATCCTATATTCCTAGAGCACAGTTTTCGTCAAAGGGGAAGATAGAACACCTTGACGTGCTTTGGTCAGTCTCCTCAAATGAGGACGCTTCCTAGAAATAATGCACTTTCATGAGCTGCCGAAATATTTGGAGTGCACAGCGAATGCTGCTTTCCAGACGAAGCTGTGAAGTTCTTGCACAGCTGTGATTCTCTTGTGGAAAAACCCACACCACCACCACTAGAAGCCTTTAGCTGACCTGAACAGCTTAGTGTGGGTATTCCAAGGGTGATAGCAGAAGATCTTGAATGTACAGATGCTAGCTTACTCTTCATTTTTGGATCAACTACACAGATACTGTTTGAGAGCATTCTCAAGAACTGCATACCACGCACCTCCTCAGATTTACTCCAGCCTTCTGGCTTGTTTCACCATCTGTGGATCTCCTCGCTCAAATTTTGTAAGCATGGGGATGCTTTATTAGGGCACAGGCACAGGCAAGTTTTGCTTAATTTAATTTATAATTTTACTACAGAGTAGATCCTCATATGTTGCCAGTTTAACTAATTTCCATGTGGCATGGTATCAGATGTTTAACAGAAGTGGAAGTAGATTTGATTTTCATTATCCTTCTCCCTTCCTTTAATCTGACCCTTATCTTCATCAAGTACTGACCCTACTACTGCTTTTTGTTGGTAGCCAGTAAAAGATACTTTGCTATCTAATTTCAATTACCTTTCCAGGGTGCAACCCAGTTTATTCCAGCTCTTGACTTTTACAACATGCTTTCCTTCCTTATTAGTTTTTTTTTTCTCTTACTTTTTGTTTGGCTCTCTATTTTCATATGTTTTTTTGTCATATAGGTATGCTTGGAGCCACGGCCTAAAAATTCCTCCATATCTATGCAAAATGTTCCCGATAGTTCTGTGCCTTTGTCTGCAAAAAATTCCAGTCCGCAAGAAATTCCAGTCCTCTTCCCTTCTCAAGACTTCTACCATTTGACTTCATTAAGTAGCCTTCCTAACTTTTCTTAATTAAGCCAAACTAAAAACAAAATAATCAATATTTAAATTTTCCAAGTAAATGTTAATAGAGCTGCAAGCTTGCTGTTCTAAAAAAAAAGAAAGTCCTCTCTTTCTCTAGGTTACTTTTTTTTTCCACATATAAGAGACTTGTATAAAACAAATGAAAAATTTAAACCCCTGGAAACTAGTCCTTCTTGCCCTGAAGGCTGCTAAAATTACCACAATTATTCAAGCAGCCTTAACTGTTGACAGAAGTTTTTGTTTGTTTTATATAGCTCCTGTATTTCATTTAGAAACTACTAAAAATATAATAATCTTAGAGACCATCTGCTTGAAATGACAGTGCATACTGAGGCTAAATTTTTAAACTTTTTTTTCCTGCTTTGTTCATTATTATCTCTCCTAAAACTGGTTACATGACAAACTCAGTATTCATTGCTAAGGGTTTATTTTCTGAATTAATTTTCTACTTATGTCCAATGTACACACAACCATTTCCAACAAGTAATGGTACATCACTTATTTGCTAACCTTTCTTCTGGGAGATCAGAGGGGAAAAGTAGGCACAGCCTTGTTTTCATGTGTAAATACCATGTCAAGACTGCAAGTTCATCAGAACAATTAACTGTTCCTTAGATGAAGGGACCTTTTCCTTTTGCCCCCTCATTGCCTTTTCTGGCCTGGATTCAAGGACAAGAGGAAGAAGAACCTGACCTGGTTGTCATGCTCCATGGTGTACTGTTGTAAATAAGAGCCTTTTTGTTTGTTTTTTGTTCAAATAATACACATATTACTATGGTGGAAATTTCCTGTGGGAGAGAATTTGGTGGTAGAAGTTCCAGCACTTTGAAGTATAGCTATTTGGTGTAAAACAACTCATTTCAAGTGTTCCCTCTTGTTGTCTTGTCATACAAGCTGTTTTCTTCTGGTATTTTGTATCCTCTCCAAAATATCAACACCTGCACTTGGCATCTAGGATGGAAAATGAGAATAAATTAGAAGTGGAGCTGGCATAATTAATTTGTCCTCAATAAGGTTAGCTGGTTGGAGTTTTTAATTTTTTTTTTCCTTAAATATTTTCTGGAAGATGTCTTTGGTTGGCTGAGAGCCATGTATATAGGAGGCAGGTCTAATGTGTCTGAAGAACCTGTTAACATGTGTTAACATGGTTAACTGTAAGAAAGCAAGTACAACAGGAAAGAAACACATTATATAACATTGTTTCTGTCACCTCTGTTAATGTAGAATTTGTTTATGGGTTTGTACTGCCCATTCTTAAACAGAAGTGCTTAACTAAAGAATCACTTCCTTTTCACCTGTTAATGGAGTCATGGTAAGCTGATATACACAGAAAACATGGTGTTTGCCATCTTTGGCTAATGAAGTTTCTAGCTGTCCCTGATACCCTTTACAGTGTTGTCTGACTTTTAAAAATATGTTCTTTCTGAACACATGCAAAAAGTTTCTTGTAGAAGCTTCCCAACAGTCTATGTCATCTGAAGATTCATTGGAATAGGCCAGATGTGATTTATTATTACATCTTCATGGTTTCTTTGCATTAAACACTTAGTGTGAAATTTAATATTAATAAGTTAACATCTGTTTTGTCAGAAGAGAAATAGGTGATGAAATTCTGAGTGTGTTTTTTTACATCACCTGTTTATATTCTGTATTTTCATAAAGATACAACTGTAATGACAACTCTCAGTCTGGCAAATGTCCCATATGAGAAGAAAACAGACAATACCTCTGTTCTGTAGTAAATCATTATTATTGTAAAATTGGTCTTCTTTCACTGAAATATCTTGGAGAACTGTTGTACTTGCAGTGTGATGCCTGATTTTACTTGAGACAGACTGTAGAGCTACTGTAAGTGTTACTCAAACACAGATGAATTGTCCCAGTGACGTACAAGCACTTGGCCTCAATGCAGCAGAATCCCCATAATTTGTGAAGGAAGCTAATCGTAAGGAATATTTTTTCAGATATTATACCTAGATTCTGCAAGAGCTCTTGTGGGGTTTTTTGGCAATGAACCCCCAGGTGACCATGGTAACTGCAACAGAGAACCTACAAGCTTTTCCACAAGTCACCTCTTCCCTCTAATTTCTCTCTGTTAGCTGGTACGTGTAGCATTAGATGGAAGATGGTGAAAATATTTATATGGCACAAAAAATTAGCTCTTAGGGAAAAGGCATGTGAGAGTTAAGTATCTCCTGCAGACTGACTGTGTGCATGCCTGGCTCTTGGGACAGAGAGTCCAAAGCCATATTCATGAATTATTTTACCCTTAAACACAGAGGGGAAAAATTTACCTGAAGTGACAGATTGATTTTAAGTTCAGTTCTGGAAGCTGCAGAATACCTGCTGAGATTTGTTCAACATACTTGGATTCTGTTTTTCGTTTGATGCTAATGGTGTTTCATGCTTTGTTGGATTAAAGAAAAGTGCAAAAACCAAGTCTTTGTATCTGCCTAGCTGCTTCAGATTGAGTAGTGTGAATGAAGATTTAAAAGTACTCTGATGTAAAAGTGTATGTTGTATAATTGTTAAATTACAGAATCACAGAAGGGCTGAGGTTGGAAGGGACCTCTGGAGGTCATCTGGTCCAAGCCTCTGCTCAAGCAGGGCCAGAACTGTATAATAGTTTTACATTGAGCATGGACTGTATCTGGAAAAAATAAATGAAAAGACAAATTAGGTCATTGCTGTCTATACAAGATAGCACTTTCTATCAAATAAAGATTGCAGTAAGTAAAAAGGACTTTTTTGACAAACTAGCATTTCATAGCAAACCATTTGTGTTTCTGATTCTAGCCTCCCCATTTTCATTTTAATAGAGAAAGTATAACAGTATGAGAATGTATCTTCTTTCTTTTCTTATATTAAGATTTCATATAGCCATTTTTATTTAGGAAACTTTAGCAGCTAAAGACCTATTTCCATAAAGTTATTTACTCTAATTATACTTTATATTACCTTTCTTTTTTTTTTGTCAGAGAAGTACGGTTTAGAATGAAAAATAGCTTCATATTTGAATTAATATTTGCTTTGAAAATAATGGGAAAATTATTTTACTTAGATATATCTTTCTTCTTTGTTGGCCTAACTGTTGCCACAGTTATCCACTAATAGCAGAATTTTTGATGAAGCTTTCTTGTTTGTTTTTGCACAGAGAGTTCGGATGGCGAGATCCAGAGCTTCCAGAAGTTATACAAATGTTACAGCATCAATTTCCCTCTGTACAGTCCAATGCTGCAGCCTACTTACAACACCTCTGTTTTGGAGACAATAAAATAAAAGCAGAGGTAAGATTTATAAATCATTTTTTCAACAGCTGTCTGCCATTTATCATCACCAATTATTTATATGTACTTTTAAAAGAGTTACAAAAGAAATCATATATATATGTCTGGACCCATTTTACTCAAGCTTTCACTGAAGTCATTTCTTACCATTACAGAAAGTGAAAAACATAAAATATTATTGTCACACGTTTTTTTGTTTGGTTTTGAGTATTTTGATGGATTGCATACTGTTTGAATAGTGTATCAGTATTTGTTCAGTAAACAGCTAATGGTATAGTCTTAATCCTACTGAATCATATGGGAATTTCCTTAGGATTTTCAAAGAGAGGTGTTTGTACACTGAATACAAACAGGGAAGATGAAAATTAAGCAAAAGGATTCTGAATCAAAGCTTGCTTTACTGTATAATGGTGTGAATAGAGTTTAATTTCACTGGGTTTGCAGCTTGAACTGTGATCATTGGTCTATGATCTTGAAATTCAGTACAGATTGTATCTAAAATGTAATTCAAACAGCAATATAGACTTTGTTCTGTACCTGTAGCTGATCAGTACTTCTTGCTTGCTTGTTCCCTGTGGTTAATGGGACCGGTTCAGCTTTTGGCACAAGTTAAAACAGAAAGATGGCAGCTCTGAGGGATCTGACGAACGCACAGAAGTCAATTAAAATTGAATGAGTGGAGCTGTTACCAGCCCCAGCTGCCTCCCCTGGCCCTCTCAGAGATACTGCTAATCAGGAACATGTGGTGTTCACATAAATCTATGCCTGTACTGGCATCTTTTAGCCTGGCATGTAAAGGTAAACTGAGATCAGGATCTGCTATTGCTTATTTGTCAGAACTGTGCAGTGATGCTGGCTTGCTAGTGCTTCGTTATCCTCACCCTCAACACATACCATTCCATGGGTTTATCCAGCTGTAGCGACTTTCCCTTCCAGGCTTTTTCATGCTGAGGAAGTTCCTGAGTGAGTCAGTAAGTATATGGTCTGCTGGGAGTGGCAGAACTGCACTGATTATGTACATCACCTCAAACATCTTAGAAATAACCATTAAAAAATATTTACATGAATGTTAAAATGAAGAATGTTTGCGCACTGGAAAAGAGAACTCTGTTACAGGTATTGCTGAAAATTTTAACAACACACTGTCCCTATACTCTTTTCTCATCCTTATTCACAAATTAGTTTTTCAATACAAGAATTGATTAATCTCTGAGAAAGACAATTAAAGGATTAGAGCAATTTATGCATTGTACAATCTGTGCTTCCTCCTGTTAGCGATAGATTGAGAGCCCTTAGGTAGCTATCACATTTGAGAGAAGAAGATGGTTTGATTTTCATTACTAACCTTTTAGGGAAAAAGAAGACTTGGTGTTGATCTAATCCATCCCACTAGGATATCAGTCTTTGTAAGCTTCAGGCTTATGAGCTGGAAAGGTGAAGGTTAGTATATAAAACAATAGCGCTCTAGGCAGCTCTATAAGATTTTTCTCTGAAAAAGAATAATAGATAAAATGAAGATTTCCCCCCTTCATTTGTTATTATCAGGGCTTTGATATATTCCTCATTCCATAATATGTAAACTGTCTTTGGAAACAAGCCAAAATACTTGTCTTTTTTCTTTTCTTTTTTTTTTTTTTTTTTTTTTTTTTTTTTTTTTTTTTTTTTTTTTTTTTTTTTTGTTTAAACAGTCCACCTAAGAATATGCTTTCAGACTTCTGGTATTGTGGATTTTTCTAAGATGACAAAAAAAAAAATGAGATATATTGTCTACTTTTCTAATGCTTTGTGAAGCTTTTCAGGCTAAAGCATCCAACCTTAGCCAACTATTGTATCTCTCTCTGTTTCCATCTGTCTATCAGCCTATAGTATTTAATGATCGGTCCTATTGTGTTTAGGCCATGATTCAGCAGGGCACTTGAACAGTTTCTGTGTTTGTTTATTGGAATCTGAATCTACCCAAAGGGATTAGGAATGTCCTTAGGGTCTGCTTGAACTCTGCACTGAGTAAGAATTTCTTGAGGATCCTTTTGTGTGAGGAGTTCAAAATCCTGGCAATCAGGGGATATCACAGCAGATATCCCAGGTTCTTGCTAAGCTTATGCCTAGCTGGAAAAACTTGAGTGGTGCTGGGACAACTCACTTGCTAACTGTTAAGGATGTGTCTGAATTATTACTTGAACTGAGACCTAAATCATACAAACTGGTATCAAAATTCCCTCTGCAGAGTATTTGTTTTGCAGTTGCGTGCTGTGGCCAGTTCTCCTTTATCTGAGAACAACCACATTTGATATCCAATACCTTCTTCAGGGAAAACAGGGTGCTAGTCCTGCCACATGCAGTCAGAGAGAACGTGCCAGCTCAGGCACAAGGTGCAGGAAAAAGAAGCACCAGGACTCGTCCCAATTTTTGTTTTCCTTGCAATCTCTTGTCAAATTGGTAATTAAGACTTTTGGAAGTCCAGATGCAAATTTGGGATTACAAAGCTGAAGAATTCAAACTCCAGTTCTCTGAAGCACAAAAAAACCCTGCTCTTTTACCACATGTATAGCTTCAACATAGCAAATGACTTGGGCTACAGAAAGAAAACTGTCTCGATGGTCTTTCAAACCCTGGAGAAAGGACAAGCATAGGAATGTGTAAGCTAAGAAAACTGCTGTTATTTTGTACACCTGACAGGCACTGAGGAAAAAGCAAATAAAAATTCAATAACTAATTTGTAAAATCTTAATGTGTAACATGCACTTGAGCATACACACACACAAAAATGAATAATATGTAACAGTTGTTTGATTTATTTACTGATTGCATTGAATTTGAAATGTAGTGCAGTTGTCAAAGATTCAGCTCTGGGAGTTGAGATAAAAAAAATAACATTAATTTACCTTTTTCACTAATGAGCATGAAATTGTCACACTGCAATTAATGGCTATTTTATCCAGAGTTTTTGGAAATAAACATTCTGAAATGGAACTTTTTGTTCTTTTAAGTGTTACTTGTACTGCATTGCATACCAAAAAGGTGATTAATGACCTTTTCTCTGAACTTGACCATTCTTTCAGTCTTCCAGTTTTGTTTTTGTGTAGTGGTAAACTTCTTCTTTTATGATATTTTGGTGGGATTTGTATAAAATTTCTCCCTGTGTACTTGGTAGGACAAAAGTCTTTTGAGTAGAATAGTGTCAACTAAAATTTAGAGAGAAATAGAAAATAGCAGCTGTGACTGTATGCATTTCTGAGATTCCTAACACCTTTTATGGTTTTACTATTACATTTTTCTCTTCTGAAATATTTTAATTTCTGTCACTGAAGTGTGAAACACTACTACTTGCTTATACTCTGTCCCCACCAAGAAAACAAAGTTGAAATACTCTATAGAAGACAACTATGAAGAAGGTCTGTCAAAAACATTTGAAGTATGGCTAGGAAAATTAGATATATTTTTCTCTCTTCATCTTGATCATGTTGTTGATGTTACGTGTTATTTCTAAAACACATGTTGACCACAGGTTTACTTCTGAGTTTGATGACATCGCCCTCAATGAACTTTTATTGCTACGTAAGCGTAAATGTCCTGCTCCTTCTTTTATGTAGCAATTCTCTCAGATCAATGAAGTCTGCAAATGCCCTTCTCTAATTTAAAGGACTTTCAAACAAAGTTGGTAACTGTTTATGTGAAGATGCCCCAGGCTGGCCACTAAGGTGTCAAAAGTAATTTATTTCTTCACAAAAAAAAACCAAAAAAAACCAAAAAAAAACCCCAACCTTCTGAAGTTAATTAGATTTTGTATTTCTGGTAACATTTTCATTTTTCCCCTTCCAGCCCTAAACTTACCAGTACAGCAATATGGAAATGCAATAAAAACTGACATCGATAAAGATGGTGGTGTTATTTCTTGTGGATGCTGCCGCTTCTATGCTGCTCTAAAGTGTTCAGTGCTAGTCTTTATTTAAAACTATGATTGTAACTGCTACTCTTACCTGAAAGTTTTCCTCAAGTACTGCTTCTTAGTCTCCTTAAGTATTGCTGACTACAAGACAGGCCCTACAGCTGCTGTCAGTGGTGCTTCTCATTCTCTGCCTTTATTTCTTGTGCTTGGTGCTTAGGTGGTGCAACGGAAAATAGAGTAGAGTTGAAGACATTTGATTATTTTTGCAAATGTCTGATAGTTGGATTTTTCATCTGTTGAGCAGTGACCAATCCTCACTGAAGATCTCACGTATATGAGAGGGGACATAGGGAGAAAGAAGGCTAAAGGTTGTAAAAATTACCTGGCAGCCCATTACAATTAGGCAAAACAATTCTGAAATTCAGAATCTCAGTATATACTAGTGATTCATTATATAAATTATTCTTTCATTGATGACAGTGAAGAAAGCAACTAAAAGGCAAAATGAAAGGAGGGAAGAAGTTTTGATCAGATATTTGAAGGCAAATGAGAAGTTGATCAGACAGAAGAGCACAAGGAGGCCCTTTCAGATGGCATTTTCTGCTTAGGAGAGGGCTCACCTACAATGGTGAGATTGTGAGCAGGGCCAGAGTAGCTGATCCTCGATGCCAAGAAGGAACAGGCAGGGGATATAGGAAAAGAGAAGCGTTTTAAAATACTCAGCAGTCAACATTTCTTTAAAAGAGCACATTCTGTTAAACACAAGATTCATTCTTCCACAGCAATTTTTCTTCCTATAATGACAGCTTACTCCGTTGTATGAGGTCACCATGCAAAAGGATTGAATTGTGGAGTTTCACACGCCATCGCCGTTTTGCTCTCATGGAAAATGGCAGCCTGCCATCAGCTGCAAAGGTGTAACAGGTTGCTCGGGGGCTTTGGCACCAATGACTTCTTTCTGCAAGCTAGGAAATTAATTTTTGCTATCAAAGCCACAGCACTTGAGGTTCTCATCTCATGAAAATCCTGCAAAGATGCCGAATAAAAAAATAGTAACTGCTGAACTGTCCTGCCTGAAGCCTTCCCTTGCATCCTTAATAAACTTTGCTGGATTGGACAGTTTCCTTTTCATAGTAGAGAGCATTCCCATATACTCACTTCTCACAGTCTTAGAAGAAAAGTATTGGTCCGGATGTTATTGCATGGTTTTCTGAAAAAAAAAAAAAATGAGTGATTGCACGCTGAAAGCAAACTTGCTCAAAAGCAGAATTTGCATTCATTTTTTTTATTAATCTTACAATTTTTTCTGCATCTTCTTCTGTGAGTTCTTCAGAATGTGCCCAGAACCCTTTCAACACAATACCACCACTCTTTCATATGTCAGACAGCATGCATGGACTATACTAACCTCTTGTTTATCTTCATTATTTTTATATTTATGTTGCTCTCTATTGTCATTAGTGAGGGCTTGTTGAATATACGTCTTTCTTTCCTATACTCTATTCTGTTAAGTGTGTGATAGTCCATCTGATTGACATGAAATACAAACATGAACGATATAAGAAAAGATATCTCATCATATAGTGTAACTTATTGTTGTCATCTTCCAGGATATATTTTTTCTCATCTGTATCTCTTTTACATCTGTAATTCACATAATTGCAGTATTGTAGTAACTTCAATTAACTTCAGTGTCATCCATGGTATTGCTAGATCCACGATGGTCAAGGTTACATACATGCCTGTTTCTAGCATGGCTTTGTCCCAAGGAAACCTTACATTTAGTATGGGGTGGTGGACTAATAGTCTATGATGTTGCTTTTGGACCTGCTGGCTAATGCTGACAGAATTCTTCATTCCATAACATTTAAAATGTTAAAATCTCCCAGAAGGGAGATTGGAGGTGCTCTCATCATCCTTGAAGGATATCTTGGTTTTATTTCTAGTGTTCTGCAAGATTCCCCTCTGTATCCATAAGGACTCCTAGAGAAAACAGAATATCTTTATTTTTCTATGTGTTTGAAGAAGAATCGTAGTTTTACATTCACCTTCCCTTAGCCTTTCTCTTCTCTCTTTCTTTTTTTCTCTAAAATCTCTTCAGTTGCAGACTGGAATTTGACTTATCTGGTGGTGATACTGGCAGTTTTCCATTAAATACGTTATGTAAATTCCTTTAATCTCCACATGCAAGATGGTATAGACGTGGTATTTAATTTAAATGAAAAAAATATCTCATAGGTGATACTGAAAAGTGACATAAAAATTGCAGACAGACTCTCAAACATTTGTTGAGAGTGCATTTTAGTGCATACAATAAATGCATACTTTTGGAGAAAGTATGCTTCCCTGTTCAGTTATAAACATTTTATTAGTACTTTGACCACCATAATTTTGATATGTTAAACATCTGTATGTGTAAAATCTCACAGTTCGACAAGTATTTCCCGAAATGGCTTCACAAGGAATTTACTATTTTAATGGTGATTATTTATATGAAGGAGTGCTTGCCTGCACCTGATTCCCCAAATGAGCACTGATATGGTCATACTTTTGCCTACCTATGTTTAGACTACTGCATGCAGGAAGGTTTGGGTCTCTCCCCATCACCCTGGGCAGTCATATTCACCTGCACAAGTAAATGTCAAACAGTCCCTTTCAAATATGCTATCTGTGGAGTTTTTACTGCATGTATCTTACATGAGAAGTAACTGCAAAGTGTAAAATAATTGATCTGTAATTATTGAATGAGACGTGGTCAACTGGGGGAGTGATAATACTTACAAAACCAAATTGTGACCAAAACAGTTATTTTGATTAATTTGTATATCTGTTACTTTAGCTTTCTGTGGTATGCCTATGGCTCAAATCCACTGTATCATGCTGCGACACAAAAAAATTACATATTTATGTTTCACTGTAGCCTGAGAGAGAAGAGAACAATGGAATAAATATGTGAAGAGGTCATAAATGATTAACAGATTAAATAAAAGCCATACACCTGAATATGCCTGAAATAAAATAGGTTTATATTGAAAACACTTGACTGAGTTTCACGCCCTAGGGCCATTTTTAGCCCTGTATTACCATGGCCCCTCCTGTAAAACAGGAATGATAATTTTATTCTACTTTGATTTCCTTTTACTCTTCTCAAGGGTGATAAGTTGGCAGCGACCCATCAATATGAACATCTCTGCGGTTTCAGGTTGAAAACATTTGTGAGGGCTGTCCCTGTTTGCTTTAATTCTGGGTGGTTTTATGATATGCTCAAATGGTGGCAAAAGTGAAAAATCCTGCTCTTTGACATGGACGTCAGTGAGAGCAGAGGTGTGCCCCGGCTGAGCAGTGAGCATGTGAGAGGATCCCTCGAGTTGAGAGAGGAGGGTGCAAGGCTGTGTCCCAGGGGTCTTTCTGTCTCCAGTTTGCTTTGCACCATCCATCTTGTGATATTCTTGTAGTCACACTAATTGGGAGTGGGATATAGGGGCTGAAGACATCTTTTCCACAATCTTATTGGAAGATTCATAAAACATAAGCCTGGAACAGATGAAGGATGAATCCTCTCTTTTGTTAGATTTGCAGAAACAAAGCCCTTTTTTCCCCTTGATCAAGATCTCATCACTCTGATATACTAACTATGACTTATCTCACCTTCTTTCCATAGGAGAAGATTTTTTGAAAGCAATCTTCGTTTTCTGCTGTTCCTGCTTCTTTTTTTTTTTCTTTTTGAATCAGCACCATTTGATCCCATCTTCAGACCTATGTAACTGCTCGTAATCTCTCTGCTTCCTTCCATTTTATTTATTCCAGCAGTCAGTGGCTTGAGATGTATTTCTTTGTTAAGGAAGGCAGCTATAAATGGTCTGTTTCTCCTGAATAAAATAATGATTTCTGCACTTCAGGTCCTTCTCTATTGATAGGTGCCCAAGAGACTACATTTGGTAGCATTTCCGTAACTACAGCGCTAGTTTGAAGTGAAGATGTCTGCTTTGGAAGTCCCTTTACGCTATCTCCATGATACCCTCTCTGCTCTTTTAGTTTGAGTTGAGTGGAGCAAAGAAGCTCATGGCCTATAATACAAACCTGTGACTGAATTTTTTTCTTCTTTAATGTTAACTGAAATAAATGAGGCAGAAATGGTCGCTTTGGTCTTCATGCAATAGTCTATCTTAACACAGTTGTTAAGAACACTTACACTCTTAATGGTCTTAAAACATTATTATTTAGAGCAATGCTAATAAAAAAACCACACTTTCATTCACTAGCGTTAAAGTATTGTAATTCTGTTTCTCTCCCAGTCTGGAGTCCAACACTGAGTTACTAAATAATATTTATCAGAATATATCAATCTGTTTTTTTCTTGCTAATTGTATTTATTTTACTATTAATTTCCAGAAACATGGTTAAGTATAAAATGATAGACCTTTTCACTTTTTATTTTTAAAAAGCATAAAAGCCCATTCTATCAGGGAGTTAAATCTTAAACTGATAGTCTTGCTTTCAAAAGCATTTCTGAATGCATTTCTCCATTCAGTTTCACCATTTAGTTTATGCATTAGTTTATGCATTTAGTGCATTTAGTTTATGACTTTCGTCTCTTCTGGTGGTAGAGTGCTAGCCTTTTCATTGTACACAGTCTTTACATTTATTAAGACTGAGTATTAATGAATGTCACTGAGTGCTGTGCTGTGTCCCCACAATATGTGCTTTCTGTAGCACAGGAATGGCATTTTACACTCCAGGGTCCCTCTGAGGTCATTTAACCATGGTTATTCTTTATCTCATCGTCAGGATACTGTGCCTGAGTTATAATGATGGTTTACTGTGGAGCTGGCATATATTTCACTTGATGTAGGATTTGGTAAATAGTACAGTTGTTGAATAAATGAGTTAATTACAAGCCCCACCAGAATATCATTCAGTTAGAAGAGGAAATTGAAGAGTTAGGCTGTTAACTGAAGACTGCACAGCAAAGCAGTGACACCTTGCAAGGGCCATTTCATGTCTTTTACTCCTCTTGCTCTGCTAAGGATCTTGATGAATGCTTTAAGTTTATTGCATTCACATTTCAAAATTACTCCTTTTGAAAAATAGCCTTGACTGGGAATAAAGTATCAGTCTTGTAAAGTGACATGTTTTTAAAAATAAATAAATATGAGTATATTGTTTCATAAACGTAATGGAACATCTAGCTGTGGTTGGTTTTTTTTCTGAGTTACTGCTATGTAAGCAAAAATTAGACACTTTTCTTGCTGCCTTCCTGTTGTTCTCTGTCATTCTGTAACACTACATCATTCTCTCTCATCTCACAAAGAGGCTGCATCAAATTTATTTACAAAGTGACTGAAAGCATTATTATTTTACAAAATGATGGGCTAAATGTTGAGAATATCCATTGGTATTTTTAACCTACGCACTACTTTACACTGCTTTCATGTTCTCCCTCACCTCCCACCCAGTCATTCCTTCTCCAAAGAGTAGCCAAATGGACAGAGTTCTGCCCACTCATCACACAGAAGTTCCTCTTTAAGATACGTTTTTCTATGATGCTAATAAATATTCAGAGTCAAAGCAAGGCAAAATCAAGTTTTTAATCATTAACGACTATCCGTGCTTCTTAGGAGGAATTGCTGTTTCACTGCTGTGTCTGGACTACCCTGTTTATGCACTGCTCTGCAAACTGTTAGCAGTGTCTGCAAACCTGTTTGGGTTACTGAGTTTGACCTCTGTTTTGCTGCCATTAAGAGGCCTGGTTAACCTGGTCCTGGTCCTCTTGTGCGCTGAAGGGAGTGATCTAAATCTCCTATTTGTCTGGGTTTAGCACTCGCTTGTACAGTGTCTACCTCGCAGGAGATGAGAACTCTGGCTCAAGGTTTCTATTTCAGCTCTGGGCAGCCAAAGTTTGCCTCTGAATGAGTAACGACATAGAAGAGAATTTTAAGCAATAAATGTAATTAGCCAGAAAATTCAGATGTGAACGTCTGGTGAAAATGCTTTTCACGCAGTTAGGAGGAGAGAAAAAAAAAAACCAAAAACCAAACAGTATTATGTGCGCAAGATGAATGCCTTCGTGCTCCTCTCTGTGGCGTGCTTGCAGATGCAGTAAGAACGTTGCGCTGTGTCGTGAATCTCTCTCCACTGCTCTGAGGAAAACAGGAAAAAGGTCCCAGTTGTATTAAAACATTTGTAAATGCTGTATCTTTTCTATTTGAAAATATTAGGTGGTAGGGAAGGAAAGGTAATACACACTGAAAGACAGTGGCATTTGGTGTAAGTAATATGATCTTCCCACATTTTGAATGGGCAATAAATATACTTGCAACTTTTTCAAGCAGTATAATGTTTTAGTATATATGCCATGGATTTCTTTCTGTTCCCAACTCTTCTGACAGTTGCTTCTCTGATTTATTAGATTGATGCACGAATGCAGAGAATCACTTTCTTATTGTAGAGCATATTTTTTTATTACTGTTCTCATCATCCAGCGAGCCACAGTAAGACTTTGCATGCTATATATAGAAATAAAGTAACCTTTATTTGTATCAAGATCTGTAATTTGAAGCTTTTTCAACATATCTGTACTAAAAGGGTTGCAAAATTATTTCATTAAGGTTAATTGTAGTCCTGATAAAATGGCTATGCCAATGAAACATCTAAGGTAAAACCTGCCAGCTGATCTCCAAAATGTGTTTAAAAATGCAGAGGGGTGGCTGTTACTAGGCTACCAAGAGTGGTTGCAGTGGAAGGTGCAGGTTTGTAGAGGCATAAGGACACCTAAGGCTCTAAAATTAAAATGCCTACCTGTCTATCCAGCTACTGCAGAAAACTATTTGAAGGAGATTGAACCAAGGAGTCCTTAATGTAATCTCAGATTCAATTTATAGCAATGCTGCTAGAGTCGGTCCTGCTCTTCTAGGGTTACACTGACGTAACTCAGAGTATGACTCATACCACATAATAAAAAAATAAAGAAAAAACAAGACAATTAAAAACAAGATATAAAAAAATTATCCATTTTGAAATTCTGAAGTGTTGTACATTTTTTTAGCAGTCATGGGCCAGATTCTCTCCTCCTCATTTCAGAAAAGCACTACTTACTGATAAATGGCTGACGATTCTAAAGGTTGGTATCTTGTAGAGACCTTGGTTCAGGCAGACACGAAAATGCATTTGAACTGTGAGATACGGCTTGAAAAGTTATTTGGAATATAACAACATTTTTTATTTTCAGTAAGAGATTTGACTTGTTCCTGCATGCTCATCTGTATAAAAAGAAGGGATTGTAATGCCCACTATAAGGATCATTTGATCTATATAAAGAAATAGTTTGTGCAAAATGATAAATGACACAACAGGTCTGAATCAGCCCTTTATATTTGAGCTGTTGCTGAAGAGCAGATGGGAATGCTGGACCTGGCTGTTTGCTTCACCAGACACATGCCAGGGACATGGTTAACCAAGCAAGGCCCTAAAGAAAAGGACACACTCCTTACTCCACACACAAAAGTATTACAGGGTTTTGAGTGAGAGGTTTGGGTTTGTTTTTTGTTTTGAAACTGTTACTTTGCTATTCTTATGCCCAGGAGCAACTGAAAAATCGCTGCAACTCACAAGCTTTATAGAGTAGTAAGCAGAATAAGTCCATTGGCAGTGAGGTGACACTGGTTTTGGTGGTTATTTTGCTTGTTCCTCATGTCTGTATGCTTTTTCTATATTCTGATGATTGAAAAAGAGAAGTCTTGAGTTATGCTGGAGAGCTTTTCTGAAGTGTCATCTGAAACTTCTTGGCAGTCCAACAGGCAAATGGAAGGTTAAGTGCTGGGAAAGCAGTAAAGACTGGAACAGAACATTGCTGGAGCCTTCTGCAAGTCCATGTTAAACGTGTCCTGGATACTGCATGAAGTTCTGGTTCTCCCCTCTTTCAAAGACTAGGAGATTCGGGAAAAAAAGTTGTCAATTTTAGAAGTTAAAGAGAATTGGAGCTAGACAAAGGGAAAAAAATATTAAAACCAGTACAACTGTGTATATATGTATACGCACACTTACTATAATACATACTTTTATATATATATAAAATTTTGCATATTGAATTGTGGGTTTTACAAAGTACATTAAGTATGAGGCAGGTTTACTCCATTTATAGTACTCACATAAATGGGGAGATGGAGAAAAGATTCTGCAGTGCAACTTTGCATTGGAAATCTTAAATTACAGGTCATTCCGTAGCTGTGCCACAGCCTGCCTTTCTGACCTTAGGGAAATAATTTCCTTTTATGTGCCCATATCTCTATTAGCCAAACTTCCTGCCAAAGAGGGATGTTGTGAGAATGCATTTATTAGCTTTTGAGGCAGTAACTGACCCCCCAAATACTCTTAAAGACAGGAAATTCTCATATGACTGAGAGATTCTTTGGAGGCTAATACATCTGTTATAAGGAGATAATGCCTCTTGTTTATATCGCAGTACAGGATGTCATGGCAGCAGAGGTCATCAGGTGGCAGTATGCTGCTTGATCTAATAAATTGTAAATACTTTTGTAATCTGAGAAGAATTGGCGTGTTGTTTATTCTGTGAGGCAAACTATCTGAGACAGCTACAGCAAGCATCAAAAAAGGATCTTATTGAGTTTGCAATTAGAGCTGAAATGTCAGGTAGAGTTGTTCTATTCTTTGGACTTAAATGTCTGAAAAAAAAAAGAATTTTCTATGGTCTTATGGAACATGGACCATTGTTCCAAGATGGTATTTGCGTTCACATTGACTAAATCCCACTAATAATATGCTTAACTGATTGTAGTTAACTAGAGCTACAGAAATGTTCATCTAAGACTAAGTTGATGTCTTCTGTTACTATTAGAATATTTGAAGTACTGACCTACTACATTTGTCTAAAAAAAATACTTTTTTTTTTTACATTCAAAAATTGTTGAATTTTCTATATCTTGTTTAACTTCAGCAGGAATCTGGTTATAAGAATACCAGAATATTCTTAGGTGAACTATATATATGTTGATTTTTTTCCCCCAATAATAAATGTAATCCTTCATTCTCAAATAGATGCTTAATTTTTTTTAAACAGCAGAAAGTGAATGATCCAAAATCTTGACATTAATCATCATTAGTCGTTTAACTTCAGACAATATTAAATCAGCGCTTGAGTAATGCCAATGTCTTTTACATCCTAAATTAATATTATCGTTGTATTGTCTATAGATGCACACTCCTGAACTTTCTTTAGTATTATACCTTTTTTGACTGTTTTGAAAAGCAAAGACCACAAATTAAAATAAAGTAATTATAGGACCTTCTAAGGGCCTTAACTTGTATGTATTTTGTCTAATTTGTGTTCCTCAGTGTTAGTTTATACCTCCAGTGATTCCAAAACTAAAAAGCTTGGTTAATGCAGGTCAATGCCAATCTACTCATTTTAGGAGATACTGCTTTTCACAGTGGGGTTGAAAAATCACGTTTCTGATACCTTCACAGTCAGACAAGCACTTTAGGTCAGCTCTATGCTTGCAGCTAGGAGTGTTATTTGGATGATCCCATTAATGCTTGATATTCAGATTTAGAATAGGATGCTTTTGTCGGTCTGCAAATTTAATGGTTTTTAAGAGTATTAGGGTAAACTGCTTTACTATTATACGTAACATATACCTAGCTGAAGATTTTTTTAGTAAAAAATAAAATCATGCTGAAACTTTGATTTATACTAGCCATAGCCTTCATACCAAGCATAAAAAACAAAAGGTATCACAGTGCAGAATATGTTAAGGCTTACTGGCTGAGAGAGCAGCATGTTATTTCAGGGCAATTTTAGAACATTACTTTGAGTCTCCTCCTATTAGGAACACGTTTTTTATTCTCTCTTAACCCCACACATAGATCCCAGGATCTAAAGTGATCACTTAAAGACACAGGGAAAAATGTATACGCGGTAACAGAAACAGAATATCCACTCCCAGACGAAAAGCTTCTCAGTAATGACCCTGTGCTGTGCATCCTCATGTGTCGCCCAGCCGTTCCTCCACCTACCAGATTTCTAGGGACACAGAAGATCCCCTTCCTTCCCCCCACGTTGCAGTTTAACACACAGAGAACAATTCTTATTTAACTTCAAGTGGAACATTGTCTATGTATCAGTGGTTGAATTTATTTAAATTATGCCTGTTCACAGCTTTATGGCACCTTTGTGTCTGATCTAACAAGTCCTTAATGACAGTTCTACAATCCCATTCTTAAATGGGACCTAGATCCAAACCCTGCTTTAGATTCCTTAAACAAATTAGACTTCAGAGCTAATACAGCAATTTGCATGACATTCCCCTCTATTTTAAGCTAAAATTGCTCAGCACTTTTTTAAAGTAGTAGCAAATTACTTTGCTAATGAGACTAAATTACCCTATGATGTTACAGGTAAATTTGTCTGTAATAAATCTCATGTGTGTTTGCAGCGTACAGATTTTGTATTGTCTACTTGCTGTTCCATAGGCACATCAGAAGAAAGTGGAAAGGAATGAAAGTTTGAACCAGTACATTTATCTTAACATGCATATTGTGCTAAATGCTGTCTTTTGATGGAGATTTGTTTTCGTCCATTTTAAGTTTTAGAAATCAGCCCTCTGAAAGTAGCTATCAATGAATGAGGCTGCCCATCTTCCAAACCCTTCTCTGAAAAATACAGCAGTTTTCTTCATCTTACATAAAAGTCATCTTAGTAATGTAAACAAGGCAAAGATAAGAGGATTTGGAATGGGAGTAAAAAAAAACCCAGAAATGTAATAATTTTGTGAATACTGTGTATAACAGGGTCAGTGCAGACAAGTTGCTTGTGTGACCTCTTGGACTTTCCTGGAGTGCCCTGCTCTCTGGGGGTGCACCAGTCTGCTCAAATGGCGAGTGTGAGAGGAGCAGGGTGGCCGTAGTCTAAAAGAACATCTCAGAAACACTACTCTGCCTCCCACTATTTAAAAAGGCTTTTACCATTTGCTTCTGCTCACTTGCAACTTCTCCTTCCCGCTCCTGTGGAACAGAGTTGCTCAGAATGCTTTCGCGTGTGAAGTAATGAACACTTATTTTGCTAGTTAGAAAACGGGCGTCTAAGATCATTAAAACAAGTTATTACTAAACATTTCCAGAAGCAGACTTAAATTGAATTGTCCTTTTAGTTTGGGGTTTATTGGATATATACCGTCACCTGTGCTAGCAGTCAGTTATTTGTAACTCTATTCCATATGTAACACAGCGGCATCAAAAATAATTCCATGTGCTTAAACACTTTTATTTTGATATATTGAAACGTGCTTTCTTAATAATGGAAATGTCACAGGGTAAGTGGTGGATGATGCAGTGTGTTATGTCAGTTAAGCTGGCAATTAATATCTATGATGTCTAAAATATCTTGATTGTTGTTAGATTTCTTTCTCCTCCTCTGCATGAAGAGTTATTCAAAAGTGATTATTAAGAAAAATGTGGAAAATAAGCATTTAACCATGAATTAATCTTCAAAGTAGGACTGTGAATCTGTTAATAGTGGAACGCTTAATGTCTTATTGGGAAGAGGAGATTGTATTATTTTAGAAACACACTTTATCACTCTGTCAGTCTCTAACAATTTTTGTCACCTATTCTTAATCCTCTTCTGTTTCCATTATATTTTACTTTGTAAGGCAGGGTAGTCAGAATTAAATGCAGAAGAGGATGTTCCGGTTATACCTACTGGCAAAATTTGAACAATATCTCAGATACCCACTTGCTGAGTATAAATAGAAGAGGAAGGGTGTTTTGATTTCTATCACAGTAATATTTTTAGGCTGTCTTGGAATACTTCATTATCTAACTGTCTCTGGCTAAACTGTTTTAAACTTGAAACTTCACTTTTCTTCCTTTTTCTATCTCTAGCTCTGATTTTTACAGCCTTCCAAGGGATGGAAGAAGCGATTTCCATTATGCAGTGATTGAAAGACAGGGGTTTGCTTCTCTTCTTCACTGCAGGGAGGAATAGATATCTTTATTTCAAAATATAGTTCAAAACCATAGTAATAGTCAAAACAGCTAAAGTCTGTTTGCTTTGGCTTTGCTTCTGCTGATTCCAGAGCCAATTTTCTGATACCTTGATACAAAGAAAGATCACTCACCTATATTTTGTTCACCTTTGAGAAGTTATCATCCTTCTAAATGTGAGAAAATAATACTTTTGATTGTAAGTCAAAGCATGAATTGTGCTCAGTCCGACAGTCCTGGTTATCCTCACTTCTCGGGCAAAACTTCCCCATCCCCAAGAAAGCAAGGCAGTCGAGTTTTCACATTGGATTGTTAGACCTCCAGCAGAGCCTGGGGGAGCAGCGCGGTTTCTGTGCTGAATTAGTGTCAGGTAGCATTTTTTGTCAATTAAGGTCATGGACTGTAACTCTGTTACTGCTTACATCTGTCAATAATTGAGTTTCAAGCTGCATTATGGTTTTTGCAAGCTTTAGCATGCATTTATCATGAAAAGTAAAAGAAGACGACTGCCAAATTTTCTACAATGCTTGCATTTTAATTTTTTTTTTTTTCTGAGGGTTCCTATGTTCATAAGCTGCCCTTCTGTCAGTTCTTTTTAGTGCACAGAAAGTATTCTTTGACCAGAGTCATCTCAAAAAGAGTAAAGTTTATGTTTAACCAGTGTCATACAAAGCAGAGACTATAGATCCAGACATCTTTCCCAAAGGGACGTAAATATTCCTCAGGAGAGGAATCCTCTAGATTCTTTTTAATGGAGCTCTGTGTTTGATCCACTGATTCCAACGTATCCTTTTTGTATAAGAGTAGTGCTTGAATGCTGCATGAACCACCTCCTCTCATCTGTGAGATGAGTGTTAGCAGTCTTCAGAGTGACTGGGACCAAGCTCTAACTACTGCCTGGAAATGGAGCAGGACATATTTTGGCATTGCATCAGAGGGTGGGCTCTTCTCCTTTAGACTAGCTTTAACAAGCCAGCTGATGATTTCTCTTGTTCTGTATCCTTAGGTAAACATGGTATGAGACTGAGCATGTAACCCAGTTAAAATTTCCAAAATACTGTAGTATATACTGACCTAAATTGCCTACCTACAAAACCAATACAATAAATGACTGAGAAATGAACCAGATACAGATCATCCCAAAAATAAAAGTGTCCCTATTTATTTTGTTCAGTGAGTACATTAAAGAAGCTTAGATCACACAGCAATCAACAGAAGCACGAGAACAGTGCCTGCACAGGCACCCCATGGACACAGAGCAACACTCACACAAACACAAACAATATGTGGTCCTTACTCTCTGGCTTTTCAGGCTCAAAGCTTCCTAGCAGCTCTCATGCTACACACATGAAGACACAAAGAGGTCTCTCTGGTATCTGGTCCCCAGATCTACATTCTCTCTGATAGGTCTTTCCCAGATCTCCTATCCTGCTCATCAGCTACTCCAGTATGAGGTTCACTAGCATTACACCGATCCAGAATGTAGACCATCCTCATCAAGGAAAATTGCTAGGAATTTGATTCAATAAGAAGATAAAACAGGCTGCAGTGATCAGACACAGGGTTTGGCCAGACAAGCATACTGAAGCGCAACTTATTTAAATAGAACCAGCCCCTTTCATCACTCTCTATTTTCTTAAGTTGTTCCTCCCTCATGCATTTGGATGTCTCCCTTTTCCTACCTTTGCCCTTCTGCTAAACATCTCGTAGGTTTTGCACATTGACACTGTTCCCTGAAAGCATCCCATAAGCATACTCTTTCCCATAAGACCTGTGATAACCTTGACATTCATTTCTCCCCACATCCCCCCAACTTTTACCACATAACAAAGCTTAGTCTGAACCTCTCCAATATCTCATCTCTATGTATATGTGGGATAGCCATTTATCAGCTGACCTCGCAAAACAAATGTCCTTATATTGCAGGTATGTACGTACCCTTCACATCCTACATTTGTTTTTCTTTCCACACGTCAGTCCAATCTCTTGTATCAAATTAGAAAAGCAAGCTGCCAGATAACTCAAATGCTAAAACCATACAGTAAACAAGTATACTTACACCATTTCAGACATAGCATCGATGTGTTATTGACTTGTTTTACCAATGCGCATGCTTCAGGCTGGTCATGTGTAACTCCTGGGAGATTGAATATCTAACAGTCCACTGTCATGGAAAAATCTATTGTGGTAAACATGCTTTGAACTTATCTTAGCTTCTTGACGACTGAAGCCAAATCCATTGAATTAAAGGTCAGTCTTAAAACTGATAAATTGTATTTCTCAAATGTTCTTGGCTTGAGACATCCAGGCTCTCCTTATTAGAACATGGATAACATCTTCACTGCCTCCAGCACTGGTCTGAACCCCTTTTGAATCCAAATTCACTTTTTGTCTACATAGTGTGAACAGAAATGTGTTCTCAGATGCAATGCAAAAACAAAGTTTATATGAAGCTGGAGGAGAAGACTCTGGTATCATGCTGATTTAAGTGCACACTTATCGGACTGTGGAGCAGAAAGTCTTTCCAGTCTTGTCTGTGTGCATTGTGGCCTCATGAGACTTGACCAGACCAAGTCCTTCTGACCAGCAAGCAGACAATAACATTAGTGGTGGAGGCCCAACTTTAAAATGAAAGTTTATAAATGTACTGGAAAGAGAAAACACATGATTCATCAGAGGAAAGCAGCTCTGCACATTCATCCATGGAAAATTTTTCATCACAAAATTAATGTAATCTCTGTTCTTTCAGTTTTTACATTGATCAGCACAGGTTTACACTGAATTGCTACTAAGAAAAGTCAGCAGAATGGATTCAGGCTTATGCATGCTGAGATTTCCAGTCCTGATAGGATTTGCGATGCACTCCATAGAGCCATGTGCGAAAGAATACATCCTGATGTATTTTTTTAGCAACTCTCTAGCAGCATCTTCAGAAGGCAGACAAAATATTTCTAGTGAGGAAAAAAGAAAGAGAACATTCAGAAGTAACAGTGTTCATGGATTAAGAGTCACTTGATAAACACTGCAACACAGATTCACCCAGCATTTTTAACACTTCTAGTCTGATCTTGTTGGTTTTTTTTTTAATTTTGAGAAGAGACAGCATAAAAAAGGGACAGTACAATCAAGACAGGAAGAATAAACTTTACAATATGAGTGGGCAAACTCAGTTGTGCTACAGAGTTCAAGGTTTGACTTCAGAAGTGGCTACTCTGGGATTGCTTCATGTGAGAAGAGCATTGGCCTCCTCTGTCTCCTGATAACGTGGTACTATGCTGATTATTTGATTGTAGCACGCAAGCAGACTCCGGCATATTTCGTTTTCTTTTTCTTCAAGATATAGCAAGGAAGCTGCCACTGGTATGTCAATAAATATTAGATAAAGAAATATTCTCTTCATGTAAAGTCAAGAGAGAGACAGAACTGTCTATATCGAAAGTCCTTTAGGGGAGTGGGATTTGATGCTCCATTGGTGCAAATTGCTGCTTATCCACCCCATCCCAGTATTCTTGGCAAAGACATTTGGCAGTAGTGCTGCTGCTGAACTCATTGAAGCCGTGAGAACTTAGCTAAGCTGAGATCTGCTCCAAGAGACTCGCTAGGTCAGAACTGTCCTCCAGGCTGCAGCTTTATCTCCATAAAGGACTTGAACAAGTAATTTTATTTCTTTTGCCTAAGTTTCTGTAAATATAAATAGATACTGATAATATTTATCGCAGTCTCACAATTTGTCAGGCATAGTTCAACCTGCTGAAGAATACAATGTTAAACAGCTATGTAGATATGTGATGCAAACATGAAGATGGGATGAGACTTCTGGTGAATAATGGGCTATTGGAAAAACAAAAACAAAGCAACACATTAATCCAGATTAAAAACGGCATCAGAAGCCAAGCTCCCAGTTGTGAAGAATCAGCTTCCTCTCTGCCTGCGTGACACAGCTACTTTGCCAGGTATCTGAGCCTGGAAATTCAAATAAAGTTTGCAAAATAAGTCTTGTCTTTTCCAGGTGGGAAGAGGTTCTTTCTTCAGTAGAATTTAAGAAGTTTTGTCAAGTTAGGTGAAATGTTATGTAACGCCCATTTTATTTCTGTTGTATTACCCTTTGTTTTTCTGACAGAAATGCATTGTAGACGAATATTTAATGCCCTTGCTTTTAAGCAAGCGTATTTGAATCACTTTGGTCTGCTGATGACTTCTGGTTCCTGGGAGAGGAGTTGCTGCCTGAGCTGAATACTAGTATGCTGTGAGATACCACGACCAAAAAAGGAAGGTACAGCTCAGTAGTACCAGCTGAACGTGGCAGAACCATACGTTTTTCCTTATAAAGAAGCAGAAAATAGCAAAACCTGTCACCTGAGAGTATCCACAAGAGAAGCGACGAAGGAGCCTGAGGTGCTATTTGGCTGTGTCTGAGAGGGAGAGTGGGGAAAACAGCACAGGCACAGCATGCCCCTGAATGGAGGCAGAGCCCTTTTGAGTCTTCAGATGAATTGTAGTATGTGGAATGATTTTTCCTACAAAGTTAATACTTTTTCTCATTCATGATTTTTTTTTTACCAGTGAAGCAATTAAAATATTCATTCAGCATATTGTGCTTTAAAAATATAAAGATCAGCAGGCGTGTTTTCATTCTGTTGTTCCTGATATTACTCATCGTACCAACAACTTGTGTATTTTTTAACTGCATTCTTTTTTTCCATCAGATCTTTTTTTCTTTTCAGAGGTTGAAGTGTGAAACTCAGTGGTTGGTTCACCTTTTGCAGAACTGATGCGTAAATTTTTGTTCCTAGTCTGTTTCAGTAAATATCTATTTTGTTGTGTAGGTGGCTCTTCATGTAGTGTGCTTGGTTTTGAGAATCTGGTTAGTAGTGGAAGTGAATGTATTTTAATTGAAGATTAAATGGTGATGGACTGTAAAAAGAAGCAAACAAACAACTCTACCCCCCACGCCTCCCAGATAAACTTGGTAATTTTTTCCTGGCTTGGAAAGGAGCAAATTATTTTGTTGCAAGTCATCCTGTTCATGTGGGTAAAGTTTTGACCAGTGCGCTGTATTGCAATGCATTTTCTCTTTTACCTGGTTTTCTGGTTTCTAAACTGAAAAAATGTCTTGTATTCTCTGAACAGTAGAAGCATGGGCTTTCAAAAAGATTAATTAACTTTTCTGCCTGAAATTGATGTATTGTACCAATGTCCATTCACATCTCTGCACTCTCCATGTCCTGCCAGCTGCTGTATATTGCTCGGAAAGTTGGACGTAATATACCAATGTATTGCCTATTTAAGGGAAAATATCTCAGTTTATCCTTAAACACTGTCATTTTTGCATTTAGCCCAAATCTATGTTGTAACTGTATATACATTATAACATTTTAATGTAATACTGTAATATCTCAGTATATACACTTTTTAGCTACAAAACTGCTCTATTACTGGGTCTTGCTGTTATTGCAAAAATAGGAATATGCCAGATAAGCTGGCAGAAGAAAGAGAGAACTTCTGTTTTATCAATGAGTAATTTTGTATAGCTCAATTTTGGAACCTCAAAGGCTGAATCATTTTTCAGTCTTTATTTGCAGTGAAGGTCATGTTAGATTCATGAAATGTCATACATCGGTTATATTTAACAATTTTGAAGTTAGTAGATAGATCATTAATTTCTAATAATTTTTTCTGCACTTCGTTTAGCTGTTTCCTCCTCCTAAGCCTCAGCCCTGCAGAGAGCCTCAAGAACGCATGCTCTGCAAGATCAGCTACACAAAGATTTCAAAACTTTGACATCATAAAGTTTGATTCTTGAAGTTCTTTTCTTGAAGTTTTGAAAACACTCTACCGCTGTCTCTCTTTTAATGTTTTAGGGAAAACATTACTAGAGTTGGTAAAATGGCCAGCTGAAGTGCCTAGCTTGTTTTGTGCCTTAGCCAATGACGCACACAGAGAAACTTTTTGACAGAGACGTCTATACAACTTCCTTGAAGCTGAAGTGTTCTACTCCTTGGATGTTAGTTCTGATACAGTCTAGTTTCTTAAAATTAGATCCAAGAGTGGTTACTGTTTGAGGAGCAAATAGTGCCAGAGAACAATAAATATGGATTTGTTGCAAATGGATTTTATAATAGATTGTTCTTGGTATTCTTGACCTTCTTGATCATTTGCCTCAAAGATTTTTGGGTTTTTTTCTAGAATGATGTTTTATATAAGGTATTGCATTAGAAATTTATTTTGTAGGCTGCCTTAGGAATTAATAAGCCTTCTACTCCTGTATCTCTTAAGGGTCTCCCTCAATCATAATAGAACAAGCTTTCCATGATTTCTCCGTCATCCTTGTCTTTACGTTTGTGTAGACCTCTTCCATTTCCTTTCACCTTTGTTTTTCCCAATGTTGGTGATACAACATCCGTACAAAGACTACAGTAGCTTTTTTGTTTGCTGTAACCTTGTAGTTTTTCCTCACCCTTGTAATACTCCTTGTTATACTCCGAAGCAGAGGATGTTTCTCCAGCACGGGAGAAAGTCTTGCCAAGGCTAACCTTGCTGAACCTTGAGAAATCTTAATGAGGAAACACTCTTGACTAGCTTTTGGCTATTTTCACAGAGGTTTAGATTTGTCATTGTACGGTTATTTTGCCATTAAAAAAAACAATAGGAGGAATCAAAGCAGCGTACTGCAGCAGCTTTGTGGGGCTTCCGGCATACTTTTGCTGGAGCGTAGCCTGCATATACCACAGCTCAATTACATGGGGTAGCATATATAATGCTGGTGTTCATTCCCTAATTTTATCATTGTCACTTTGGCCTGTTTCAGATAAGAAGACAAGGTGGGATACAATTACTGGTGGATCTATTGGACCATCGGATGACAGAAGTCCACCGTAGTGCCTGTGGAGCTTTGAGAAACTTGGTATATGGGAAGGCCAATGATGACAACAAAATTGCTCTGAAAAACTGTGGTGGCATCCCAGCATTAGTACGGTTACTCCGCAAGTCTACAGATTTGGAAATCAGAGAACTGGTCACAGGTTTGAATCTTTCAATACTGTTCGTTCATACTCTGTATTGGCTCTGCAAGCACAGTTCTGTGCTGTGTGCCACTTGCTCCATCAGTAGCTCTTTATTTTATTACTATCTTTGCCGTAACAGAACACTTTTAAGCCCTTTGGATATACATAATGTATGAATAGCTTTATTGAATATTAAGTGGACTGTTTACAGACGCAGGCAAGGTTTATGCTTACAGTTGCTGGCCACTTTGTTCTTGGTTAGCCATGGATGTTCTTGCAGGAGGTGTGCTTCATACACAGATACATTGTGGTGAGAATCCTCTGCTCTCCCTCCTTTCTGGTGTAGGGCTGCACATGCAGAAGTCAGATTATACTGAATTTTCTTAGAAGCTGTTATTGATGCCTTTTGTATCCTATATAGTGAGAAGGGGGAATTGGCTGGGATCTTTTTTCCTTTCTTGTGGTTCTGATAGGAAAATGGAAAAGCATGTTGGAAAGATGGACAACATCATCTTCTAAAGCCTTTTTTTCTGAAATTTGATAACATGCTATGTGATGTATGTTAGGCACAGGCCATGCAGATATTGGTATAGTCTGTTTCTTTTCTTGATATGGAAGAATCTGATCTTTTTAAGGTTGGTTTGACTTCTTCCTTTATGAAATTCAAGGTGGAGGGGTTTTTTTCAGAGATACAAAAATGCTGTCAAACAGCATCGAACAGAAATGTCTGGAGAGTTGTTCCCATTGCCCCTAAGCTATCCTACTTAAAATGCAAAACAGAAGCTACATGGGTATTTTGATTTTTCACTTTGTGATTTCATTCTATTTGATTGCTTACATCAGTGTGGTGATTAATTTAATGCTACAAATAAAAAAAAATCTTAACGTCTTTTCATTATCCTATTTTACAATAGCTGCATTTCCATTATGATTTTCATACGAAAATGAGTAAAAGTTCTCATTCCTGTCGTAGAAGCATGAGAATACACACTTATCATCTATGCTTCTTCAGAAATTACTTACCCTTATGGGTCAGGCCTCATTTAGGATAGAATTGATAAGATTATCATCCTTTGTTTGACTCCAGGTTCCTTCCTTGAGGGTGTCTGAATAAACTGTGTGGTGTTTATTAGATGTAGATTTTTATATTTAATTTTGTTTCTTAGTTACGACACCTATCATCTCGTACTTGTTAAGCAGGATTAATGGGGCAGAGATACTGGGTTACACGAGCTCGAATGGTGCCTCCTGCAGAGTGACAGAATTACTGACAGATCTAATAAAGTGTAACCACCACTTCAGATTCAACATACTTGTTTGTCTGTTGGTTATGTTGCCTGTGTTCTGGCTCCAGGGAACATTCTGCCTATTTATTCTGAGTAGTAAGTGGCAAACTGCTAATGAACATCAGCAGTACACCTCAGCAGTCGCAGTGGCACTTCCCATGCTGTCTGTAGACAGAACACATAATGTCATTAGGTCATTTAAAGAAAAGATACTAGGCTACAGTTCACATTCCTTCCATTGCACAGCATGTTGTTAATTTTTCCTCAGTTCCCACAGAAAGAAAGGGGGAGGTGTGCTAACATGTCCTCAAACTGTTACTACCAGGGAGAGTAGGGGCTGACTGTCAATGACAGTAACCAGCCTTTGCACAGGCAGATGCAGCTCCCAGGGAAGGTGAGCATCAGGAGTGCTGGACATCTGTGAAAGGGGAGCAGAGTGAGGTGGTGATCCTGACGAATGGAATCAAAGTCAGTGGTAGTTCAGGATTTTATTCCTGGGCCTGCTTTTATGTTTTGTTTATTGTTTTTTAAGTAACCAGTGCATCTCAGAAGGCCACTGATTGCTTTGGCCAGGTTTTGTGCCTTTCAGAATGCAAATCCATGGGCCAGTGATTTGGAAGTGCAAACCTGGTAATGGTAGTATTCTGCAAAGCTCTTTTCCAAAGCACTGCTTGTAGCAGCATCTCTCATCTTGCATCTCTTAGAAAACAGGCTGGAATCGCGTGTCTGAATCAGTTCTCATTTGCTTTTTTTTTGCAAAGCGTTGCAGTGTGACAGCTGCCCCAGTTAAATTCCTTCCCTCTGTCCTTTCTGGGGGAGGAAAGATAGCTCCTGCAGCAGCCGCCTCAGTGATGATAAAATTTGACTTGGTGGTGGGCACAAGGGAAAATAAAAGAAGTTCCTCTTGCTTCGCATCAGCCTTCCTGAGTTGAGGTGGCAGGAAGATAATTATTTCAGTAGTGCCACCATAGCCTAAAGGAAGTACAGAGAAAATAATAGCAAATGTGTGTTTTAGGACTAAACATAATACATCAAGCTTTTCCATGTCGTGTTCATTGTGCATCCTTTCTACATAAAAGCTGCTCTTGTTTGTTACTTTTAGAGAGTGTGCACAATTCCTGCCTTAGGAACTTATATAGACTGTGTCATCACTGCCCCTAAATACTCCTCCAGCATTTGTCCTCAGAGTGCTTCTCTTAGGTGGGGAAGTGTCATTATCTCCATTGTGTGGATGGGGAACTGAGCCTATCAAGTCTAAATGACCTGTCCAAGAATCTGGCAAGAGGAAGGTGTGAATCACTCTCAGTAGGCACTTAGTTGCAAGGGAAGGAATATGGGCAGGAGAGATTTTTAGCAGCTCAGTTTCTCTGAACAGTAGTGAGGCATTCATCGCCTGCTCCAAGTACAATGAAGCACATGCCCACCAGAGCAAAAGTTGTGATATTAGTTCCCTCCTCACACATGCACATTTTCTTCCTTCTTGTTGCTTCTCTCCAAGGTGATTATAATTTCAATTTCCAGCTATCTTAAGACTGGTTTTGGAAGCGTATTTAAACCTGCAGGACAGCTTTCTGTCCTAGCAGCTCCTTGCTTGTCAGGATTGCCTTCAGCGCTGTTTGTGGCTTTTCCTCTTTTCCCAAGATTTCCTTCTGCCATAATGGAGTTTTTCACTTTCTTTATCTCATCTTTCTCCTCCTTGGTAGCAGAGGACTCAGGCTAATAATGGAAAACCTTACCATGCTGAAATGTTTGGATTGGACAAACTGAAGCTTATTGCAAAGTGATACAGCTTCAAGGCCCTCTCATATGGAGCAAGTGATTTTGGGGCAGGCTTCCATGGAAAAGCCATGAGGGAAGTTTGCTGCCTGGCTGTTATGAGATCAAATGGTGTTAGTGCCCAGGAAATACCTCCTGAAATATTGATGGATTACTCTACCAGAAATACTTCAACAATCACTGTTTTTTTTTTACGAGAAGAACCTGTCTAAACTGAATATATACATTTATGTGGAAGTGAAATACTCTGACAGAAATAGACATTTCAGCATGGCCTACAGCCTCTCATAATTTCCAGAGAGTCAAGGAGAACCTGAATTACAATATTTTGTTTCACTTAGGTCTGTAAATGAAAATAAATTGATATAAGCTGGATGCATCATACTTAATTTAGCCATCTTTTCACCCCAGCGCTATGTTACTAGTTTCCACAATAGCTCCTGTTAATGGGAAGAAATAAAAGCCTTCTATTTTAAAATAATTAAATATTAACACTTTCCTAATAAACATAAATAGACAAGAACACAGTACAAAATTAGCACTGATCCTGCAGATGGTAGAAAAAAAATATTTCACTTGTGAATAATGACAACAAGTAGCTGATTTGTGACTCCCTTGCCTTTCCTGAGTTAAAGTTAATTATGAACCCTTCCATAAAATTCTATTTTAGCATTCTTTCTGTTTGTTCTACTATCAGGAAAAAAATTGACATGAACCATGTGATGTGTTAGCAAGGATAACACAGGAGTCCTGTTGATGCCTTGTGGAGAAGGTGAGGTCAAGCAGCTTTACTAAATTTGACCTACGATGGCTCCTTGTTCCGTCAGCTCCACCTGATAACTGGGTACCTGTCTCAGACAAAATGATTTAAGCTGCTATTCTTCTCCTTGTGACAAACACAATCCATCACAACTAGAAACATAGTTTCTGCCTATAAATAAGCTAACTGAATTAGAAACAGCCATTATATGAGTGTATCAACCATTTTCAAACTGTATATACCATACTTGATTGAAACATAAAAGTGACTGATCCACTTTTAGAAAGCAAATGATGATAAAGAAATATAGCTATGAGTAATAACAGGAGAAATTTTTTTCTTTCTGTGATGGCAGCCAGCCTACTGCTTATTTTGGTTTACATTAAGGTGTCAGAGATTTAACTATTGTGTACTGAAAATACATAAATTATGAAAATTATCACATTTATAAAAAAAAATTAAAAGCATAACTTATATAATACTATATATATGTGTAGATAGATAGACATAGACTCTGTATATTTAATTCACATTTTTATTCACTGAATCAAACAGCATATATTCCATTCCTGCAAAAAGTTCTGAGGCATTTTGTATATAATGTTCCTTTCAAAGAAACACTAGTTGTCCAAGTGTATTTGGCCCGTGGTTGAGTTGGACACAAAAAAAATTTTCATTTGCTTCTGAGATTTTGAATTCCAGTATTGATCAGTATTGTCTTTAATTTCAGCTGTGGCCAGTTTGTATTTTGGCTTGGTTGGTCCTCTGTTGTCACCTCATGTTATACAACATTGTTAGGTAGTTGTTTTACATTTCTGTTCCATTTTTAGTAACCGCCACACATTTATAATGAAGTATTTATAACCTTATTGATAGTCTGTCAGTGTTACTGAAAGCAATTACATATTGTCCTGCTTTTATTTATCTTATGTCTACCTCTATGGAGGTAACCACTGCAGGTTAAACCTCCTTTTGATTGCATGTTGCCTATTACTATGTGCGTAAATTGTTGGTTGGCAAGTTGGTCAAGACACTCCAGAAGGTCTCTTTGAGCCTTGTATGTGTCTTTGCTAATCAGTGTAATTGCAATTTAGTGAGCCTGCAGTGATGTGCAAAACAAGTTGAAGGGAGTATTCTATTGAAATGGACCTTTTGGCTCAGTCAGAGATTTATTGTGGGTTTTTTGCTTGGTTTTTTTTTTAGGTATTTCTGGTTGTTTCTTTGGAATTTTTAACTTCCTCGTACAATGGCAATTCTGCTGTTGGGAGTTCCCAAAGTCAAAATCACGTGCCTGTAGTTGTTTCCTACTTGTGGTGCTATTTTCTAATTGGACTTTGTAAGGTCTTACACTTGTGATTTTTTGTATAGTAAATCATACTTAACAATATTTTGGCAAAGAGCTGACTATTTAGTATCTAGGACCTTGAAGCAGTTTATCAATTTAATAATTTTCTGCAAAAGTGCCCTTGACATTAGCTTAGTTACTGGAGTGTGTAAACACAGATGTGAAATTTTATTGTGATATAAACTTTTCATTTAGAGGTGGCAACTATTTGTAGCCCTATTGCTCTTTGGAAATTTGATTTGAAAATGAGTAAAGGCTGTTTTATCCCACTCTGTGGTGACCTTCCCACAGACATAAGTAAAGAAGAATCAAAATCTTCCATGAGTTGCATCCTTAGAATTTCACCTTGATGTAATTCTTAAAATATCTGTTATATCCCTTTCTTTTGCAGTTTTATATCAGATGTTGTTTTAGTATTGATCATATTAAATATCTCACTTCTTAATTATATTCAAGTTATATGCAAGTATAAGGAAGCTTGGCCAGTTCAAGCCCTAATTAATTAGCTTTTTGATATTTAGTATAAAAATATAGGTAGGAAGGTAAATTTGTAAAGTGGATTGATTTCGGAACCAGAGAGGATTTTGTCATTACATTAACTGAAAATTAGATTTTAAAGATATAATATGTTTTAGATTCAGATATGCATCCTGGATATCACAAACTTCAAACAGACAATGTGAAAAGCCATCTATATGCTTAAATTATCATGATGGTGTAGCCATGGTAATATTGCTGCTGCAAGGTTGACATAAGTTTGGTTCAATGTGTGCTTAGCTAAGAGAATAAGACTGCCAAATATCGTTTGGGATGTATAACTCTATGTAGTTAAAGAAAATGGAGAAATGGGATAAACGCAGGAAGTACACAAATGCCTCTTAAGATGCAGCTCTGTGGATTAGCTTCTCCTCTGCCTCCAACATCCAGTCACAATGCCGTGTCAAGTCAAGGAAATTAGGAAGGTTAAGTATGGAGTTCAACAACTGCCAGCACAAACCACAGCTTTCAGAAGTCCTTGTTTTGATTTGGGCAAGGAAAGATGTTAATTCATCACTTGATTAGTTTCTCCTCTGCAGATAAGCAAATTCTCTGTAATAAATTTAAACAAGTGCTTCAAGGAACTTATAAAGCACCGAGGCAGGTGACTTACAGACTTTAAGCTTAATTATTTTTTAAATAATAGATTTAGGATAAGATTCACAAATTTCAAATCTACTTGCTTAGGCACTAAAATTTGCTTGTGTATTTCAAATGCTTTTCATTCGAAAGGGAGATATGAAGGGTACTAGCTCTAATAAATCTGTCCTACTCTTTCTTTAAATGGGTGTAATTGCAAGTACACTATCCTACCACAATCAATTTTAGAAGTTGATTAAATCTTTTGTACTAATTTACTTCTAATTAGGGGTTTTAAATAACATCTGTGTTCAGCATTAATAACATTATTTGTGTGCTGAACATTTGTATCTGTTTACTCTGGATTGAAGCCAGTGCCTGAATGAGGAATTACATATTAGAGTTTCTTCAGTATGTATTTCTTCAAGTACAAAAGCCTTTTCGGTTCCCAAAGGTTACATGATAGTTTGACTCCCTCCCATTGCCTGAGATACTTTTAACCAAGGTATTCTTCAGCCTCTGCCCTGAGTTTTGTGAGCCAGTGAGAATTTCGTATAAAATGCCAAACTCCATCAAATCTCCCGCAAGTCTCAGATTGCAGTAAAAACATGCATTTAATCTCACAGCTCAGACTTTGCAAGGAACCATTTATGGTTCCTTGCTGTTACATTTTAAACTTCTTAGGAGGAAAAAAGGAAACCAAGGATTTTTTGAATGCAGAAAAAGTACTTGTTACCGCTGCCTTGATAAAATCACGCTTATGCCACACCATTATGCAAAGCTAAGCCAAAGCAAAATAGATGAAGCCACCTGGTCTGCAGAAGTGGTTGCTAGAGTTAATCAGGCCAAAGGTCCATGTGCCCCAACACAACTTCAAGCAGCTCAGCTTCGGAGGTCTCACCAAGGGAGTACAAACCCTCTGGCCTGTTATTAGCAGAGTCAATGGCATGGTTAGTGGGCTACAGGGCTACTGTGCTTTTCCACCCCAGTAATCAGCTACTTTAAGGTTTTACAGAGAGTCTTCAAAAATCGCTATTGCATGATCATAATGTCTAGAAAGTACTTTCAATATCTACTTGTACTTCTCCAGACTAATAAGCTGACATTATGACAGTGAATGTGCTATAACAAGGCACAGTCGTGTAAAGAGGAACACTGTTGTACTGTACAGTACGGTTCTACAGTCTGGCAAAGTTTAAACTTTACTTTTTAACATCACCTACAGAAAGCATTATCATAATTTCTAAAAATGTGAAAGTGATTTCCAAACAAAATCAGAGCAGAAATTAATTGACATTTTATAAAGTCTTCCTATGAACCCATCGTGCAGCCACTTACTGAGATACCAAATCTTGGTAGCCTTTTTCCTTGCAAACTGTGAAGGTAAAAGGCTGTACAGCTTACACCCATAAGTTGTTGCGAAACTGGTTTAAAACCTATAAGCTACAGTATCTTCAATTCCAGAGCCATTCAAAACACATCCTATTTAGAGTTCATATGTAATGACAAATCTAAAAGTAATTTAATAAATTGTGCAGTTTTGCTTTAGAAATGATGCTGTCTTACCAAATAACACTTATGCAAACAATATTGACAGTTCAACTGAATCATTTTATACAAAATCTGTTACAATTTACTGTCTAATTATAAAACAGCCTTTGGCCCCTCTCTCAGTATGCTGTCACTATTTTGTCTCTGAAAATGGGAAAACCCACTGATAGAATTTGTTGTATTCACGAAGACTCTTTCTCAGCTTTTTCTGAATTATCAAATTAACTGCTTCACCCCCTGCCGCTCCCAGTTAAATAAGGAGAGGTTTTAAAATAGATGCTTTAAAAAATCTTCTGCCCTGCTTTCTTAGTAACAGGCTGGGGCAGTGATTTATTGTGTAAGGTGTTACACTCAAAGTATTGTTATGGGTAAAAGGGAATGTACTGATGAAACAGTGATACAAAACCTTTCTCAGGTTGGCAGTGCCTGGTTCCCTGGAGGTGAACGGGGCAGAGGCAGGACAAGTCACCAGGTGCCAGGTTCTCAACTGGGAGCAGTGTGATGCCCATGCCATCGGAGTCCTTCTCTCCTCTCTCTTAGGGATCTACTTGGGGTTGGTTTCGTAAATTTTCCCGTCACAGCCTGCCTCCTTCTCCCTGCTTCCCAGGCAAGTTCCCATTCACTTGTCCTAAATTTACCACACCAGTCCCAGCATAAAAACCAAGTGGTCCGTTTTTGGTCTCTTTTTCTCTCTGGCACTGGGATCGCTCCCGTGTATGAACCACATCAGCTTCCAGATCTTCATGGAAAATGACTGTTTTTCGCTTGTTCAATCAGTGAGATGCAGCTTCTATGGAAAATTCATTCAAATCGCTTTGATTCATATGGCAATAAAACCGATTTCATTATTTCCATGTTAATATACTACAGAAATGATTTTTTTTTTTTTTTTTTTTTTTTTTTT
>WHYT01017458.1:31226-48209 GCA_009806455.1 Tetrax tetrax | reverse complement strand
TTTTAAGATTTGGCAAGTAAATAAATGTTTCTCTTTTTTCTTTCTTTCTTTTTCTTTCTTTTTTTTTTTTTCTGTTCCTTTGGTAAGCGTACACCGAGCCTTTCATGTAGATATGACTTTTAGATAGGACTAATTTCCTAATTGGTTCTTAGGAAAAGGAGCTTGGTGCTTAGAGGTGTAAGTTGATATTCAGGTTTAAGTATAACATTTTTGTTCTCTGTATTAGTGCATGTTACCAAACATATATTTTGATTTTGGGTGCTAAATTTCCAGTAAAATGTGTAAAAATAACAAAAAAAAAAAACCCCTTTTCATTCATATATGCATCTCTCTTTGATTTCCTTGATTTCTAGAGAGGTATTGAATTGGGAATGATTTTGCCATTAGTCATATGTTAGGATGCTGTTTTGTTTAAAAGCAGTTGATTTCTTTTTTCTCGTGTTTCTGTCACTTAGAATTAATTGCTTTTGGTTTGGCTTCTGTGTTTTATGGGACCAGTTTAATTTCATCAGTTAGGAAAGCAAGTTAAGCAGGAACCACTGATCTTTCTACAGCAACTTAATTCAACTCTTCTAGTCATTCCCTGTCCCAGCATTTGGACAGGATTTGTTTTCAAGCAGCATTAAAACCTGTCTCTCCTTTTTGCTTTAATAAAATCCTAGATGTAATTTTGAAATGAAAAGAGCACTAATGGATAAAGAAAGAGTTAGCTTTTCAGAGGAAATGCTTGTATTGCTTACATTGTATGCAGTCATGTACTTGTATTACATGTAGTCAAGATCAAGCTGTATTTATTTACAGTAATTAAAAAACCAAACAACAAAATCTTTATACTTGGAGGAAATTTGCTTTGTAAGGCTGTGAGTGGCTGCAAAGGACAAAGAACTGGACTGGCTGCAGCTTCACCCACTGTCCCTTAAACTCCTTCGTTACGGCTTGCCCTGAAACCCAGTCTGTCTCAATTTGTGCTTTCCGTGGGTCACCTTACACACAGATAGAAAACCACCTCTGTGCATGTCAGTAAGTGAATGACAGGATGGTGTGCATAGGTATTCATTCAGTAACCAGATAATAAATCATTTTGAGAAAACTGGTGAAACTTCCTCCTCTGTTATGCCATTTTAAAACTTGTTTTTAAAGTGCTCTTAAGGAGCTATCTTAGAAGCTGTGAATTGTTCAGGTGCCAGAATTCAAATCAGCCACTTTTTGTTTGCTACAGAAAGTTTTACCCAGACCAATTCCTCACCTTGAAGGCTGAGCTGGGTGTGAAGTCTTCTTGCACTCAGCGTTAAGAAATGCTGTGGTTGGTGTTCAGCATCTTTACAACAGAACTATAATACACCGGCAGCCCACACCTGGCTGCCATGGAGCGGATCCGGCTCTGCAGAGCAGCACTGGAATTACTGAGGGCTGCAAGTGTCAAAGCTGCAGTAAAAGTCAGCAAATGTCTTTTCTAGCACTTGAGAGCTTGGGGTAGAAGATGTTTTTCCTAAGAACTCCAGCAAAACAAAAAAATCCCTTGCACTTAGCTTCTGTGCAGGGTATTTAGCTCCTTAAATTTCAATCTTAATTGTCATTTGTGTGAGGGAAACTCCCTGTAGTACTCATGTGCCTTGAGCATATAAAAAAAAAATCCTGCTGAAGCCGTGTTTGCTCTTACTGGGGTGTAGGGTCTCCCAGCTCTAGCAAATGGCACTCTGCATCAGTCCATGGGCAAACTGTTAAATTAAGATGGAAGAGAAAAACCTAGATGCGTTTGAAGACTTCTAGATTTGATTTGATTTGATTTGATTTGGTTTTCTATAGAAAGAATATTAAATAAGCAAAATCTTAGTATACATTTAAGACTGACACAAGCATACCAAATAGAGAAGAATCAAAGTCTTGTTCCTCCCAATAGTATTTTTTTTACTTGTGATCCTTTTACCCTATAACTTATTTGGCAAAGTCCATCTTTTGCAGCACAACTAAAAAAAAAAATACATAGTGTTAGTGTGGGAGGGAAAATACTTTTTGGAAAAGGTGACATTTCCAGTTTCTTGTTTCCATTTATATTTGTAGTCTAAGTTGCTCTAAGGGGCTTGTTTATATATATAAAAGTCATAATTTGAGGTAGCATTAAGTTATGCACTGAATAATTGTTCAGACTTTTGCACATGCTCTCGTGCCAGGGTGCTATTTTTGCATAGAAGTATATGATCTGTATTTTCTTAACTTTGAATGGAATAAGGGTAGCATGTGGCTCATCAACTCTTCAGCTGTATCTGTCCATAGATATACATAGGCAAGTACCAGTTCTAAGTAAAACACTGGCTAAAAAATGCATTGAAGATTTTAATCAGGATGAGTTTGAGCTCCAGCCTGATTCAGAGGTGATGGGTTTTGGCTCAGATTGCTCCATTAAATTGAGTGTCTTCAAATTTTTAAAATATTTCATTTTGGTTCTTTAAGGTAAGTGATGTGGTGTCTATTGCAATAGCTTAAATTGATTTATGTTAAGAAGGAGTGCTGTTTCTAAGTTGAAAGAATGGTGGATAAGTTCTGTCTACTAAGCATTAGTAACATCTCATCAGCCTGGACTGTGCTTTTAAAAGAGTTGGTCTTGTGTTCAATCTTCTGGACTTTGGCTAAGAGAAAGATAAATCAAAGTTTTTTCTGTTTTCTCAATTCCCTCTTCCAGTATCAACAAACAAATTGCCTTAACTAAGATCTGTGTGTAGTTTTCCTTATGAACTGTATCTGTACAGTTATGTCTTTGAAAAGGTTGATTATAATCTTTTTCAAAAGTTACAACCAGTTTTAAAATTCAATTGTCATGATTGTGCAAGACCTTCTTAGAAAAGGTGATTTATGTTTAGTGAGTTAAATAGCCTGTTGAACATAGTAGATGCATGTTCTCTGACAAGCTATTCTGGAAGATGTAACTTAGTACAGCAAGATCTCGATAGTAAGCATTCCCATAGACTCCTCTGAGAGCCCTTCATCTGATGTCTGCAAGCCTAGTAATTGGTGATCAGACCCCAAATCCATCTTCCAGCTGGAACCAGCTGAGTTGTTGAGTTAAGAGCTCTCTCACAATCCATATAGAGCAGGATGGGTCCCACTGTTGATGATGAATCATTGATGTGCTGAGTCCTGTCTCTTCCCTTCTTGTGGGCAGCTGATGACACACAAATGACTTAGGGAATAGTCAAGGCACCTCTGAGGCTATTCCAGACTTGCTTATTGTGCTCTGAATCTCAGTTCAGTCAGGGCTTTCAGAGTAAAGTGGAAGATTATCTCAGTGACCAGCTCCTTACTGTAGTCTTAAAGGGCATATAATGCATACATGCTTGAAAAATATGTTCACAGTCATACGGAAAAGAGATAGCTCCATAATGGAAGGTGCCTCAGGTAAAAGATTTTTTATCACTTCCCCTTGCAAAGTCAAGGGAATGGATCATCTTCTTAGACCCCACATAAATCTAGCTCCAGGTCGCCCTCAGCAAAAGTAATGGGAAGTGAATTGCCAGTGCCCTTTCATAATTGCCAATCCTTAATTAAGGAAGGGTACAACTAGGAACTTAAAATGCCAGCCTCAGCAAGTAGCAGACTCTACTACTTGTGCAAATAAATTACATACAACTTGGCAGAATTTTTTTTTTTTTTTCATTAATGTGGTTGGTAGTAGTCAAAGCCTTAAAATTAGATAAAAGGCAGAAGAAGGGTGGAAGGGTGGAAGAAATTTCTTACTTCTTAAAACTGTGTGCGAGGTGCAAAAACTTCGAAGACAGTGTCAGACTTACTGGGCAGTACCATTTTCCTTGATTCTGCCTGGACTTACAGTCATTTCTGGGGAAGGTAGAATAGCTCATTTGCCCTGGTGATCCCTTCATCCTCTTACTGGTTTAATTTCAGTTAGTGAAACCGGATCCCATGTTTTGGCTCTTGGGTGAATATGTAGGAGAATGGCTTGAGAGCAGCCCTGAGGAAAAGGACTTGGGAGTGTTGGTGGATGAGAAGCTCAGCATGAGCTGGCAATGTGAGCTTGCAGCCCAGAAAGCCAACTGCATCCTGGGCTGCATCAAAAGAAGCGTGGCCAACAAGTTGAGGGAGGTGATTCTGCCCTTCTACTCTGCTCTGGTGAGACCCTCACCGAGAGTACTGCGTCCAGCTCTGGAGCCCTCAGCACAGGAAAGGAAAGGGCCCCAGAGGAGGACCACGAAGATGATCAGAGGGCTGGAGCACCTCTCCAATGAGGACAGGCTGAGAGAGTTGGGGCTGTTCAGCCTGGAGAAGAGAAGGCTCCAGGGAGACCTGGTAGCAGCCTTCCAGTACTTACAGAGAGCTTATAGAGAAACTCTTTAGCAGGGCTTGTTGCAATAGGACAAGGGGTAACGATTTTAAAATAGAAGGAGGTAGATTCAGACTTGATATAATGAAAAAAATATTTACACTGAGGGTGGTGGAACACAGGAACAGGTTGCCCAGAGAGGTGGTGGAAGCCCCATCCCTGGAAACATTCAAGGCCAGGCTGGACGGGGCTCTGGGCAACCTGATCTGGTTGGAGATGTCCCTGCTTCTTGCAGGGGAGTCGGACTGGATGACCTTTGGAGATCCCTTCCAAATCTAACTATTCTGTGATTCTATGATTCTGTTTTTATTTGGACTTGGAGCTCACCTGTTACTGTGACAGTTTATTGAACAAAAGCTTACGTGCAGTGTCAAGTGGATTTTAAATAGAGAGAAAAAGGGCTTAAAAATATTTCTTGGCATGTCAGCTGTTGCTGAGTACCAACTTATAATGGTATTTTTGCAAGTTTACTTTTAATTAGCAAGAACCTAGAGTGAATAGAAAACACTGTGTACATACACATTTTTAAGCATTTTTCTAGACAGGGCTCTTATGTTTGCTTCTTTTGTACTTTTTTTCTGCTTTTCCAGCTTATGACTAGTTCTTGAAGGCCAAAGTGTGGTTTTGTTGCCATCCTCACTTCCAAAATAGGACTTCTTTACAAAAAAGCAACACATTGTCTCGCATAAGAACTAAATTCCCCCCCCCCCCCGAAGGATTTGCATCCTAATTCTCTACTTCTCTACCATGCACATCATTTACACCTGTCCAGATAAATGTCAAAAATAGGCAACCACATTATTTTTTTTACTGACTAAACCCATCAAAATACTAGGTATTTCAGGAATAGAAGATATGCCAATAAAGCTTACCAAGAACAGGTCATAGAGAAATGAGTATAAATATCTTTATGAAGGTCTTATTACTTTTCATAATGATATTAACAACAGAATTAAAACAAATACTCTTTTCCTTTTAAAGCAGCAATTCTTAAATGAAAAAAAAACGAACAGTATTCTTATTTCCACTGGTTTGGGTTTTTTGGGGGCTGTAGCTAAAGTCTATCAGTTTCTGCCTATTTCCCACATACAGATAATATTAAAGTTGAGGGGAGGTTAATTGGTGTGCTAAGCAAAATTTTTGCATTAAACTGAATATCTGTGTTTGCATACAGTTCCATATAAAATAATTAAAACATGAAATTGTGTAACTGAAACAGTCTCCCCATAGAGGTAATTAATTTTAAAGGGAAACCAAAAATCGTAGGTTGATTCCTGTTAATTACACCTCTTCTTCAAAACACAAAATGTAAAGAAAGCCTTGAGCAAGTGGTTTCCTTGCTGCTTGTATTTATTAATGTCTGGGTCTATGTTCATATGGTCTTTAATAGTTTTCTCCCACCACCACTCGCTTTGGCTTTTCACAGTGTAATGGTCACATTTGTAACCTCATGTCTACAGTGCTGATAATCTTTCTCCATGTTAGTGCAGGACTTCACAGCCATAAAGGTAAAATTGAATTTTCACCTCAAGTTTAGGTGAAGTCCAAGGGCTAAAAAAACATATGTAATACTCCTTCTTTCCACATGTTCACAGCCTAAATCAGCCTCTATCATAAACAGCTGCTCAGCTTTTAGGCTTAGTTCTGAGAAATTTCCAGTGTTGCTGTGACTATTTGTGTACTCAAAGCTGTTTTCCCACTACGAAAGTCTGCAGGTATCATTCAGCCCCACTTACAATGTAGCCTTTTTTTTCTTGATAGAAGCAGCTTCATTAAGTGCACCAACACAGTGGAATATTGCGGGGTTTTTTTAAAAAACTAAATCTATTAAATCTTTTTTTTCAGAATTGTTAATTATTAATCATTTGCTTTTTTTTTTTTTTTTGTAGGAGTTCTCTGGAATCTATCCTCTTGTGATGCACTGAAAATGCCAATCATCCAGGATGCCCTTGCAGTGTTGACCAATGCAGTAATCATCCCTCACTCCGGGTGGGAAAATTCTCCGCTCCAGGATGATCATAAAATACAACTCCATTCATCACAGGTGCTGCGCAATGCCACTGGGTGCCTAAGGTGAGTACTGCAAAACATTTGCTTTGCCTTAGTCATCGTGCTTTGGCTTGAATTTTTATTTCTCATTCTTAGGCATCTGTAAAGCAAATAACTGGTTTGCGTGTCAGTGAAGACTATGACTTCCAGTGTTGTAAACTTAGAGCTGGAAATTAATTAGAAAACAAGCTTCAGGACATTCAAAAAAACCAACCTCTAGAAGCCCTGCTGTGGGTTTTCCTTTTTTCTTTTCCTAACAGCTTTGACCAATCTTCTCATCCAAACTCGTCTATTACAGATGTTTTTCTCCTTGTAGATTTGTCCCGTTTCCCTAGTCGCTTAAGCAAACTCAATATATTCTCACCATTACACCGAATTTAATCAGCACAAAAAGGAATGAAGATGCTCACAAAAAGTTCCGTGCCTTATGGGTTCCAGATGCCATTACTGGAGATATGATAAATATATAAAGTAGATTTTTTTCTGCTCTGTGAAGATGAAAAATGGATTGCAATAAGCGGCCAACCAATTTAGCATTGCGCAGCTGTAATAGTTAAATAAATCCATAACAAGTGTGGTGTGTGTTTATATTTATATTTGTATGCTAAAGCTGTATATGCAACAGTAAGGTACACTTATATAAATATGTACAACATGATCTGTCCATTCCTAAATATCACTGTAGATGTGAGAATGGAAATACGATGAGAAAGAAGAGTTTCAGTTATGACAAAGTCTTGCAAAAGGACTGAGTCATAGCAATTTCTGAACTCCCATCCATATAATTTTGTTGAAATATTTTAACATATAAGGCGAATTCTTTTAAGCGTTGATTTGGTTTTTTTTTCTCCTTGTATATTGGAGATTCTGTAATCTATCTCAGAAACATAAGATTGATTAGTTAATGTTTTTACATACATCACAGGAAAATTGTTAGGTGAATAGTATGTATCAGTAATACATTCTGTGTTGTATGCTGCATCCAAAGCAGATACCCATCAATGAGCTAAATAAAAAAAAAACATTTATTAGGAGGCGAAGTAAAACAGCAGTATTTTTTTACATATCTGCAGCAAGCACCTTTTTGTCTTTGTGTTGTTTCATCAAATGAAATTACTTGCTTTCAGAAGTAATATCTGAAAAGTTTATGGGAAAAAATAATAATTATTATTGATTGTTTATATGTAGTCAGAAGACAATGAAATATAGAAGGTGATAACTACCCTAATGTAAATATACTTGTATAGGACTTAAATGCAGAGATGTAGATGTGAGTATCAGTTATGTTGGGATATGTGACAGAAGCTAGATCTTTGTACCTGAGTTGTATTGACTTTGAAAAGAGTTTAGTAGTATAATTGTGTTGCATTACATTCAGATTACCAGGAAAAAAAGTTAACTCAGTCACTGAGACGGAAGTCATTCCATAAAGACATGTAGGTGTTATACTTCTCAGACTTCTGGTGTTTAACCTGTGTTGGTTAAAGAGCTGCCTCTGAAATAAGTGAAGTGTCCATTACAAAACTGGGGATTCACAGCCCCCCTTGTCTGAATGGGCATCTCCAGTGTTGGTGTCCCCACACCATAAGCTCTGTCTTCCTGTTAATTATTTTTCCCAACTCAGAAACTGATGTCCATCCCTGATCCTGCAAACCTCTGTTCATCCTGCCGCATAGTTGATGGATTTGTTGCACATTGGTCTTGAAATCTTTCTTCTTTTTTTTTTTTTTTTTTTTTTTTTTTTTTTTTTTTTTTTTTTTGTGGGTGTATGTGCACGCCTATTTGCAAACCGATGTGAGCTTACTGTAGCCTGCACTCTGGGTCAGCCTGAGGACTTGTGGCCACATGAGAATGGTACGTTGCGTGATCTAATACACACTGCTTTGCAGCAAGGCTTACTACCAAGTGCTTGATGGTACACTGTCATAGCAGAATGGCTTCTGGTCAGCTCGTGCAAAATAAGCTCATATCTGCCTGCAAAAAACTGTGCATATTATCTCTCTTCAATCCTTCCCAGGTAACTGTAACAGCAGCTCAAACGGCTGTCCTAAGCAGGTTGGTCTTCCTTCAAAACCCAGCCCCCTCACCCACAGTATGGCAATTTATTGTCTTTCTGATATCAAACCCTCCCTATTTCCCAGATGCATCTTTCTGTCCTCTCTAACAGCTTCAGATATTTATTTGGCCTTCATCCATCTTCTTTAGACAACTTCATCCCACTTAGTCTGTGTGGATGCTCTTTGGCAGAGCCACAACATTTGGAGAGGGTTGAACCCAATTTTGCTTCACACCAGTGGGAACTTTCTTGTTTGCCTTTCCCCAGTCACTATTGAAAATCTCTGTCTCTCTGAACAAAATGTCAGGTTTGAGTTTGTGCAAGGGAGAAAATTGTAAGTTGACCTCTAAGATGGCAACTGGATTCTTGTGTTGAAGTCATGTAAGATAATGGGGCTGTAGGCTGGAGGAGACTGAATGTCAGAAAGAAAAGATGAGAAAGCTCTGGGGAAATGATTGGAGTAGCACATGCTCTGTGCAGATAGTACCTTAGCTATCGTTCCTTAAATACCCACCACCCCCAATAAACTGAACAGCTCCCACACTTTCCACTTGTGACAAGCCTCCTATTTCCATTTCAAGGTCTCACTGAACAAGGGAGGTAATGTAAATCAAGATGTACTGTGGTTGCTGGCTGAGATAGTGCTGTGTTTATCTGGTAAATGGAAAATCCATTGTCAGCTTCCATGGGAGAATTTCTTCTAAGACTCTGGTTTCGTTGTCTGGTGTTTTCTTTTTCTCCTTTTGCTGGAACTGGTTTTTGAAGGGACACTGGTTAAAATTCAGTTGCACCAGGGTTTTCAGTGGCAACGCTCAGTATCATAGGAAAAGTAGTGATGTTCAGAACACTTGACAAATGTTTCTGATTCTGTAATGTTGACAGATTTTAGAGACACTGGGTTGTATTGCATAGTGTTTAGTGCTAGCAAATACTCCAGGAGGATTTGGGGGTTTTTTTTCAGTCTTCTGCGCCTTTGGTTTTCTGGTGGATTCACTGCTGAAATTTCAAATAATGTCTGAGGTGCTGTGATATAATCCATATCATATACAGTACTAATAAATAATTTGCAATGGCCATTATATAGGAATAGTCAGATCTTTGTTATGGTTTTTTTTTTCACTACATTATATGAATTATAATTCTTTCCTTTTCTCAGTTTCCTGATGAGAGTTTCTTATGCTTTTTCATTTTAAAAGTTGCTTATTAACTGCAATTTTTAGTACTCTTGTCTGCTCATTCATTAGTGTTATTAACCAAGTTCCTAATTCTGCAACTGCAGTCACACAGTAATCCAGCTGAAGTCAGTATGAAATCGTATGAAAGACAGCAGCAACATCAGACCTTCTTTTCCTGTTATTTCCCTTTTTCCTTAAAGATGTTATTTACAAGCTGCACTTTGCATACTTTTGTGATTTGACAGAAAAAAACCACTTTAATATAATATTGTACTAATTAATTTTATGTAACGTGGATACTTTGAAATGGCTTACGTAATCTAAAGCTCTAAATATAGCGTTATACCTGTCACTTATAAATTTCATCTTAATGTTCATCTTTCTGAAATTGCCAGACCTCAGTGTGATGTGTGTTAGAGTAATCACCCAATTTACTTGGCTCCCCACTGAGGTGTTAGTACCTTACCTCATTAAGTTCTGTGAAAGTTTGACTTCTCTTTTTCCTTATGGATTTCAGCAGTGACTGCTTTATTTTTGTTAGGGAAATACTGTATCTTTGGTTTATAGTTTCTAAGTCATTTAGACTTATTAGGAAAAATCAAATGAAAACTGAATTTGGAATTCTGGTTGTTTATAGTGGGAGGTTTACTATCCTTAATCTGAAATTTTAAAATCAACCAGAGGCACATTGCACACTGTTGTCTTAACCTGAAGTATCAAGCTTAACTGTGGTGAGTTGACCCTGTTTGGATGCCAGGTGCTCACCAAAGCCACTCTATCATTCCCCTTCTCAGCTGGACAGGAGGAGAGAAAGGGGGGAGATAAACTATAACAAAAAGCTCATGGGTTGAGATAAGGACAGGGGGAGATCACTCACTAGTTACCGTCACAGGCAAAACAGACTTGACTCAGGGAAATTAATTTAATTTATTACCAATCAATAACAAAGTAGAACAATGAGAAATAAGAACAAATCTTAAAACACCTTCCCTCTACTCCTTCCTTCTTCCCTGGGCTCAACTCACTCCCAAATTCTCTACCTCCTCCCCTCCAGCAGCACAGAGGGACAGTTCATCACACATTGTCTCTGCCACTCCTTCCTCCTCAGAGGGAGGACTCCTTATAGGGAGGACTCCTCACACTCTTCCCCTGCTCCTGGAGTCCTTCCCACGGAAGACAGTCCTGCTCCAATGTGGATGAACTGTTCCGATGTGGATCCCTTCCACGGGGATATTCATCTTCCCCCCTATTAGTGGATTAGAAATTGAGAGTAACTTAAGTAGTTTTGTTTATAAAGCCCCATACTTTCAAATCTTCATACTTTTATACTTGTTCAACCTTTCACAGAGTACCATTAATTATTTTTTGACTGAAAAAAAAATATGTTGCAAGCTCTCAGAGTAGAAAAGCAAAGAGGAAAAATGCTTTTAAAACATAAATTGAATGTAACTGACCCAGTAGTATTTTCTGAATATATCAACTTTTGGAAGGAACAAATTAGCTTTTTAAAACAATTTGTGTTAACCGTAAAGCTTGAATATCAGAAGTTTTTAACTGTTTTGTGGATGAATTATCTGTTTCACATATAAAGCTAATGCATTTATCCCACAGTCTTATTTCTCATCGAGTTCTCTTCTAAACATCTGAAGTTTATTGATTCCTTTTCCTAGGATCTTCTGTAATCTGTTTTGAATATAACGTTCTGCTGCATATGACAAAAGAAGATGTGGGAGCGGCATAAAATAAATTGCACAGGCTGTATTATTCATCGTCTGTTTAGTTTCTAAAGAAACATACATGTATATGAAGAAACATTCCTGTGTATATATATGTGAAACATGTTTCTTAAGAAACTAAACTGATAGATGTATTTATGTGCATGTGTATATGTGTGTTTACATGTATATACGTGGAGATATAAAAGAGCTGATTAGTGACGCTAAAATTCATTTCTGTCTTTACTGTCTGGTGCAAGCTCTGAGTATCTCCAGTTGGGTATAAACAGAGCTGACTTCTTACAGTAGGACGAGGGCCTTTGCTGCTGATTTTATGATTCTCCTCCTATCAACAGAACAGTCACATTTGACCATCATTCTGTATGCTGTAGTGAATACAGAGATGTTGGACTTGCCAAGCCATCTTGGTGTCTCCCTTGCTTTTTCTAGAGGCCAGGAGCTCTTCTCAGGCTGACCCTGCAATCTTGTGCATCAGATAACAAGAAAGCCTACACTCCATAAAGAAGCCTGTTAGAGTGCACAGTTAGGACAAAACTCATATTAATTGTTTCTTTTCACTGGCAGTCTTCTCAAGGGTGAGACTTTTACTACAAGCTGTTCCAGCAAGCAAGAGGCATGGGGGAGAAGAGAGACCTGCCTAGAGGAATACTGAGGTAGGGTTGTCCACTTGAAGAGAGGAAGCGGTCCAAATCCAAAAGCACAATTTTTCCTTCTCTTAGCCTCTTCAAATCCAGTCTTATCCTGGAGAAAGGGGAAATAACCACTGATCTTATCTTTTTAATACATTTTGAGCTATTAAAATTACAAAGCTGGTGTAATTAAAATACAAGGACTGGCAGATTTGATGCCAAATGTCTAGCTACATTCTATGAATGTATTGTGGTGAAATAGATTTTACATAGTTTACAGAGTGGCACACCGTCTGTTAAACCTCATTTTGCCACAGCTAGGATGTTGAATCAAGATAGAGAGTTCCTAAACTCCAAGGTTATACTGGCTGTACTGGTGTGTCCATTGTTAAACAAACACACGCTCTCCTGACAGCTGTTCTCAGCTTGGGAGTTTGTCTAGGACTTGGAGTTGGAAGTAAGTGCAGAGGAAAGCCTTGTCAAGAAGCTAAGTAAAAGCCTAGTTTTTGTGTCTGGGTCTGTAAAGTTCAATCTCTTTTCACTAAAGCTTAAATTCTTATTAAAATCGTATCATTTATGCTCCTGGATCCCAGCAACAACAAGCTGCGGAGGAACTGAGGGTCTGATGTCAAGTCTCCATTATTTTGAAGAAACAGAGAAGGATTCCTGAAATGTACTATATGAATGACCACCAGATAATTCCAATTTAAGATAAATGCAGGTATCTTGATCACAACTTCTACCTCTTGTCTTTCCAGGTTAAAGCTAAATGGCATATTGCTTACTTTTAAATATATTAACTCAGGAGTTCTGTATTACTTGTACATGATGCATTTTGAAAAACTATCTTTAACAAGCTTGAAAATGCCTCCCAGAGTACCATATGGGAACATAGTTCACAGGAGGAAAAATGAGCTGAACTGCTCTTTCTTGTTTTTTAAAATAAGATAGAAAGGAAGAAACACTTTGAATTTACCTAATGGCAGGCATTTTAATCAATGAGTAGGTGTCTATATAACAGCCTGGTTTTTAGAGGCTTGGAATACTTCTAGATTGTCACTGACTCACCAGCTCTGAAAATCATTTGTAGCTTTGATGTTTATGAGAATGACTTTGAGTGTCCGATTTCAGGCACCCCAATTGAAAACTTTCAGTTAGACTGCTTTCATGGGCATGAACTGTGCAAAATGTATTTTTGGGAGTGCCTAAAACTTCCACTAGGTCACATGTAAATGTGCAGGACCATATTCCTGGTCTTCCAACCACAAACTAACACAGGAAAAATCACGAGCAATTAATAAAGAGTCAGTCTACTGTGGAAGACGTATTTCACTTTGCAAGAAGCTGGAAGAGCTAGTCTGGAAAAAAGTCACAAACCAATCTGAGAGGCCACAATGGTTGCATCCCACTTAAGCATAAAGTTTTGGAGGCAAATTTCTGCAGGATATGGGAAAGATTGTTCCTTACTGAATCCTGCAATCATTCAGAAATGTAGCTGAAATAAAAATCTAATTTTAGATTCAGGAGAAGAGGGAGATTTTAGTATTAATATATCAATGTCCTCTGATTACTGCTTTAATATTTTTATTCAGAAGATACTCGAGGGAAAGTACCCACAGAATTAAATGTGTAGCTGTGTCAGATACTTAAGCGCCCCACTTTTTCTTCACAGTGCAGTTACACCTACTTTGCATATTCCTGCACAAATTTATAAGGTTTTTACAAGATCATACCATATTAATTATACACGAGTATTCAAATAGTGGTCTGAAGTCCCATGCTTTTTCAGTGTTTCTGGTAAAAGCATTACTTCAGCCTATTGAAGCCACTAAGGCGAAGGGCTTCAGAGCTGAGGATCACGCTGAGGGACCCTTCCTAAAGCAGCAAAGCCGCGAAGGCAAAAGCGCAGGGAGAGAGAGAGTACCCAGCACCACCCCTATCCAGACTGGGAGAGATGGAGCTCTTGATGAGCAGCAGCTCTGACTCAGTGTTAGCAGGGACAAAAGTGATGGCAGCCAAACCTCCTCACATACAAGAGCAGCCCCAAGGCAGCACGAGCAACCAGAGCGTGGTGCGTCAGAAGGGCGTGGCGCAGCAGTTTGGGTGGCAATTGGCACAGAGAAGGTGCACGGACAGGGTGCAGTCTCCATCTTGGCTCCAAAGGGTGACTCACCTCGTGGTCATCGTCCTCCCAGGGGAGGACCCAGCTGTGGTTTCCTCTGACTCGAAAGCCATCGCCAAAAGGAGTGTGGCAACTCAGAGGGTGCTCCTTCACAAACACACAGCCATCCCTGCAGGGAGTGCCTGAGCCTGTCATTCATACCAGAGCATCAGAGGTGACAGCTGTTTTCAGTGTGACGGGGTGAATGATCAGCTCAGCCTGATGGCAGAGCTGAAAGAGGAAGTGGAAAGGCTGAGGAGTATCAGGAAGTATAAGAGGGAAATAGATCATTGAAGCCACATCGTACCATCCCTGAGACCAAGGCAGCAGTTGGAGGCTCCACAAGAAGCAGAGGATCCCCTGTCTTGTTGCAACCAAGCAGAACAGGGGGACCTAAGAGACAGAGGGGAATGGAAACAGGTTCCTGCTCAGGGGGATTCACCTGCTCAGCGGGCAAATCCCCCCTCGGCCTCTCTCAACTTCTCAGTTGCCCTTACACAACACATATGGGACTTGAGAGCCAGGCAAATGAGGATGTGGGTGAAGGTCCATCCAGGGGGTTGCTTTCCTTCTGAGGTGAATGGAGGACCTCATATGCCAACCAGACCCATTCCACAGGGAAGTCTGTTGCCTCCCTGGGGCCTGGGTTAGAGACATTACTAGGAAACTCCCTGGTCTGGTATGGCCCTCTGATTATTACCCACTGTTGGTTATGCAGGTTGACAGTGATGAGGTTGTGGAGAGAAGTCCAAAAGTGATCAAAAGGGACATCAGGACATGGGGGCGATTGGTGGAAGGATCAGGAGCACAGCTAGTGTTTTCCTCAACGCCATCGATAGCATGGAGGAATACTGAAAGGAACAACAGAACTCACCTGAGTTTTTAAGATGTGGCTCAGATGTTGGTGCCATCAGTGGAATCTTGGTTTTTTTGATCATGGGGAAGTTTACATGGCACTGGGCCTGCTGGCAACAGATGGAGTTCAACTGTCTCAAAGGGGGAAAAGGATTCTCGCCCATGAGTTGGCAGGGCTCTTCAAGAGGGCTTTACACTAGGTTTGAAGTGGGAAGGGGATATAACCAGGCTCACTAGAGATGAGCCTAGGGGTGGCATGCCAATACTGGGAGTGAAATCGATAGCCCAACTCAAGTGCATCTACATCAATGCATGCAGCATGGGCAGCAAGCAGGAGGAGCTGGAAGCTATTGTGCAGCAGGATAGATATGACTTAGTTGCCATCACAGAAACATGGTGGGGTGACTCTTATGCCTGGCGTGCTCCAATGGATAGCTATAAGCTCTTTGGAAGGGGTACGTAAGGAAGGAGAGGTGGTGGGGTGGCTCTGTATGTTAGAGAGTATTCCAATTGTGTAGAGCTCAATGTGATCTATGAGCATCCATCTTCAAAATATTATTTTAAGTAATCATAGAATCATAGACTCATAGAATGGTTTGGGTTGGAAGAGAACTTTAAAGGCCATCTAGTCCAACCCCTCTGCAAGGAGCAAGGATATTTTCAACTTGATCAGGTTGCTCAGAGCCCCATCCAACCTGGCCTTGAATGTTTCCAGGGATGGGGCATCTACCACCTTTCTGGGCAACCTGTTCCAGTACTTCACCACCCTCATTGTAAAAATTTTTTCCTTATCTAGTCTAAATCTACCGTCTTTCAGTTTAAAACCATCAGCCCTTATCAAACTAAAAAGTTTGTCCCCATCTTTCTTGTAAGTCCCTCTTAAGTACTCAAAGGCCGCTATAAGGTCTCCCTGGAGCCTCCTTTTCTCCAGGCTGATCAGCCCCACCTCTCTCAGCCTGTCCTCATAGGAGAAGTGTACAATCCCTCTGATCATTTTTGTGGCCCTCCTCTGGATCTGCTCCAACGGGTCCATGTCTTCCCTGTGCTGAGGGCTCCATAGCTGGACACAGTACCCCAGGCGAGGTCTCACCACAGTAGAGTAGAGGGGGAGAATCACCTCCCTTGACCTGCTGGCCACATTTCTTTTGATGCAGCCCAGGATGCAGTTGGCTTTCTGGGCTGCAAGCACACATTAGTGGCTCATGTCCAGCTTTTCATCCACCAGTACCTCCAAGTCTTTCTTGGCAGGGCTGCACTCAATCCTTTCATCCCCCAGCTTGTATTGATACCAGGGGTTGCCTCAACCCAGGTGCAGGACCTTGCACTTGGTCTTATTGACCCTCATGAGGTGCACATGGGCCAACTTCTTGAGCTTGTCCCAGGTAATCCCTGGACAAATAAAGAAATTAATTCATATTTCAGAGGGGCTTCATGTTTGGATGTGAACTAGAAATATTGGACCTATTTGTCAAAGTCTGCTAATTTAGGACCTAGCTGAAATATAACTCTTATTCTTCAACTAGGATCTTTTATCCTCTTTAACACGAATGTATGTGGGTTTTTTTTAAGGAAAAAAAAAAACCAGCAACTTAACTGTCATGCAGTTTCTAAATATTTACTTGTTGCTATGGCAGGAGTGTATTCTTCCTATAATTTACTAATTTACTGTTGCTGGAAATGATACACATGCATATGAAATGAATGAATGTGCCTGCGTACCTTTATTTTCATCTTGCGTTATTCTTAGGCTCAGAGATGATGACAAAACTGTCAACTGCTGCCTCTTAGACTGAATAGCTTATGCTGAACCCTAGCCTTGGATTAGGGATGTGTTGAATATATGAAGTATGTTTTGAATGACCAACTATTTTCCCAGCTTCTGGTGATTTTAATTCTTTTCAGGTTGAATACCTGCTGTTAGCTAGTGCCTAATGTGAAAATTAAATGTCCACTCGTATTTGCATGGTTAGGTAGTGTTAATTTAGATTT
>WHYT01017458.1:14925-25628 GCA_009806455.1 Tetrax tetrax | reverse complement strand
ACGGGGTGAATGATCAGCTCAGCCTGATGGCAGAGCTGAAAGAGGAAGTGGAAAGGCTGAGGAGTATCAGGAAGTATAAGAGGGAAATAGATCATTGAAGCCACATCGTACCATCCCTGAGACCAAAGCAGCAGTTGGAGGCTCCACAAGAAGCAGAGGATCCCCTGTCTTGTTGCAACCAAGCAGAACAGGGGGACCTAAGAGACAGAGGGGAATGGAAACAGGTTCCTGCTCAGGGGGATTCACCTGCTCGGCGGGCGAATCCCCCCTCGGCCTCTCTCAACTTCTCAGTTGCCCTTACACAACACATATGGGGCTCTGGAATTTGAGAGCCAGGCAAATGAGGATGTGGGTGAAGGTCCATCCAGGGGGTTGCTTTCCTTCTGAGGTGAATGGAGGACCTCATATGCCAACCAGACCCATTCCAAAGGGAAGTCTGTTGCCTCCCTGGGGCCTGGGTTAGAGACATTACTAGGAAACTCCCTGGTCTGGTATGGCCCTCTGATTATTACCCACTGTTGGTTATGCAGGTTGACACTGATGAGGTTGTGGAGAGAAGTCCAAAAGTGATCAAAAGGGACATCAGGACATGGGGGCGATTGGTGGAAGGATCAAGAGCACGGCTAGTGTTTTCCTCAATGCCATCGATAGCATGGAGGAATACTGAAAGGAACAACAAAACTCACCTGAGTTTTTAAGATGTGGCTCAGATGTTGGTGCCATCAGTGGAATCTTGGTTTTTTTGATCATGGGGAAGTTTACATGGCACTGGGCCTGCTGGCAACAGATGGAGTTCAACTGTCTCAAAGGGGGAAAAGGATTCTTGCCCATGAGTTGGCAGGGCTCTTCAAGAGGGCTTTACACTAGGTTTGAAGTGGGAAGGGGATATAACCAGGCTCACTAGAGATGAGCCTAGGGGTGGCATGCCAATACTGGGAGTGAAATCAATAGCCCAACTCAAGTGCATCTACATCAATGCATGCAGCATGGGCAGCAGGCAGGAGGAGCTGGAAGCTATTGTGCAGCAGGATAGATATGACTTAGTTGCCATCACAGAAACATGGTGGGGTGACTCTTATGCCTGGTGTGCTCCAATGGATAGCTATAAGCTCTTTGGAAGGGGTACGTAAGGAAGTGGGGCTTCATGTTTGGATGTGAACTAGAAATATTGGACCTATTTGTCAAAGTCTGCTAATTTAGGACCTAGCTGAAATATAACTCTTATTCTTCAACTAGGATCTTTTATCCTCTTTAACACGAATGTATGTGGATTTTTTTTAAGGAAAAAAAAACCAGCAACTTAACTGTCATGCAGTTTCTAAATATTTACTTGTTGCTATGGCAGGAGTGTATTCTTCCTATAATTTACTAATTTACTGTTGCTGGAAATGATACACATGCGTATGAAATGAATGAATGTGCCTGCGTACCTTTATTTTCATCTTGCATTATTCTTAGGCTCAGCGATGATGACAAAACTGTCAACTGCTGCCTCTTAGACTGAATAGCTTATGCTGAACCCTAGCCTTGGATTAGGGATGTGTTGAATATATCAAGTATGTTTTGAATGACCGACTATTTTCCCAGCTTCTGGTGATTTTAATTCTTTTCAGGTTGAATACCTGCTGTTAGCTAGTGCCTAATGTGAAAATTAAATGTCCACTCGTATTTGCATGGTTAGGTAGTGTTAATTTAGATTTCCGTCTGTTAGAGGTTTAAGCCGTGTGGATGTGAATGCTCTGGAGAAAGTGAAATTGTTTTGTGAAAAGGCTCAGATTCTGTTTCATTTCAGAACAGTTTTCATTTATGCAGTAGTGAGAGTTAGCTTGGCAGACACTGTAATAAAGTAAGCTCTGAATCTTGGTGGCCTGCTGACTTGATTTGGGTTGACTCCAAGCCTAGCTGACTACAACGGGCCTCATTCTCACTGGCCAGCTGCAGAGCCAAGCATCACAGTGCCACTGCAATTTTCTTTCTGGGAAGAGTCTCCAAGCCTGTGTGGCACCTCGTATATTTTAGAGCATGTCACCACATCCATGCAGTCACTGCATGGGAAGCTGAAGAGATGGAGCCAATTCTTTCCCAACTGTCTGGGCCCATTGGAAAGAATCACAAGGGCTACAGGTGTCAGTGGGAACCAGAGTGTACCTCTCTTGTTGCTTTGCTGACTATCTAAAACCCTGGATAGTCATTTTTGAATGGATACTTGGAAAAACTGATACGGTCTGGCTCCACAGAAAATATTATTTGTCTCGGCATGAGAGGAAAAACTGATTGTGACAATTCTGTAGCAGCACTCATGGTCATGGTGACTGATGGTAGAGGATGATGTTTTTATTTACCCAAGGGAAATGAGAAACACAATCATCCAAAGTTTGTATGCCAGCTCAATTCTACTGCAGTTACTAAAATAATACTTGATAAGGTTGAGGTTTTTTGGTGATAATCGCTTGGTTTGTATATTAACTAGCTTTTCTCCTCTTAAAAATGTTTACCTTACTAGGAAATATGAAAAAGGAGCATGTGAAAACACACAGCCCTGCATAGTGAAGAAAAGGCAGGGCATACTTCTGCAGCTTTCTCTCATTATCTTATGGTAGACTACTTCAAATCTGAAGAAACTTCCCTAGGAGGGAGAAGATCATTTGGTCTCTTTGCTCAGTCTGAGGATTTTCAGTAGAGATATCTGTTTGAAGTGTGCTGAGCTCGCTTCATCCTTCTGGATAAGCCAGCCGACATCACAGAGTAAAACATATTATCACTCCCTTTCAGAATGTTTTGGGCATGTGAACTGTCTCACTTCAAGCACAAGAGTAATTAATGCCAGCAGCTCAAGTTGAGCCAGTGCTCAAGTCTCTTGCTTCCAGAAGGCTTTGATGGCATTCTGCGTTTCTGCAAGTTGGTGAACTACTGAGAGCTCGTGAGAAACGCTGCCTGGTAATATCCTTAGCGCTGAAGCCCCGAGACCTGCAGCCTCCACTAACCACACTTTACAAACCTTGTAACTTTTATCTAGTTTGGAGATATTTTCCCAGGATGGCTCCTGATGACATAAATAAATTCAAAAAGATACAGCTTTTGGGAGGTCTGATGAAATAGGATGCAGACTGCCAAGCCTGCTTAGCTTGCAGTCCACTCACAATGTCTGAGCTAAAGACTGAAAAGCAGCGGATCATTTCTGGATGTCATCTTTTGTGAAATTTTGCCCAGTAAGTGTTGAGCTTGTGTTCTTATTGTCGCCACACAGCTGCAGAGAGGAGTTATGGCACTTTGTAAGATTTTTCCTTGAGTAGAGAGGACAATCTAGTAAGAATACTTTGAGAAAGGAAGATGAAGTCCATTACTTGCAATTAAATGGATTTCCCCCTTCGTGAGAGGATTAGTGAAGTGGATAGATAATTTGGGGGTAGATTGAGACTTTTATAAAGACTGAAGTAAACAGTATCTGATGTCCATCACTAATTCAGTTTTCTCAGTTTTATCCAATTTGAATATTTCTCTGGACATGATAAAAAAACTAAGTCACATGCGTGGAGTGGGAGGGTTCAAAGCCAGGGCAAGGTGATGCTGATTTCCAGCTGTAGCTCACTGATACGCACACAGCCTCGCGGACACTGCCTTAGAAAGACAACAAAACAGGGGGAGAGGATTTTCCTGTCTTCTGCCAGCAAGTTTGTGCTAAAGTTTCTGTCTAATATGACAGGCAGGGTGGAAGACTTCCCTCTTTAAAAATGAGTTAAACAAAGATATTAAAGGTTTGTGGATTTTAGTTTTTTTTTTCCTATTACCTTCCCTAAATTAGCTTCATATTGTATTTGCAAGTTCTTTATTACTGTTGAGAAAGTTTCGTTTGGAAAGAATGAACACATTCTATTTTTTTAAATAATAATAATAATAATAGTCCTGTATTTTATCTGCATCTGCATGTACTGTATAAAAACATTTAACATCTGCCTGATAGTATTTTTAGCTAGGATCACACACCACTTACACAAGATTTCCATGACAAAGTACTTCTGAAGTATTCATCCTAGTGTAGCTTTTTTACTTTCAAGGCTCATTTCTTTTTGTCAGGTACTCATTTGTTATAGTTAGTTGCTTACAGCTTCAGCGTTTTCTCTTGAAGGACAGTAGCATTGTGAAATACCTCCTCCTCTTCCCCTGCTGTCATTCGTCCATCTTTATATCTGATTTACTATGCACAAAAGTACAATGCTGGGAACGTGTTTCGAAAGACAGAGTAATGAAAGGGCACAATGTAAGTATTGTGCATACACAAATGTGGGGTCTTTTTTTTTTTGTTTTTAATCCCCTAATGAACTAAAAATACATAATAAAATAGAAAATAAAAATATTTTATTTACAGAAAATATTCACTTAATGTCCTGGGTTCACTCTACATAATTAATTTGTGTTGAGGACATTTTTCAGTAGACCTGCTGTCTTTAGTCGCTGGATTTCATGCTAAGAAGGAGTGTCTTCTAATCAATGCAAACATGAGAAAATGCACAATATCATCTGTAGTTTTGGTAGCTAGTCATGTGTTACAGTTAGACACTTGTTGCACTCCAGGCTGCTCAGGTGAGCACTCGCAGACCATGGGTAGACCTAAGGCTGCCTGGCCTTTGGCACAGCTTGTGACCTCAGAAGTACTTAAGTTTTGTGTCCTCACAGACACAAGGGAGATCTCATATTTAGTTAACAAACTGAGCGAGAGGTCATCCTTTTTATAGCCTATGTGATAAAGAGGGCACAGCAGAGATGAGTTCCTCTGTTTACATTCACCTACGGCATGACCAAGTGGCAGAAACAAACATTTATGAGTTTGTAGGAATATTTGCTACGTACAACAGAACTATCAACCCCTGGGATAAATTTAAGAAGGGAGACGCAGCTTTATTAACTTCACACTAAGGGTGGTGATATAACTAAGGTGATGTCTTCTACGCTAGACGTCATCTGTCTTGAAAATAGCGTAGTCCTCCTTAGCCCATTCCTTGGAACAGTAATGGCACCCTTCCCCGTCACGAGGTTGCAGAGGTCACTGAGGACAAACACTCAGTAACTAATCCACACAAAGGCACAGGATCCACCAGCTTCATCAGCTGGAGCATGGCTGCCACTGGGATGGCCAACGCTGAAATGGGAGAAAGGGAAATTCACATGAATGATGTGGGTTTTGAACTGAAATTTTTCACTATTTACAGGAACAATGTAGGAATTTTAAATTGTTTTTACAGGAACAATGTGTTCACCTTTTTTGTTTTGTTCTGGCTTTACTTTTGGGAGGAGGACTGGTAATTTTGGTTTTGCCTTCAGTTAGATTGTGGAAAAGTGAGCTAAAAGAGTCTTTGGGCACTGAAAGAATCTTAGATTTCCTAGAAATATATATATATATATTTATTTTTTTTTTTTATTGAGGGCTTTTTTTCTTTGGGTTTTAATCAAGAAACTGAGGTGCCATAACTTAAGTAGGCAGCATCTCCACCTTGGAGGAGTTGTGGGAAATCAATCACCTTCCTTTGAGTATAAAAGCAATTTATGACTTGGTTTAGGTGGCTTGCTTAACTAGGCACCTGAATGAAGTACTGGTTGTACAGAGGCATACTGCTGCTATATGTCACATATATATACACACACACAGAGATGACCTGTAAATAATCAGTGTAGTTTGCCATTTGCTCCTCAAAACATATAGGTACTTTAATACTTTGATATTATTGTTATGTATAGTAAGCATATATCATTACTTGTTAATAAACCAGAAAGAAAGATGTGTGTGCATCTATGTGGGGGTTTGTATGTGTTTATATAGCTATATACTTTCTTTTTTTGGTACTCTTTGGCCTGAATGACAGCAGTTGGTAGTATTTCTTTTAAGAAAGTGGAAAGTGACTGCATTAGCACAAACATTTTATTCTAGAATCATGGCTCCAAGTATCATGAAACACATGGAAAGCATTAACTGGTTAATTATCGCCCATAATTCTCCGACATATCTCTGTCTAGACTATAATGCGTCCAGTATTGCTTCTGCCAGGGTTACATTTTGCTTGACCTTATGGCAGACATACAGTGTAATTACTAAATGGGGGCTAATTTATGTAAACAAGTTTTAGGGTTTTTTATAGTGTGAGCCCTATCATTATGTTTTATTTCTAGTGGATATGTTATGTAGTCAGCCATTCTTCAAGGGCTTGGGTAGATCAGTGTTGTAAATTGTATTTATACGGTACACTCAAAAGATTTAGAGTTTACAAAGCAAAAGTATCATAATCGCTAGATTTGTTTTTTCCTCCTCTCCTCCAGGTATGTGAGAACTTCAATAGATCATGCTTTAGCAAAGTAAGTAAGTTTATCTTACTTTGTATAGGAGTACTGAAATAATTTTCTAGTTAGTACTCAGAGAGTCTGAGGGACGCTAGTGCAAATCACATCTTGTATTATCAGACATAGTAGGTTAAAACAAATATACAGGAACTGGAATATATTTAATATTTTGATAGCTGTCATGTACTGACCTTCATCTATCAAAAACCATAGAGGTAGCTGCCGCACAGTAAAAGTGATTGACTTCCATAGCACCTTACAAGCCAAGCTAGCCTAATGGCTCCTGTTGTTAAATTAGGGGCAGGAATGTATTATGAGGTAATAAGGAAACTGTCCATGAGTTTTCTTCTTAGTTTCCAGTAGTACCAATAGAACCTTTTCTTTCCTTCTTTCTCATTCTTGTAGAAATAAAGAAGGAAGGAGATTGATCGTGTCTACAATGCCATCTGAATAGTTGGAGTTTTCCTTGGTGCAGACATGCAGCGGTTTTTGGAATGTAACTCTTGGCAGGCATCTAAGCTTATTCATTCCTTTCCTGCTTAATCATTTCACACTTACTTCTCTCTGTTGGAGGTCTGTCCTTGTGCTGTGAGGTTCATGTGTTCAGGAAAATATACATGATTTACCTATCTTATAAATAATAAATATTTGTTAATGCTCATAATCTGCAGTGAGAAACAGAACAGTTTTCAGCGGATGCCAGTTTGGCTCTGCTCTTTTCATAGTTTGTGTGAAATGAATGTAGTGGCCTCAGCACAATTCCTGCTCCTGTCTCACTCAAAGCAATACTGCTGTTGTCTGCCCTTGATATCCAGCGGGAAGCAGGAATAATGTTGGCAGGAGAACTGGAAGGCTAATTTGCAGCACTGGGTAGGTGTACCTGCAGCAGCTTTGCATCAGCATATTCCGCCAGCAGTACAGACTATTGCTTTTGGTATAAACCTCCTGTGGGCCTCAACTATACATGTAGATTGTTATTCTCAACTGTAGTGACATACCTTCCATTTTAGCTTTGGTTATTAACCATACCTGCCTATGCTTTGATCATTCCTCCTGACAGCAGCACAAATATATCCATGGCAGTCACAAATTCAATGGATTTTGAAGCCTCTTCATAGCAGAAGGGTGCTTGCTGAATTTAAAAAAAAAAACTAAACTCAGTGAGAACTTGGGAACAAACTGCCCTGTCATACAGGCAGATCAGAAATTATGGCAGAAGGCTCACTTGGGTAAACAGAAAGCTTCCTGAAGCAGAAAAAGAGGCCAAGGAGTGGAAACAAGAACAAGAAAGGAGTATGAAAAGCCTTGGTTTGACACTTGGGGATGAAATGAGGAAGATAAAAGCCCAGCTGGAGCTAACTAGGGACATAAAGGGTCACAGCAGGGAATTTTACAGGCATATGTATCCTAAAAGCAAAAATAAGTTGAGGGGAATGTGAGTCCATTGATTCATGGGGAAGATAAATCAGTGGTGGACAAACAGAAAAAGACCGAATAACTCAACACCTTTTGTGCCTCAGTCTTGACAGGCAAATCCTGCTCCTAGATTCCTGTACGTTTCAGAATGTTTTAGGAAGGAGGAGAAGCCAGCAATGGCCAAGGAACAGATTTAGGACTACTTGAAGAAAAATAGATATGCTAGGATCCATGAAACCAGCTGGGATTTACCCAAGGGTACTGCAAGAGAAGCTGAGTGATACGGTCGTGAGGCATGTATCATGCTGGCATTTGAGGGGGTATCTGAGGATTAGAGAAAGACTAAATAGTTTACCTGTCTTTGAGGAGAACAAAAAGGATAGTCTATGGGCCACCTTTACCTCAAACCCTGGAAAAACCGTGGAGGATGAATTTTTTGAATCCACTTCCAAAAATGTGAAAGAGGAACAGTCAGCACTGATTTACCAGTGGCGAATCACGCTTAATGAGTCTGATTGATTTCTGTGATAAAGTGTTGGGCCACGTGGATAAATGTACACACTAATGCAGTACACCATCACTTTATTAAGTATTTTAGCAGTACAGGCTGGAAACCCTCTGGCTGAACAGCACCTGTTTAGGAGACACCAAAATGATTATGAGACAACAATTTGTTCTCATCATGAAAAGGCAGATGGGTGCATCTGTGGCCAGCAGATCCATAGAAGATTTTCCCCTTTTACTTGGTACTGGCATGGCCACCTCTGCAATATAGTGTCCAGCTTTGGGCCCACACAGCTCAACAGAGATGTTCAGAAACTGAAGAGGGTGCAGGGAAGAGGTCACAAGTTTCAGCTTGGAAGGTTCAGATTGGTCATGATGCTTTACCTAGAAGACAGTGCAACACTGGAACAGAGAGGTGGTGGGATGTCCATCCTTTGATGTCTTCAAGGCTCTCTAACAAAATGAATGACCTTGTCTTGTGTTGATGATAGTCCTTCCTCAGGCAGCAGGCTGGACTTGGGTGACTTTCCACACATTGCTCTGAAGCAAAATCCAGAAGAGAATGAAATTCCCTTATCTCCCTTCCCTTCTCAAGACCATTATTTCGCTTCCCTTGCATTGGTCATGGAGTCCTTGCTGACAAAGGTGAGCTGGCTAACAGAAAACAACTCCTTCTGCAGTGTAACTGATTCATATCAATTAAGTCCATCCTGTGCAGTACGTGAGGCATGAGTCCTGAGGGGGTTGAAAAGTGTCATTGTGGGCAGCATATCATAATCATTCTGTTAAAGAGGACTGAATTACAATTGCAGAGGCAAACTTAATTTGGGTATTACTTAAGTTTTCAGTGCTTAACTTCTAACTACTGTTCTGTAAAGTATTGTATAATTCATAATGATGAACTGATTAGCAATTGCAAGTACAATTACTTTCAAACATCAGACAAACAGCTAGAGAAGGATTTGTATTTGCAACATCTTTTTTAATTACTGTAGTGTAGGTTAATAAGTGTTCATTTGATTTCTTTTAATTTTTGTTGGGACTTATTTTAAATCATAAAATAGTTTATGAAGTAAATCAAGTTCTGTGGATTAGTAAGTGGTATTTTGATGGGATTTTAAATTGAAATGCATAGTTATGACATTGGACATATGTAATAAGATGTTTATTTAAATAGACTCTGTTCCACACACTGCAAAATTAAATAATCACCATGACTTGAAACACTAAGCAGACAGTTTGAACACAAGGCATTTAAATGGTATTTAATTCTCAATGTAAGAATTCCTTTCAGACACAGTAAAGGGAGATCTGCTTGTTCCTCTTCATATAAATATCATTGCATAAATGCAGCGGGATCACTCAAGAAAACTTAATTTAAAGGAAACTGTGAAATGACTGAAAATGTTCTGAAGATTAACTCTGAAGTGTACTGTTTGAGTATTATAATAGTATTATGAAACACACAACAAGTATCTGCTACTTGAGTTCGATGGCAAAACTGCCTACTCTGTGGCATTAAGTGCCCAGCTACAGAGGGGTTCCTGCTGCCGAGACCCCCAGGAAGATCCCTCCGTCACTGACGGCAGAGGAGCAGGTCCAGGCTGCCCATGGAGTGGGCTGCTCTTCTCTTTGGGAGGGTGGACAGTGTGAGGCACTCTTTCTGGAAAGACATTTTCAGTTTGATTGTGTGACAGCACATTGCCTTGGTTGAGTTAACTTTTATTAATCCCATAAGCAATGTGTGTTTTTCTTTTACTTGAGTTTCATTCTTCACTAGCTGTCACACAGTGGGAGTCAAAAATACAAAGTGGCAATGGAAAGAAGAGAAGTGCAATTAAGAAACAGATCAGAAAGACATTGATGAAGAAATTTTTCTGGAAGAAAAAGACTGAGGGTTGGTCAGTTTGTAGCTACCACTTTTTCAAATATGCGTTTATGATGAAAAGAACACAGACAATCTCAGAGTTGCAGTTACAAGCTGCTGTTCATAAATTTTGACATCAAGATGAAATTACAGTGAGAAAAAAGTATTGACCTTTACATGCACACTGTCTAAAGTGCCATTTGCAAGTCTCTGAAATCAATTAAATCCCCTCAAAACTGAGATAAAACCTCAAAATTCTATGCAAAATATTAATATTACGTTTTTGGAAGGAATGGAGGTAGGGGAAACCCAGTGGATTTTTCATTAATTCATTTTTCCTAACTAATGTAACTCTGTGTCGTAGTTCAGCCTTGATCCGGATCAGACTACGCAGTCTCTCTCTCACTCCCCCCACCCTCCGAGAGAACAGGGAGAGATAATTTAAGAAAAGAGAGATAATTTAAGAAAAACGACTCGAGGTTTGAGATAAGGACAGGGAGAAATCCTTACCGTCACGGGCAAAAACAGACTCGACTTGGGAAAAACTATTCATTTATTACTACAACTAGCAGGATAATGAGACAGA
>WHYT01017458.1:3377-14651 GCA_009806455.1 Tetrax tetrax | reverse complement strand
GGCTGAGTTGGGCCCAGTCGGCCGCCTGGCAAGAGGCCAGAGGGTGAGGCCTGCAAGGCCCCGGAGGCCTGCGCCTCCCCCTCTGGGCCTCTGCCCTTGCTCAGCTTTGTCACATCTTCTTTTCTCTCTTTTTTTTCTGTTTTCCCCTTCTTAAATACGTTATCGCAGAGGCGCTGTCACGGGACATTCTGCTCCCAATTGGCTCGGCCTTGGCCAGCAGTGGGTCCGCCCTAAGCCTGGTCAAGTCCACTTGAACAAAGCGGAGCGACTTCTAGCAGTTTCCTACAGAAGCTACCACCTTAGGCCCCCCCTCACTAAGCAAAACCACAACGCTCTGGAACCTTTAGGTGTTATTTTTCAATCTCATTGATACCTCCATATTTTTCTGGAGTTCTCTGGACTTTTATACTGAAATATTTCCAGAACTCTTTGCTGTTTATTTCAGAGTGACTTCATGGTTGTACTAAATAAATAAAGATGGCTAAATAAACAACACTTGATCTTTGAAGTAGTTGCAGAGTTTATGCTTGCTACTGCTGTTCTTTCCCAGTATTAATAGTAGCAATCAACTTCTCTGGTGCCACAATTTTTTTTGGCTGTCATGCTTCATTCAGTTGATGAGGCAGATTTCTAAAGCAAGTTTACAGTGTGACAGGCTGCCTGAATCTTCTGGGGCAGGTTGCAGAACCACTCTTCAGGTGGAGTTTGGGTTATAAATCTGTGAATTCAAGACCTAAGTGGTCAAAAGCACTTTCATTTGGGGAAAGGGAGAGGGAGGCATACTGAATGTCATGAAATGATTACTGCAAGAGGCTATACCAAACAGCAAATGCAACTGAATTTTCCTTCTGAATTATAAATGTCAAACAGCTCAGTGTAATTAGGCATATTCTGAGAAAAGATTTCATCGTGCAGATTGAAATTCAGACATTCACTTATTCAAGTGGCTTTGGCTGCAGTCATCACAGCAGTACCACTGGCTGGCAGAAGCAGTAGTCGGAGCAGCCCAGCACAGCCACAGAAGGTGTGGGTAAACCCTGAAGTTTGTGTTTTCCATCTGCCAGAGTGCTGCTTTCCGTGGAGATTCTCAGAGAGCGGATGACATTCATGACAGTGGTGTTGCGTGGCTTAATACCATGGTGCTGAGGGCAACATTTTAGGTAAAATGATCAGGCAAAAGTGCAGATAGGGTTGGTGAGAGATAGGCTTGAGGTTTAAATTGAAGCTGGGTATACGTTACTTCTGCTTATTGTGGCTAGGCTAAACCTATGTTGTAACCAAGAGTTTTGTCTTAGGGACTCGACTACAGCAGAAAGCAAAGAACTGCAGAATAATTGTTTCCCAGTAACTCTCCCTGTGAGTACTGTCAGGGTAGACCACTCGTCCCCAGAGAAAGTTAGTGCAGGATAAATACTGCATATGAAATTCAAATAACTTTTCTGTAAGCTTCCTCCAGCAGAAGAGTCTGCACAGTGCCTGCATGTTCCTGGTGTGTTCGGTGGCACCCATGGGTGCCAGTGGGTGTTTCTGGAGTGTGGGTGTACAGCTCTTCCCTTCATGTAAGCGTTGGTGTGTTTTCATACAGCTAAAGTCTATTCCCAGAGCTGCACTCAGAGGGGCACTTACCTGCTGCTGGCATCCGAGGGTGCAGGGAGAGGTGCTTGTACCCAGCAAAGCCTGAGTCATCCTGATCCTGATTATGGTGGGGAGGAGAGGTTGATACTCAGCTGAGACCCCTGCAATACCTACATCCCACGTGGCAGGGGATAGTGTAGGACCCTCAGCACTGTAACATCCCACAGAACAAAATCCACAGGATGGAGAGAAAATAAGGGACTGATGTGACTTTCCTGTGTATGCATACATAAAACTATAACAAGAGCTGATTTTAAACGTGAAATAGCTATGGCTTTTGGTTTATTGAGGAGCTGAGATTCAGGGGGTTTCAGATGGAGACCATATCCATACCACTTGCGGAGGCCAATGAATTTCAGCCTAGTCCAGTTAAGTGTGCAGGTCTTAACGTTCAGAATAATAGAACTTTAACCAAAACCACTACTTGGTCTTGAGTGGCCTTAGGAGTGGAAATAGGAGGAATATCAAGACCAGTATAGCTGATTTGAGCAAGTCAGCTACCCAGTGAGTTGTGTCAGGGAGCAGCAGAAGCAGGGCTTCTCTCTGGGGTCAGTGAGCTGGGAGCTGAGGGTAGCTGCAACATGGACAGGCCATGCCCTCACCAACAGGTTCAGCTGGGGGGAAGAGTTCAGGGAATGGCAGCAGGTCCTCTTGGCACTCCAGGCAGCATCAGGTGACAGCAGCAGATCAAGCCAGGTCCAAGGCCAAGGCAGGAAATCCAAACAACAAGCCAGAAACAGGGCTGGGGACCAGCACTGCTGCAGCATCGCTAGGACAGGGACGGGGCTCCAGGCTCCTGGGTCGTGGGCACTGGTATATAAAGCTGGCAGGTGAGTAGATAGGTAGGTAAAAAATGAGGTAAATCAAATAATACAGAAGTAGCAGGAATTACTTCAATCATCATTAATAAATTGCAGGATAATTCTGCCTTTCTCAGTGCAGTGTCTGTAAATGAATCATTTTACACAAAACAGACAGGTACTTTATCAGTTACGATCACGTGAGCCACCTGTATCCCTCCTACTCTGGGCAGGAAGATAACTCAAGCACAAGGAACTGGAACATTGCGATACTTGATTCATGCAGTTATCATCTTGATGGAGTGTCATTTTACCAGAGCCACCTGTTCAGGAGGGAAAAAAAAAATCCACTAGGATTTGGTATTAGCATATTTATTTGCGCAAGATTTGGCAATGGAAATCAGCTCTGAGCTAGGGAATAAGTGCTGAGCTTCCTAAAGTTGTATTAAATAATTTGTACTCTTTTATATCTAATATGGGAAATTTCACTGTAATTTTGGGAATTGTGTTTGCTGGAGGAAGCTGTGTTGTTGAATAACTGACAGTTAACTGAGAATGGTAAAATAATAATTACTAAATTAGGATGAGTGTTTATTCATAAAAGAACAGACACTTATATAAGCTATAATTATCTTTTTTTGCTAATTTGATCTCTGACTTGTAACACAAAGCATACAAAGGATGAAACTTTTCCCAGGCGTAGCACCACTACAGTCAAAGCACTGTATTAGAGGTGAGATTTGTACACTGGCTGTGTTGTAAGAGCAGGTCACACGGGAGCAAGTCTGATGGTGCTGGCTATCTACCACTCAGGGAATGCTTATCTGTCAACTAAAGAATAATCACAACTGCAGAAATCCCTTAGCGAAGGAATAATTAGCGAGACATTGGGGCTGAAGGTTGCCACAGCATCAGTGACTTTGTACTTGAAAAGAGCTCTCAGCTTCGTCTATTCAGTTTGTATCATGCTCCCCCTACTCTTTTTTTTTATTGTTGGTCAGTCGTAGGGTTTTAGAACACAAGTACACTCTGCCCCTTGGCCCAAAGAACATAAAGTAAAGCCCGTTTGTAAGATGACTCTTGATGGAGATAAGATGCACAAAAGCAATCATGAGATAAAGAAAACAATGATTCTGCAGAAGCCTTTTTTGCAGTCAGATGGACACAGCTCCTGTAAAGTCAATTTTTGGGAAGGAGGAAGGCTTGGGGAGGGCTGTCATCTTCTTTTACTGCATACAGGTGTTTTTTCTCAATTCATAGGATGAAGCAAATACAGTAATATGCTAAATGTGTACATTTGCAGGCGGTAGGGTAAAATATCTGAAAGCGAGCATAACAGTGCATTTCTTGGCAAAGCAAATGACAAAGTGGAAGAAGAGAGCCTGCTATTTGTGCAGGAGTTTCATGAGCATCTTGAGGCACCAATGGGAAGTTTGAATTTTGTGTTTAGTTTAACAGGAACAAGTGAATTGACTCAAAGGGTATAAGTTGAAATGGAAAGGGAAAAATGAGATCTCTGACAATAATAAGTAATCTCTGCCCCCTAAGCAATTACTGTGACATGCAACAGAGTGGGGCACTGAGACAGGGCAGGGTAGGGTTTTGTAAGAGGTTTGTTTTGGCAGAAGAGCCAAGTTGTCATACAGCATCCCTGGGGTATAAGCCAAAGGGGTAGACAGAACCGACAATAGTGCTAGTAACAGAGAGTCTTTGTTCATTGTTTTATATGGCATGGACTGGGTGAGGATAAGTAGGCTTGTGGTAGAGTGTTTCCCTTCTTTTTTTACAGGTTATTTTGAGCAGCAGTGATGCACAATGACTCATTAGGCTGAAGGGCACGCTAGAGGGTCAGTTCTTTCATCATCTCTCAGAATGCACATAAAGACTTTTGGAGATATGATGAAGTGACATAATCTGAGGTAGGATACACACTCTGGCAATTTCAGGTTAACTGTCATGAAAATAGGACCTGAACATACAGATTTATTTCTTATGCTGAGGTCACATTTAGGCAAAGCGTAGGAATTACAATTTAATATGCATCACGTTATATTTTTTTTTTTTACAATTAGGCAATTTATGATAATGAAATTTTTTACAGGTGTTTAGCTTAAAAAGTCATAACACTGTAGATGTTACTAGTGGGAAGTGGCATAGATACCTTGATGTTTTTAATGAAGTTAAAGCATAAAAACAAGAATATTGAGGGGAGAGATTGTTCTAGAAACAGTAAAATGCAATTTAATGAGAAGAGTATCATAATAATGAATTATTTGACAAGACAGAAATAACATGAGCAATTCATAAATGATTTTTGAGATGCCTAACTGAAAATTGTGAAGTGCTGGTAATATAAAGCATGTGGACAATGGTGGTAAAACAAAAGGTAGAACTAATGACTAGTAATTAGTCTAGTTATTAGTCTAGTCTAGGAACAGGAAGAAATGACATGTAAGACAGCATTTCTAAGGATTTTTAGTTTGGTAGAGGAGAAGGACACCTCTCAGGCTTGGAGAGAGACTCCAGACAGAGAAATATCCATAGTAGTCAATTCACTGAGAGTATCAGTATACACACAGTTGAAAAGCATTTGACTTCTACTTTTCTATGCTGTGCTGTAACTTAATTTGTTTCATTCAAAGTAGTGTTTCATACTTTCTAATATTCTGAGTGTTCTGCTTTGTGACTTCTTATCCTCGGTATTAAAATTTCTAAGTAGCTGATCAGAAGGAGATTAACCTAATAATCTAATGAACTGATTGGTGTTGTAATTAATTGTGCTCATCTGATTAGTCCACAACCAAAGCTGATTTATCATCCTTTCTTCTCAAGGCTCTGCACTGATAATGTTTTTTTTCAAGACTGTAAAATGCAGGAATGCACTTGAAACTCAGATGTGACAGGGAGATTGCTTTGTAGGTTAGGGGAATCATCTCACTTAAGCAATCACGACCCTATTTGTTTGTTCCTTCAAATTAATAGGATTGCTTATTGCAAGTCATATTTTTTTTCTGGAACCTAATCTTTATTCATAGGATTTTCAGACTGGTAACTCTGCTAAATATAACTATTTACATTGTTTATGGTCTGTTTCTGGTGATTATCTTTTTCACTTGATTCTAAAATCAAAGCAAAAGAACTGTATAACTTTACAGTATTTCTACTTATAAGACTTGAGAAGAAGTCCATTAGTGCTTTTAAATCTTTCAAACTTAGGTGCCTACCGAAGTATATGAGAAGGATATGCAATATGTTGTAATACCTGATCCAAATCTCCTTTGTTTTGATTTAGTGACAACAGTGTCAATTTTAAAATCAGCATAACAAATGGAAAAGTGAAAATTAGAACATAAAAAGTAGACTCTTATTTCAAAATGGAACCCAGAATGCATCTGTAATGGCATTATTTGTTTTCATATTTGTACAACTATAAAGTCACATCTGAATTATCGTCTAGCCCAGGTAGAATGCTTGCCTAACACAGTGTGAGAAACCAAAGTGACAGTGTCATGAGATCCTATCCCAAGATTTAAACTAGTTTGCCCTCATACAGATGCTATTCTGAGTTAATATGTACGAAATAAGGTGTTTTTTTTTTTTTTTTTTTAAGATACAGCTTTCATGTTTGCACAGAAACACGCTCACTTCTGTACATCATCAAACTAGGAGATTTCATTTTAGTTTGCCTCCATTTCAAAGTGTCTGCTTGTTTGGGAATGTAACTGTCTGCCCAGCTGACTGTAAAATTACTGGGTTTATACTGGAATCACAGATTGGTCTTTTTGCATTGTCTTGTAGAAGAAATTTGACAGTTGTGGCACAGGGCTTTTTACTGCACAAGCTTGGTTGCCCTCCAGTGAATTTGTGTGACTAGAGCTTCAGGAGGTGCTTCAAATACAATGTCCAGTGGGTCTATTTGGCATATGGACTTTCTTTGACTTAACAGGCTATACACTGAATATTTAAACTGCCTATTTTACCTGGGAGACTGGCTGACTCCGAGGTATTTAAATTGCACGTATCATCAAAAAAGGAGACTGAAGTAATAATGTCACCAAGATAGGGAACTGTAATTTACTAATTAAACACTTTTTTCTTTCATAACAAACACCTCAGAGAATGTATGGACAGCAGTTGAGACCCACTGGAATCCAAGATTGTCAAATAACTGAGAAAGTTTAAATGCAGATTGCCTTCATTTTTTTCTTCTGTGGGGTAGGACAGCCATATTCTTTTAGTGAAGACTTCTGAGCATGCTGGAGACCCAATTCTAAGTGCCTTATTAAAACAGAGCAGAGGATGACTCCAGAGAGTACAAACTCTTGGAACTTCTTGGGTTCATAATTTCTTGACGGAGAGAAGAAAGGATGCACAAACTAGAATGTTCAGAAAGCAAGATGTTTAACAAGTAAACTTCAAAAAAGCATAACCCAAAGTCTGTTTGCTGTGGGGTTTGGTGTGTTTTTTTTTCTTATTCCAAAAGCTACCTGTGGACTTTTTTTCACAGATTTTTGGGCCCATGACTTTTATTAAATAAGCAAATGGCTCCCTTTGGAAAAACACCATGCTTATTTTCAGCTGTTAATTTCATGTGATGGTCTGGTCCTTTCCTATTACTCTAGAGACAAATATATCTTCTGTAGCTAGGACATGCCTGCTAGCACTAAAGAATTTAAGGTAAAACCTGGAAGCGGGTCAGAAATGCATTTTGGCCCCACGTTGGATTCTGAAGTTACACTTTCATCATAATGAACTCAGGCATTCAAAATATTTCTGAGTGTATAGAAAAGAGGCTTGTGTGTACCCCTGAAAAGCACATGAACTATGCTGGGAATAAGCCAAAGGGAAAGAACTGTCAAAACCCAGAGTTTTTGTTTTCATTTGTTAGTACTAGTTGTTCTTAAGCTAAAACAAGGTCAAATACATCAGAGGTTGGCAAGAAATTTCACACACTATATGAAGTTGGCTAGATGCCTCTTCACAAGTTTCAGGTATGAAAGAAAATCCTTTTCCCCAGCTGTTGTATATGTTAAAATTTTGGCTGAAAGAGAGTGATTTTTCTTTACAGAATTAAAATTATATTATAGAAATAACACTCAAATAGTTTTATAAAGTGATGTCAGCCATGTAAGACATGCCGATAAATACAGTTAGAATAATATTTTTAAACACTTAGTAAATTACTTTCTTTTACAGATAGTATATTTCTTTGGTGCTTATTCTGAACTCTAAAGCATTTTGCCTCTGTCCTGGTTTTGGCTGAGACAGAGCTAATTTTCTTCCCAGTAGCTGCTGTAGTTTGGATTTACTATGGGTTTTGGTACGTGAAGAACGTTGATAATACACTGATACTAGTTGTTGCTAAGAGACCAAGGACTTTTTCAGCTTCCTAGCTTTCACTAATATGCAGGTGCAAGAAGCTGAGAGGGGTATAGCCAGTTGACCCAAACTGGCCAAAAAACGTATTCCATACAATAGATCTCATGCTCAGTATATAATTGGAGGCTGGCCAGTGGGCAGCTCGCTCACTCTCTTGCTGCTTGGGATCATTCCAAGATTGCTCTTGGTTCTGTTCCATGATCACTGGTCACGAGTGATCATCTGTGATCACTGTATTGGTCATCAGGTCGTCAAGTGCTGAGAAATTGTACATCGTTCTTTTTGTATATTTTATGATCCCTGTATTTTATTATTATTATCATTATTTATATATTATTATATCTTCCTTTGCTATCCTAGTAAACTGTCTATATCTCAACCCACAATTTTTTGTTTCTTCGTAGTTCTCTTACCCATGCCCCTGGGGAGGAGGAGGTGAGGAAGCAGCTGTGTGGTACTAGATTGCCGACTGGGGTTAAACCACAACAGCCTGCTTGCTTTCAATTGTTCTTATGAATGCAGTTGTAATGCCAAGTTTTTCCTGAGAATATAGCCTACAAAAAAATAAAAAGAAGAATATTTTTCTTCATGTGGAAGAAGCTCATGCTGCACTTACCAGAGAATTTCCCACAGGACTAAACAGGACAAATATGGACTTCATCTTTTAGTGGAGGAGAAAAGTAGACATAGAAATATGAACAAATATCCTGAATTTTAATAATTTAGAAATTGCTTGAACAGGTAATGTAGAGGAAGGCAATTAAGACATCAAAACAGACCAATTCATAAGCATTTGAAGAAAATAACCTGATAAATAACAGGTAGAATGATGTTAATTGAAAACCGTTTATGTCTGATCAATGGTTTTGTTCTGAATAAGATAACAAGCTGAGCAGGAAAATGAAAAAATGGGAGAGACTACTTTACAACTGAAGCATCTGCCAGGATATTTTTGAGTTTTCACAGTGACCACAGTTATCACAGAGTAGATAACCAGGGAAGAAGAAATTAAACCAGTAATACTTCCTCAGGACATGCTCCTGCTGGCCATGTAGGTGTTTCTCTGGTAGCTGGCATGAGGAGTGATGCCTGCATTTAAAAGCCTCAGCAGCAGCCTTCTCTACTAATTTGTCCTCTTGCTTTTGGGTCCATTCAACCATTAAAAGCTGCAGTGTCCTCTGGCAATAAATTCTGTAGGACAGGAGCACCTCAGCTACTCCTAGAACAGTTAGTTCAGGTGCAAGGAACGTGTCTATACCAGCTTTTGTGCTGAGTTGGTCAGCTGTCTGGAGAAGCAATCAATGAGAAGCTGGTGAGAGAGCCAGCAGGTGTGATCTTGTAGGTCTTTCAGAGCTACTTTCCCTGTCCTCACTGCTATACTGTGCCTTACAGGTGCAGCTCCATTTCTTCCAGTACTAGCAGTGGCAGACCCATCTGGACTGTCCACATCCTTTCTTCTTTCATACCTAGCTGTATGTATTACTCTACATAGTAATACAATTTAACAAAAGTTAGGAAGTGTATGTCTCTCAGACCATCAGCTCTGAGTACTGATTCAGAAGCCACTGCTGAAATGCTGTACACCACCTCTTTCTTCTCCAGCCGTTGAATGACTATTCAGATGGCCACTTCTCTCTGGGAGACTGAATGACACCTGAGTGTTTCATTTGTACATAAAGATCAAAAGAAGAGACCCAAAGCAGTTTTCAGGATTAAATCCAGAATTCTGAATTTGTGAGGCCGGTGCCTTTTCAGGTTCACTTGTCCTCTCTGCCCTGATGCTGGCTCCCAGTCTTCCTGAAACAGATGCGATTTCTTTGGCTGTAATAACTCTTAATAGATTTCTCTTCCATGAACTTGCCTCCCTTTAAGCCCATTTACACTTCTGTGAGCCACAGCTTCTTTTGGGCAGGACATCTACACCTCAACTTCACTCCATTGCCATCCCTTTTTTTTGTTTTAAGACTTCCTTCTCTGGTTCCCTCTCGTGACACCCAGTTTTTGACTAAAATGAGAAGCTGATTTATAAGCACCTTCTCTGTGACCATAATTACTTCATAAATATTTGTTACATTCTCCCACTCCTGTTGCCGGTCACTTTTTCAACATGCTGAGTTCTGGCTTACTGAATTGTTCCTAATGTGGAAGTGTGTACCCTCCTCTGAATCTTTTCCAGTTCTGTTGTATCATTTTTGAGATGGAGGGATCAGAATTGCACATCATAATAAGGATGCTGCATACAGTGCTATACTCTGGTTTAGTTTATGGTGCTTGCTTTGTATGCCTTACAGTCCATTTTTCTCATGTGGCTGCAGTTGAGTATTGAGCTACCTCTTCATGGATTCTGAGATTTCAGTGGTCAGTTCTGAGCCCAACATATTGTGAGTAAGACCAGGAATATATGTGATTATTTTTTTCTCATGTACATCATTTTACGTTTATGTACATTACTTTTAAAGACCTGCGGTACTTCAGTGTTAGCACTTATCACTCTGAATAACTTAGTATCTTCAGCAAACTTTCATTTAGTTGTTTGTCTCCTGTTCCCAATAGGTTAATAAATCACTCCACTGTTGACCACCCTCCATTGAGAGAACTGATCATTTCTTTCCTATATTTTAACAATTATCCATCTTCCCATGATTGCTTATTCTCATTAAAGTGTGTTTTTTAGACATCCTGTCAAAAGTCTTTTGAAAAGTGAAATAAATACTATCAGTCAGTCAGTCCCTTATCTAACATGGTTATTGGTTATGCATTTCATCTTCAAAGTGCAAAGGTAGGATTGTCAATCAGCCCTTTTGACTCCCCCTATCGTATCTTACTTATTCCTATGTCCACCGCTTCTGTAATTTATTATGGCTTGCCATAGCTTAGGACATTTTTCAGTGTGTTGTTGTATTTACATTCTTCCAGTCCTGAGACATCAAAGTGGTTTAAAGTGAGAGGCTGTACACCGTGGTTATGGCACAGTTGGGTAACGGTGAGCAGTTCAGCCACTGCCATTAGGGAAGCAAATACTGGCCTCCTGAGATCTGCAAAGTGCTTCTGGCCAAGTACAATGTCTGTTGAAGCAAAAGCATTGATTGAATTATACCTGGTATCTTCTCATTTAAATTCATACAACCTTGTGCTTTTCAGTGGAAAAGACAAGCATTCAAAAGTCTTAGGACTGGCCAGTTTATTGTGCTCCCTCAGATAAGGAGGAAAAAGGAAAGACTCTGCTGAAAATAGAAGTCTGCTTTTCCCCATCTCTAGATTTGCTGCAGTCTCTGGACATGGACAAGCAGCTCTGTGGTGCTTGGCTGCCACCACACCGCACCGCACCGCACCGCACCGCACCGCACCGCACCGCACCGCACCGCACCACACCACGCTTGTGTGCGATAGGTCTTTAACACATGCGGAGCTCCATTTGGTAATGTGGCAATTCTAAATGGAGAAAAATGCCTTCACATTG
>WHYT01017457.1:353268-372530 GCA_009806455.1 Tetrax tetrax | reverse complement strand
CTTCAGGTTGAAGAAAATACTAGAAAAATTTTTTTTTTTTTTTTTTTTTTTTAGCCACTCTGCCTTTATTCTAGGACTTGCAGATCAGTTTGTTGTCGTTAGTCCTTACTGATATCTTTTTCAGGGAGTATGTGTTGCAAAAATGTTATTTAAATTACACCTTGTTTTTATTCATGAGCTCTTCTTTGCATCTACATTTGATAGTTAATTTATGTAGTGAAAGGTGCATCCCTGCTCCAAGCTTTCCGTTGTTACCTGAGGCAATAGTATTACCCGTAAAACTCACTGGAGAAAGCCCCTGACTGCCTTCTCCAACTCTGCCTTTGATAAACTAGACTGCACTGAAGAATGTTTTGTCACTGTAGACTACTGTCATCTAGCTTGGTTTGCCACATGCGTAGATATACCCCAACAGAAATTTGTGACAAAATAAAGGGGGGGGGGAGGGAGGAACCCAAAACAAAAGCTCTGTGATTCATGGTGGAGCTGCTATGGAAAGAATGGGCATCTCTTCAAAAACTATGTTCAAATACAGATACAGCCTACCTAACCAATTTTTGGCAATACTGTTAGAGATGCTGATTTTGACTCAGATGACATGTTTTAAGAACTACCTTTCTAAACAGTAATAAATGCATTATTCAGCCCATATAAGCAGTGATCATTGGGCACAGAGGGCGTTCCACTAACATCACAGTCCCAACTGAAGTGGTTTTTTATTTGTCCTAGACATAGAGGTCACGCAGGAGTGATTTTTATTCTTCCAGTAATTAAGTCAGTGAGATACGCTTCAGTAGAGTAGTGTCTAATGGCAGAAGTCTCTTTTACATGTGCTGGAATTTTATACAATTCACACTAGAAATTTATACACTTTGTTTACAGGAGCCAAGATACACAAGACAGCTGGTATAACTCGTGTGATTGAAAAATCGGGAAAATCCTTCACTTTGAAAGAAGAAAGCGAAGCAGGTTTGAAGAAGGAAATACAAGTTTATATGGATCATGCAAACGAGGTAAACTGTTTCATATAGATGTTTTCCAGTACAAAGTGGCTTTCTGAAAATTCACTTTCTCTTTCACAAATGTGCTTCTGATATTGCCTTTCATATTTTTCATTATGCTTAATAAGGAGGGATGATAAAAGTGGTTTTGGAAGAGCAAATATCAATGTAGAGGTGACAGTAACAATGCTTCAAAATGGAGACTGTTAGAAGAAATTCTTACAAGAGTACAAAGTGGGCTTGCCTGTCTGGTGAAAGGATTAAACAGAACAGATTAAATTACTTTAAGTTAAAACAAAAAAACTCAAAAAAACCCAAAAAAAAACAAAACAAAAAAAAAACCAAAAAAAACAAAAAACAAAAAAACCCCACAAAAACAAACCTCCCCGAAAAACCAAACACACAAACCTACCAGGTGTTTAACTGGCCTACCTTCTGTGCTTTCGATCTCTTGTTTCATGTCACCCAGTTAGCAGTCACAAGAGTAATTTTTTGTTTATGAACTTAGGAAACAGTAAAAATATAGTACAGATTTCATAGTCTGTCTGTCTTATGTTCTGTTATGTTCTGGAATAGAATTCAGAGGTCGTCTAGCCCTACTAAAAGGGGCGATGTGATTAAGAGCATAATTCCAGACGTGGTGAAGTTACGAGGGAGTCGGGCTGTAGTATAGGTTTTAAAATGGCCTCTGTGGTACCTGAGTGCAGCTACTGTCGATATTCAGCACCACTGAAAAAAGCATTGCCTTCTGTAGTAGGCTCACCTGTCACGCTAAACTCTTATGAAATAGTTATACTGTTCTCAATTAAAAACTTTAACAAGCTCTTTTTAATTCTAGGGACATCGTATATGTCTTGCACTGGAATCTGCTATTTTGAAAGAAGAAAAAAGGAGTGAAAGTGTTCCATTTTTTCCAATCATTGTTGGAAGGTAACATTTTCTCTTGAAAATACTTCTGCATTTGAGTATGCCCAGTAAGCAACCTAATGCAGCTAATGTTTGCAGAAGCCAGTGGTGTTTAACGGAGGCTCATAGTCACTAGCAAGATAAATATTAACTTGGCAGCATGTATGAACACCTTATTTTGGACATGCAAAGGCTCTTTTGATACCAGGACAACATAGGCTTGTGGATTTAGACTAAACCAGGCTAACAATTAGCATGTGCAAAAACAATTCTGCAGAAGACCAGTGCCATCAAGTTGCTTTGTGCAGTCCATGGTAAACTGAAGGAAAAGCTACATCTCCTCACCTGTTTTAGTCCCCTTTGGACAGACCTTTTTCCCAATTTGTCTCATCGTTTTTGCAGAAAACCTGGCAACACTGAATCGCCACAGACTGTAACGCCTCCGTTGTTGGACAATACAAACTCTTCAAAAGAAGTTTTGGTGCTGGATAGAAATACAGCTGCCAGTTCTCCTCCAGTTCAGATTCCAAGCTGTACTCCTTCTGTAAGTACACAAGAACATACAGTGGAGACTTCTGCCCAGTAGGAATTCAAATACTGATGATATTTGAACTAATAAAACCATATTTGTATGGATATAGGCTTCTGTTAGCCATTTGTGAGAATCTCAACTGGAAATATTATCTATGATTTCAACTGACTTCGGATATCTGGGTGTAAGATCATTTGAAAAATCAAAATCCTCCTAAACTTTACCACAAATGACTCCTTGGAACGTAGTTTGAAAATTGCATACTTAAGTTATACAGGGCAGTATTCAGTTTGTTTTGGAGAGCTCTGATGTGCCCTCAGGCCTGGATATCAAATGATAGTCACAAAGGGTGTTGGCCCTTGAGGCTATTGTTCTGAAATAATCAAGTGTTAGTATCTTCTTTAAGAAGTGGCAGCATAGATATATGCCTACCAACAAGGCTTTGTGTGCAGTTTTGTCTAGTTGGTTTGAAAGACGCACCAAGCTTCAATTACTGCATCACAGCCCTGATACAACTTCCCCAGCTGACCGAATTATATCGGGGTCTTAGTGCACTGAATTTGTATCATCTTCACTTTGTTGGATTTATGTGGGTCTGCATCTCTGTTCTCTCATTGTGTAGCACAGAATCTGCCAGTTTTCTCTTGACTGAAACAAACCTGGCAACAAAAATTCCTTAGGGCTTTAGTACTAGTGTTGATTTTTACACTGGCTTAAGGTTATGCGTCCCCAGAGTTGGAAACTGAGGGTTGAGCATTCAAACTCCTTCTTTGTTTGCCATATGGTGAACACTTACGTCTTTGTAAGACTTCCACTGTTTGCTTTCTTTTCCAAAATGTGTATTTCTAAGCAAAATAGCTGGTTGCCTTTCCATGTTAGTCTTGACTCTTTTTGTTGGTTTCTTTATACTTGAACTAGATCTGTATATACTGAGGTACAGCTTGTTGTTTCTTTCAGGTTCCTGTAATTATCTGGATCCTGATCTCTTTCCTGACCAAGCTCTCCTATTTCAGAGGCATCCCCTGATTTGCATCTTTTCAATGATCCCTGAATCTTTAAATACTGCTAAGCATACCACCTCATCTCTGTCACTATGGGAGGAGGTATCTGAGGAGTAAACTCTTAGAGAAGCAGATGTATTCCTCCTAGACAGTAGTGGTGGCATTGGCTTAAAGGCCTCCAATGCCTGATCATCTGTTATTCTTAATCCATCACTTTTGTTTCTTTAAACCTGTGACAGACTTTTTGACCTGTGGAACTCTGTTTACTATTCTAGCTTCCAATTAATAGCCATGTCCATATTTTTGTAAAATACTGGCCAAGTGGTCATCTGAATGAGGGCTATTTTATCATTTAACCTGTGCTGGGTGTTTTTCCTGAAGATGGACAGGGTTTTCTGATAGTCAAATGTGATTTAAGTTGAAAAAAAAAAAAAGCTTTTAGTAGAAAAAGTCTGCTTAGGGAAAGCAGTTCCTTTGAGTACAGGGAAGTGGTAGAAAAACTGTCATAATATTGAGAAAGTAATGTGAAATCCTGTGGGGTTTTTATAATGTAATGCTGTTGAATGAAGCATGTAGGATAAATCTATATATACGAGAAGATGAAAATAGGTGGTGATTGACCGCTGTAGCTGGTACACAGTCAGCTGGATTACTGCTAAGGCTGCTGATATTGCGTGGTTCTGGGTTGTAGGTGGTGCCGTGTGAAAAGCCTCCGTTCATGACTAACGCTGCTGAGACTACGTGCTCCTCTGCTCATCAAACGGAATGCAGTCCAAATTCAGCCCAACTTTTAAAATCTGTCTTTGTGAAAAATGTTGGTTGGGCTTCTCAGGTGAGAAACCAATACTCATAAAGAAGGGAATTTTGTTTTTTCCAATTTAAACTTGAGATATATGTTTTTAAGTCATTAACTTTAAACTTGATTTGCGAGGAATATATTCATTGTGCTCTGCTACAGTTTAAATCAGAAAATTGGTATCTGGGAAGATCCTTCCAAGACAGTGTCTTGGATAAATACCATGGTGAACTACAAGTAGAAGAAACCAACATAATAGTTCGATATTGCAGTCATCACAATTTCCCTGTGGTTATTGTTGCCTATTTCGGTGTTTTCTGTCATTTAAATTTGACTCTAGTAAAAAATAGAAGCTGTTAAACTTCTGTCTGTTCACTAATGTAGATGTAAAGGTGTGATGACAAAGTGTTTTTAACAGGTGTGTACCAGATCTGTACAAGAGTGAATCTGCCTGTACAACAGGAAAAGCTGTTTCCTTACAGATAAATTCTTCTGCTGCTTTTCTGTGGGACTGGCTTTAGATTTTGAAAATGCATCTCTGCAATCCAGATAAAATAAGCTTCCTCTCCTAAGAGAAAAAGTTTAAATAGATAAACTTTAAAATGTACATAGCTGTGAACACTCACAAATGGGCCTTCTATTTTATGTTTGGTCCTATTGAAAATTTCTTTAGGAGTGGTTAAGCTAAAGGTACTTCTTTCTTTCACTCTCATAGAAAAGGATGACTAAAGCTGAGTATCTTAAACCTTAGGAAGTCTTGATTCTTGCGATTGCACAAGACTGCTTCAAGCCAGGTCACACGCAATCTTTATCTTTAAAAGACTGACCAAGAAGTCTAAGTCACTTCAGGAATTCTGAAAAAACTTTCAGCTTCAATTATTAGAAAAATTCTAGGTAGGTAATCCTGTGTATTATGTCCTCAAACCATAACGCAACTTCTCTTGTTAGCTGACCAGTGGAGCGGTCTGGGTTCAGTTCAACGACGGATCCCAGCTGGTAGCCCAAGCAGGTGTTTCTTCCATCACTTACACATCTCCAGATGGCCAGACAACTCGGTGAGTCTCTTCCTGCTGTAAAAATACTTTGTTTACTGTCACTGCAAACTTCATAGCTGCTTCAATTTTTGTGTTGTAAATACTAAAGCTCAACTTTTCAATCACTCCTTAGTTAATTAGCTTATATAAGCTTAATTAAAAGAGAAACACCTATAGCTTTAAACTCTAGATAACAAGTTAATTTAAAAAGCTGGGAATGCGTCTACTTCTTGGTCTCCAGACCACAGCCACTATTTGTGTATAGTATTTAAAAGAGGGAGGGGGGAGAAAATTAAGGTTTTAATATTTTTTTTTTTCAAGACACTGCTAGATAGCATGTCAGCATTGATGCACAGATCTGAAGTGCTCAGGGTGAAGTCTTGCATTTCTCATACCGATATGGCCACTCAGTAACACACTTCCTCTGTACAAAGTTTGAGATGGTAATCTACAGTCTGTGCAGATATTATTGCAGCTTTAAACATTGTTTAGATGATACTTCCTTAAACTGAAACACTGTTTTTCACTTAAATATCTATAGGGAAGAGGGGCCTGGAATTAAGCCATCAAGCTCAAATTAATGCGTCTAGATAGACTTAAACCACTAAATCAAAGATATTATCTATTTACAGGCAAGTTTTGAAGTAATTATACTACAATTATTTCAAGCCTCTAAATTTTGTATGCTCATTTGCCTTTCTAGGTATGGAGAAAACGATAAGTTGCCAGAGTACATCAAAGAGAAGCTGCACTGTCTCTCTTCTATCCTTGTGATGTTTACCAATCCAGCTGGTCCCCACTGATGAAAGCAAAGCAAGTGTCTGGACACAAGAGCTTAATAAACTCAGTCATTCATTTTCAAGCAAAGTGACTGATCTTACTCAGCTTTGCAGAAATTCTTCCAAAAGCTGGTAAAAAATTTAGGAAGGATTGCTGTGTTTATGTGTAGCAAATTGCTTGTAAAAAAAATCCTAAACACGTTTTTCCTCAAAATGATGGATAAACTTGCTCAAGCAAAACTTTGAACACCTTAGTTCAACATAGCATCAACTCTTTGGAAAAAAATCTGAATTTTTTTTTTTTCTTTTCCTTCTCCCACTGCTTACTCAGTGCCAACAATCAAGGAAAATGCATCTGTGCTGTTGGAGTGTTTGTATTTGTAAATAATTTATATTTTTACATCTTACAAGTAATATATGTAAATATGTATATGTTTTATAACTGTTTGTTTTTATTTTTTGTAGCAGCAGCTTTAACTTCCCTGCACAAGCATTTTATACAACAATACCAACAACAACAAAAAAAATAAATGCAGTGGTAATTGTCCAGGTCTATTTACTTGGCTTGTGTTCAAGTGATGGTTTAGAGGGAAGCCCTTTCCTCTAGGTATTAAGTTGAATTTATAATAGGAGCATCATGTTGGGAGTTTAGGGACAAACAATATAAAACTGGTGCACAAGTTACTTCCACCTTGCTGAACTGAAAACTTGCACTGTGATTTCTATATTCAACATTTACCTCTGGCCTACAGATGATTAAAACCAGGAGCACAGTTGATAGCAAAACACTCAGACATACTGTAGGAACTGAGTTGACTTTGTAGGAATTTTATTAACTTTAGGTTCTTTTACTTTCTTACACATTATGAATTGCACTTTAAAACAAACTGCAGTAGCATTAACCTTTTTTTCTTTTTTTTTTTTTTTAAAGCATTTTGCTTTAAGTATGCTAACATTTCTGATGGTGCTTATATTCATACTTAAGTAAGTACTCCAACCTTTTTCCTTATAAGGTAGGAGAAAGGCTTAAGTTAAGTGGCAGAGGGATCCCAAAAGGTGTCAGTGGCAGGGAGGATGGACTTTTAGAGGTGCTGAAGGTGGCTTGCACATGTGGTCTAGGCAAAATAAACTGAGCTGTGTAAAACCCTCAGGGAACAGATGTTCCAATACACCTTTTTCAATTATCTTAACCATTCACTTTTAAAGTAGCAAGTCAACCTTGTTTAAAACTTGCGTTATCAGCAAGAGTGATTCTCTTTACTTCAGATGTTATCTATATACTTTGATGTGCAAGCTAAACATGAGTAGTTGAAGAAACCCTGAGAGGTAGACATGAGAGGAGCAGAAAGGCATAAGTGCTTAAAAAGAACAATCAGCTAGCTTGTAAGGAACAGCAACTTAAGTGCAGTTACATTATATTGCTAACCAGAATAAAAAAAAAAAAAATGGAAGCCCTACCTGTGAATACAATAACATGTTTGTTAAGAATAAAAGCGACAATAAGAGAGAATAAAACTTCCATCTTCCCTTCAGTCACTACTGAAAAAATAATCTTTTAATTTAGTAGTCTTTTAGTGTTTAAACAATTCATTACATAGGAATACTTAATTACATTTAATAAATCTAGTAAGCATCAAATATTAGACACATTAGGCAGCAGCCACAACTCTCATACTGGAGTTATTCCAGATTTTTTTTTCCCCAGTAGTACCGCAACAGATAAACCTGTACACATCAGCTTAGGTGCTATGATGAAGAAAAACTATTATTTCACTTTTAAAAATAAACACTGAATGATTCAAACATAAATTCCTGTTTCTCATACTAAATTATCAGAAAAAAATAATTTACAACTAAAAGTTAACACCTGAGGAGCCAGTTCCCTCCATTTTACTTAATTAACACTGGTTGCTCAGCACAGTACATTTATTCTCACAAATGTCAACAAAAGTGTAAACTATCACAGTTAGTATTTCCTTCTTGTAGTAAAGGTAAGAACAGCTGTGCATAGTTCAACTCTGTGCAAGGTATCTTTCTTGCTACAACAAGGCATTCAGCACAACAAAAAATTGCACATACGGTTCACTGTAGTTCAAGGAACAGCCACAGGCTGTGGTTTTCAATGGCTCTTAACCAACTCAAATCCCACATAAACTGCTCTGAAGTAGGCACTTATCTTCCTCTACAATTCCCTCACATTTAATTTGTAATCCTACAGAAAATGTACTGCTATGTAACCGTTTCCAAAGTGAGACATTGTGTATTCACCAGTGCTTACAAGCTAGCAAACCGAACATCAGGAGGTTCACGTAAGTAGTGATGTTTCCGTACAAAGTGCATGCAGCTCAACTAATCTTGTAGTTACAAAAGCGTTACTAATCCTGATTCACAGAATCAAGATAAAAATTTATTTTACTTCTTTCTGGAAAGGATGCACATAACCTCTGGCCTTCACAGCTGTGTTCAGTACACAGGTGCATCATTTACACTGTATACACTTAAAAAGTGCCATTGTATCGATCTAACTTGTTCACATCCCATTCTCTGCTGCTGGAAAAGCAGAATGCAAAAGCTCTGTTGCAGCAGGAGTAACGATGTATTAGGATATGACCAAGTTATGTGTTCCATCAATGTTTAAGTACAGGTCTGCAGTTCTTAGCATACAGCTAACAAAGTCAGTGGTTAGGCACTCCTCATTAAAAAGTAGTAATAAGCTAAGTATTATTTCTGGTTGGTTTTACTTATTTAAAAAAACCCAAGCCTATTTAACAATTCTCTTCTTGCATCCTTCCATATCTGACAGAAAATGCAATAAGTCTCTTGTACACTATCTCCAAGATTAAGAGAGAGACCACAACTACTCCGCAGATTAAGCTAAAAGCCCAGCGTGGTCCCAGGTGAGTGTAGATCTGGCTCACAAAAACAGGCCCAAGTATTCGTGCTCCGCTTCCAGAGGCAGTTAACCATCCCATGTAGACACCCTACGAAAGATGAAAAGCTTATGTTAGTAATACAGGAATTTTTTGGCTTGCCAATAATTCCAAGGAATTATCCTAATTAGAAAATTTAGAAGTGTTTAAGCAATTGCTTATTTTTCTTAACTCATGAAGATACTGAGCATTTTGTTTCCAAGAGTACTGCTCAGCTTCTCTAAGCATTAATTCCAAGGCTCCACTGAGCTACATACTCCGTGGCTTTCGAATAAAAAGGCATTCTGGCTCAAAGCATTTAGTCTCTTACAGCAAAATGGAAAAAATGAAGTAAGTGGTGAAAAAGGACGACAGTTTTTTGTAAAGCAGTAATATCACCTTGCTGTGTGTTTCACTACTGTAAAATGTCAATAACTGGAAGTATCATAGCATTTGTAGTCTTATACAGTGTCCTTAGTAAGGGAAACATTATTCTGTACTGCTATTCCAAATACATAATTGGTTGTTACAAAAATGACTCTTTCAGAACAGTTGTGAAAGCCATAAGCTTTTTGCTTAGCTGAAATTTTCATGCTGTAATATTTGCCATGAATTGTAGTACCAGCCTTGCCTTCTAATTCCTCTAGGGACTTGCCTTGGATTTTAAAAAAAAAAAAAGAGTGGAGTTCCTGGAAATTTCTGCCCTGGTTGAACCGCACCACTATGTGGCTGATGACAAAAGGAGTTTTAGGTAGATCCCTCATTCTAATAAAGAGGGTACAAGTTCTGGAGAGCAAATGAAACAAACTGTTTAAGCATCACGCTTACCTGAGGCTTCGGTCCTAGAATTTTTGAGTATAAAGTGTAGGACATGACGTTACAAACTGGATAGCCCAATCCTATCAGTACGTCGGAGCTGAGGTACTGGGCCAGATAGATCATAGGAGTATTGAGGCACCAGGACTGTGTGACGGGGCAGCCTACGGGTTCCACCGTACGGTTGGATGGAAGCTGCGTTGCTTGCAAACTCCAGAAAGGCATCAACATTTCAGTGGGATTTGTTCTGGGAATGGAATTATTCTTTATTTCTGTAAAAACAAGTTATGCGTACCGTTAAGAAACAAATACAATAAAAAGCTTTCAATAAACATCACAATTATAGTTTAGTAGGACTTGAATTATACCTTCCCACTGGATATTTGGTAGTTTTTTCCCCCAAGGGAGTAAGATAAAGAATCCAACCAAGACAATCAGTAAGCCTCCATGGAGTATGGCACGCTCACCAGTCCTATCAAACAATGAAATCACAATTAAATATACTATTTAATTCACGTAAACTTTATGAAGGTGCTAATGACATAGCCCATGAATTTGTGGAAAAGATACCTGACCAAAACAGCTGCAAGAAAAATTGCAAAATCACACTAACATAAAACCCATTTCTCTTGTGATTCCAGGGTAAAAGACAAGGAAGGGGGTTACGTTAACCGAACAAAGAACAACCACAGCATCACGGCGGTGTCAAAATTGGACTAATTTCGTTGTCATAGCAAAACCAGATTCATTAACAAGTAAAAGATGACGTAACGAAGATTTGGCCTTGCCATAAAGCTTTCCACACTTAGTTAACATAAGTAAGAAAAATCAGATAACCTCCAAAAACTTACTTTTTAGATAGCGTTTTAACCACCATGAAAACAACAACTGATTCAATGCCAACCACACTGAGGATTATTCCATTATAAAAAACAGCTTCTTTCCTGGTCCAGGAATACATATCCATCGTCAGTGGAGTAGCTATACTAAATTGACAAAACAAAATAACATTAATTAAAAAAAATCAACTTCTATACAGCTGTTTCCATATATATATTGTCCCAAACACCAAATACAGCCTTTCCTCCTGATGGGCGTATCAGAAAACACAGGCTCCTTATAAACTAATTGTCATGCATATTTATTAAAAATAAATCCACTAGACAAAATGCACAACTGCATTACACCAGCCATACTCTGAAGCACTGTTAGTCTCTTTCATGAAAAGATAATGCAGTTAAAGCAAAGCAATAATAACAGAAAGAAAAAAAAAAAAATCAGGCCCCGTGAGTATAAAAATAATAAACATTTAACACTGTTTCACTGTTAGCAACCAATTAATCCCTAGGAACTCAATTTTCTAAAAGTAAGGCAATTGACAGAGATATAATGTTAAAAGAAATTTTTGCTACACAAAATAAAACTTATATCCTCAAAGTGCTTGATTAAAAAAAAAAAAATGAAGCATACTTCAGTCTGAGATAATGTTGCTATGTTTCACCTATTTTCTTATACAGAGAAAATTTGGGAGTGAATAACATTCCTCTTCAGGTAAGGAAAAGGTCATGTATAACAGTGTATTTAAGAATACAATTGTATTAACTATATCAAACAATTGTTTTCATCATTACTGAAATAATCATTACTAAGTGCTTCACTGGAGCTTTTGGAGCTAATCAGAATCATAGTAAGAAGTTATACAAAATTAAAACAGAAAGTATAAAACAAAGTACTCAACTGAAGACGCTTTTCTCTGAAGTTTTTAGGTAGACCAAGTTAAGCTTTCTTTTTTGTTTTTCAACACTTAAAAAGTTGAGGATATGGGTTCGCATATATTAAAAAAACTTTTACATTCATTTTTCACATACTACAAACTGTATGCTGCCTATTTTCAGTTATAACTGACCTTTAATTCATTACTCTATATCAGCATACATCAATTTGCTTCCATATGGTTTTGGACTTCTATTTCTGAGGAGTACAGTTAAGAAAACGAGTGCAACAGAAAGACCTTTACATGCACACCCAGCCTAAGTATTTTGAAAGAAAATAGACAAACTTACGTTTCAAAGACAGCAAACACAAACAAGATGACAAAGAAAAGAAAATTGATTGCTACCACAGCAACATGATCAACATTTCCTTCTTCATCCTGATCCAGAACACCATTTTCTGCAAGAAACAAACCTGAACTGCAAACTGAGCTGTTTTCACATGACCACAAATTACAGAGGCTAACGATTGCCTTACTCCGTTAAGTACTTAACATGCAGGCTGGAAGGTGGCTAGGCAGTTATATTTTGCCAGTCCAAGTGTAATGTTTTTAAATCTAAATGGAATTGTTGAAATTTCAATTCCTCTGACAACAAGGGAAAATTATTTCAAAATTGGTTATACTATCTGTTGGTCCACCGTAACGCTGGGACTGACAAGTCCTGAGTGACAGTAAAATAAGCAAACTTCTTTAAATATCTTAACAATGGAAACCAAAACCCTTTCTGTTCCTCTTGCAAGGTTAAAAGTACACAACAGTAGAATTCTCTGCACCACTACGGACCGAGCCTTTGTTCCTAGAGGAACCTCAGCGTGGAGTTTTCATACAGAAAACACCAACGTGTGGTGTGCTCACACAGCTCCCTTTTTGAACAGAAACCTAATCCTATACTGAAACTGGTGAGTTCCACACATTTTAAAATACTTCTTAAAAAAATGTGAACTGTGTACCAAAAAGCTATGTATTTGATGTGGCAATTACTGTACTTTAGTCTCACCAACCAGATTTATTTACACAAGATACACCTTCTAATAAGATGCCGTATGTGAAAGCTGGTATGCAATAACAGTACTACTCAGCATGATATAGCACAAAAGGGAAATACAACTGCAGAGCAGAAGTTAAGGGAGATTTTTTTTATGTTCATATTCACTTAATACTGTGTCTGAGAAGAGACAGTTCCAGGGTAAAAAGGAGGATCCATATGATTTTTTTTTTCCTTCTTTGCTACCAAACAGCACTATGAACACATATGGACACAACGTGGACATGAAGCAATTTGTGGACCAGTTAGAAAGAGATGGAGCCAACGCATCAGACTTTAGAATACTTCTAAAAGATTGTATATAGTAGCAGGGTACTTGCAAATTATCATCACAGAGTAAGTTTTCCAGAAAACATAGATACCTTCTCCTTCAACATTGATACTTTTGCATTGCCGTCCCATGTCATCCACTCGATGCTCTCTAGAAATGTAGAACTGTTTTCATTAATACACATATATATTTTATCTACAATTGAGTCAAATTTCTATTAAAATAAGTCCAAATGGCATAATCTGATATTCTAATTATTCCCAGCTCCTTCAAACATCATCTGCGTAGTCTGCATTTGGCTGCAGTGAACACCACTCCATTCAAGAAAGGAAATACTCTAGTGGGATAATATCGCATATCTGTGTGCATCCCTCCCCTCCCCTCACTGCCACAAATGAGAAAATGCATAAAAATCCCCCCTCTAGATTCCCAAAGGAAAGATACAGTGAGAACCCTACAGACAAGCTGACTTTAGTTCTCGTTAGAGAATTAAAAACCTATCAAGGCTAAGCTAATAATCTAACAGCTCTAACTTTTAAAATCAGTTTACATTCTAGCTGTAACATTATGATTAATTTATGAGCACAATGAAAAAGATAGGAGCATATATCAAAGAAAGTAGAAACCCTGAAAAATAACTAACTGCTTACTGTTTTAGTGCTCCAGATTTCAAGCTTATTATTCCTCATCCTGAGCAGCATTTGTTACAACCCTACTACTAAAACGAGGTAGAATAATTCTCTTTTTTGACTTGATTACCTGAATATGGCGAAGATGAGAACAATATTAATAACTCCTAAGACAGCTCCAAATAAAACTGGTGTTGTATACATGTTCAGCTGAAGATGAATTAATTTCCATGTCACCCCTTCTTCTCCAATAAGTGTAAAACATGTCTGAAAAACTTAAAAACATAAATCTATTAAGAAAATCTTGAGAATCATTAAGTATTAGAACAGAGATAGAATAGACATATAAAACTGGGTAAGTTGTTCTAGTTGCTAAGTAAAATGTAAATATTATACCTGTCGAACCTTTTACATCTTGAGAATTCTACTCTAAATAAACTGATGGCTACCAGTGGGATCTCAACTAGCCAGAAAATGTCTTGGTTACACACAGATACACTGTACAAATAACAGCATGACGCTTAAAGAACTGGAACTGAGTTCCCAGTGTACCAATGGTTAATTTTCTTGGCCATGGGCAGACAGCTGATTTACTCTTTTTCCTCTTCCTCCCACATGGAAAATCTTGTTCCTGGGACTGGACTACCCCTCCTGCTAAGGGCAGGCTAGAAAGAAAAGAAGTTGTGGTTTTTTTCTTCAATTAAAATCTAAATTGGCGCAGAGCAAAGGTCTGTAAGATCAGGTCACTTGATTACTACTGTTAGGAAATGCACCGAGAGACCTTATGAAATTAGGAAAGTGAATTAGCTAAATTTATACTCTGTGCAAATCACAGAAAGAATGCAGAATTTTTTGTTGCTGTAGATCCTTTAATGCTCTATCAACAGTATTAGTAATAATTAACTGAAGAAAAAACGTTCAGCCCTGAATGTTCACCTCATTTTATTACCATACACAGAGCACTTCAGCTCTACTAATTGGATAATCTTAATCTCCAGCTGTAGAAGACAAGTAATCAGTAGAGGCTGTTCAGGACAAAATTGGTGTCTCTTTACAACACAAGGCAAGTCTAACACATTTCTCCCATGAAGGAGATAGACAAAGTATTTCAGGAGCCACAGTTATGCCTGATCTGACACCCCTTGAGCTCTTTGTTCCCTTAGCTCTCTGTAAGACCTGTGCTATGAAGATTTAGTGATTGTCACTACATGAAGATTTAGTGATTGTCACTACAAGATCAGAAAGATCTGTTGGATGTTGTTTTCCAAAACATCTGAGGCAAGGTGAAATTTTCAGTCACTTCTGAAAGGTAGATATCTTTGCCCAAGTACAGTAATGTTAGATTCCCTTCTCCATGAATCAAGTGCAATTGGTCACAGACTACTTAGTGGGTGCTGGTACAAGAGAGCATCTTGGAATTTGTTTTTCCTACTGCCAGCAATCCAAACCAGCTAGTTTTCAACTACAAATAATTAGAGTTTCTTTGGACTAGAATATGTCAGTTATATCAGCATTCACAAGGATTTTTAAGTGGATCCCCTTTATTCAATTTTGATACCACGGACAAACTATGCCCTAAAATCCCTAACATACAGCTACTTACAATGCCCAATTTAATCCTAAAAATTATTAGAGAAGTGAGGAAAGAAGATACACTTTACCTGGTCCTAATATGAAACCAACCGCTTGGCAGGCACTGGTGTTGGCCATGGCACTTGTCCTCTCCGTAAGAGAAGTGGCACCCGCAATATACGATCGGACTACAGCCACGTTTCCTTAAAAAAAAACAAAACCAAGAAAGCATTCATGTAAATAACAAAGTTATATTCTTAAATTATCCAGCTACATGAGGTTTTTTCTTATTTTGCAAGAAAATAAAACCCAGCACTCCCTCTAGTATTTATACACATCTGCACAAATACAAAATTTTATTATAAACGACTATTTCTAGTTTATAATAAAACTTTCTTTGCTTTGTTAAGTAATAAGTTATCATACACGTAATGGTAAATCTGCTACTAAAATATCATGTTAACCATCTTACACAAGACACAGAACTTCATAATTTTCAGAAATGTAAAATCTGCTGTGGTTACCTGCTCCAAATCCCACAAGAGCACGGGCAGTTAGCATGTAGTATTTGTTGTGCGAATGAGGAACGTGGACGTAGGCATAAAGACAATTGGCAGCTACAGAAATAGCAGTTGAAACGACGAGAGGTTCTCTCCTTGGCCTGTAATTGGACCACAAGCCGAATAAGGGAGAGGCGACCATTTGGCCAATGCTATACGAAGCTATAATCCAGCCCAAGAAACTTGCATCTGCTGTCGGATCAATCTGCAGAAACAAATTCATCAATTCTATGGGTAAGGTGCTGTATTTTTTTAATAATATCAACAAAACCATTTTAGAGTTGGTACCAAAGATTCCGCACTGTAATCGTGAGGGTATATGGCACCATGCAATACATTACTTCTTCTGGGTCTCTGAAGCAGTTGTTTTCACATAGTACTTTGTCCAGGACTACAAACCTTGGCTAACTGTCGCCAGCAACACACCAAACCAATAAAAACTGCTTTGATTTGGGACTGGAAATGGCTCTCTTGCAGCAAACTCAAACAGTTTTCATGCAGCATAGATACAGGCTGTAGACATAAGTTAAGCAGTACGGTAGAGAGTTTACAGGCCAGGAGCAAGGAATCTCTTTAGTCATCTCTGCACTGCCTGAACCTGTCCTGATTTAAAAGGCTGATGATGTATTTTCTTTTCTTCTCCAAGAATTCAGCACCAGCCTAGATTTTAATGACACCTCTAGGATCCTGCCCAGGATACGTTCTTCCAAGTTTGCATTTGGAATTGCCTTGTACAATTTCAAGACCAGCAAAATCCCAGCACAGATTAAACTAAAGTTTTAGAGACCTTTTATGTCACTTTTAACAGCAACACAACAAAGAAGGAATAAAATCCAAACCTAAAACCACTATCCAGGCACACAGGCAATTCTCTATTAAGAATATCAAGAAGGTCTACATGCAACAATCAGACATGCAACTTCTACCTTCAACTTCCTTTTTTTTTTTCCAAAATATAGACAGGCCTTGTGTATTACGTTTTAACAGTACAAATACATTCAGATAAAGAGATTTCTATTTGTTCACTGTCCAAGAAAACAGTGAAATTATATTGGAAAACCAAACATTTCTGCATTATGATTTACCTTTATCAATTCAGGAAATCAACTGACAGATTTTACATGAAATAATAAAAGCTGCCCAAATGGATGGCAAAATAAAAGTCTCTTCTAACCACACATTTCCATTCACTGTTTCTTTCCCTAAATAAAATGCCAAGTTTGTATTACATACTTTCCGAGCAGGAGTGTTCTGTTCTTACAACTAAAAAAAAATGTATTTACAAACCTTTTGGAGATATGGCCACACAGACATAATTACAATTGAGAAACCTGCAATGTAGTAAAAACATAACTGAAGTTACTTTATTTGCCATGTTTATCAGTAATTCACTTGACTGGAACAGTTATTAGAGGTTCATTCTTCTGCTCCTAAGTGTATTATAGTCTAAACCTGCATCAGTCTGTCACCTGAAAAAGCTATGTATTGTATGTTTTTAAGGAGTGATAATTCCTTCTAACAGGAGGAACTATTTTAAAAATAACATTTTATAGGTGCATACACACTAAAGACAAAAACTCCAATGAAAATAATACTGATGTGCCAAGCAAACTGCATGGGGTTCTTCATTCAAATGGAGGGACAACAAGATCCCCTGAGTAAAAATGATTTCTTGATAGACTGACATATTTGTACTCATTTATCAAAGAAATTTCAATTTATCAAATTAAAAAACAACAAAAATCACTGAAGTATCCTACAATTTTTAAGATCGTTTCTAGGCCCACAGAAAATCACCAGAAGTAAAAAAACCCACAGCGTTCTTGTTTCCAGGGGCAGTTATTTAGGAATGAAACAGTAATTTGTTCTGCAAGGGAGAGGCAAAATCCCATAGGAGAAAACAAACTCTCATACACATTTTGAAATAGATAACATACATTCCCACAAAGATCTTACCTCTTAAGAACTCATTGTTATTTCTAATTTAATTCCCTAGACGTTTCACTTTGGATGATACAAGTGTAACCTTTGTTTTGTTTGGTTCTGAGCGATAACCTTACTCTGCCACTACCTTTTACCTCAAACTATTACAAAGCCATAAAGCAAAGATTTAAGTAATATATCGTTTAGTCTCAAAACAGAGTATTACTTAACCTATTAAATGTAACTTTCTGTTTGATTTGTTAGTCGTATCTTCTCTTTGGAAGAATCAAAAATGCACCTTTTGAAGGTTATAAATGTGCAGTAGCATTTAAAGAGCTATGTAGTTGAAATCTAGAAAATTGGTTTTTTAAAACCAAAATATATTCATTAAGCAAATAACATGGAAATCCACCCATGTTTACTCACCTACACTGCTGAGAAACATAGTAAGATACATAATCCAGATGGATCGCCACCTGCTCTTATAATGCTCTTGTGTCTCCACAACATCCCTGGTTTTGAATCAAAAGTCAAGAGAAAAAGAAATTGTTAGCAGATTCTCTTCTAATTTTTCCCACAGGACACCGAAAACATTTTTCACAATTAATTTCTCAATACAATTATACAAACTGTTATGCAGGAATGGATTGCCACACAGCAAAGAACATAAAGAATTTATTTTAGAAGCAAGCTAATTTTTCACTGAAAAATACTACACTGACAAAAAACTAATAGAAATGCTGTCATGTACCATTGCATTCAAATGTTACACAAATAGATTTATCCAGAGAGATCTACAATTCTGCAATCACTTTGTATCGACACTTTGGAGTGCCACAGGTATCATGTAAAGGTTTTAAGAAGTGCGTGTTAAACCGTAAAACCCCAGACATCTTGCCAGAAACGTGACTTCAAAGCAAAAAGACCCCAAACCTGAACAACTACGGACTAGATTAAAAGGCACAGTCAGTCCATTCTTACCATGAGAAAATACAATGTAAAAGATGTGTGTAAAAGATACTGGTGAAGGTTGAAAGGGCTGGAAAAAAAAGAATTTAAAATAGAAGTTACAAACTTTGTGAGCAGTCTGTTAATTTTCTGAAGTTCATAAGCACCTGCTGAGACCCAGGCACTTTTTCAGAAGAACATTTCAGGGTACTTCACTTCTTCTGGTTTTGAAGCATTGTAAACAAAATCATCTCTGTCCAAAAAACGCAGACCGAGGTTGTATACGCCAGCGTTTATAAACGTTGTTTATATAGGGCATACATAAACTTGGCATATGTGCAATTTTAAAGCTCATATAGCTATTCCACGGCACGATTTGGACCTTTATTTCTTCAGAAATGTTGACACACAGCAGGAAGGCTACTAAACACCTCGGCTTCAGCACCGCAATAACCGGTTTTACACTTTTTAGACACTTCCCAAGCGAGGGTGTTTGTGTTCTTCCAGCCGCCGCCGCGGGGAGGGCGAGGCCGGTATCCGGTATCCTCTCCCGAAGCCGGTGGCTTCCCTCACGCTGGGGTTTTCCTTGCGGGGTCAAGCACCCACGCGTGGGGGGGGGGGGGGAATGAGGGACCCTGCGCCCACGCGTGACTCCCGCCGGCGGGCGAGTGCCTGTGGGCGCAGCCCCCCGCGGCACACGGAACCGCCCCACGGGGGAGGGGGGCGGGAAGGGACAAGCCCCTACCTGCTCTCCTCCTCCGCCTCT
>WHYT01017457.1:326494-351129 GCA_009806455.1 Tetrax tetrax | reverse complement strand
GAAGAGCACAGTTGTGGCTCCTTATTCACTTCAGTAAGTATTACTTTGAAAATAATACTCATCTTTGCCTAAAATCTTGTTGGCTTTAGCTATATTTGAGGTAGTGTATTTGTTGAAAGTGAAATTATACTGGTAAGGATTTTGATGGCATGATTTCTTCCCTGGAGGGGGTGGGAGAAGCATTTTCAGAACTGTAAGAAACAAGTTGTTGAAAATTGGAAAGGAATGGTGTTACGGTTTAGCCCTAGTCACCACACAGTTGCTTGCACCCCCTCCTCTCTCCAGTGGGATGGGGGAGAGAATTGGGAAGAAAGGAAAACTCATGCGTAGAGATGAAGACAGTTTCACAGTAAATCCAAAACACGGTGGCTACTGAGAGGGAAAATTAGCTCCATCCCAGTTGAAACCAGGACAAATTGATAAAATAAGTGTTTGGATGTGTGCTTAAGACACCAATAAAGACAAGTTTACAAAAATAAGCTTTCTCTGCATCAGTGACTGGAGCTACTTTTTTTTTTTTCTTTCTTTTCTGTAAAGGAATAATTACATAGCTAGAGATCTAGTCTTCTAATTATTTAAAACCAAATATTGTTTAAAGCTTTTGTTCTGAGATGTGTTTATGAAAGCCCATTCTGACTGAAAAGTTTTTCCCTTGGTAGCTACATTGACAGGACAGAGATCAATGCCACTCTTTGTTTTGTTGATTCAAGTGAAATAGTTAAGACTGGTTGAAGATGTAGTTCTGTAACCTTATGTGCCTCTTCAGTTGGCTTGCAATAAATTATGTAATAACTTTCATGTCAAATCCCTACCCCTGAATTCTCTTTTCTTAAAAAGCTACAGTTAGCTGCCTTTGTATTTTGTTTAAAAGGAAAATAATTGGCCTGAATGTCAAAGTTAACTTCCTTGGAATAAAACAGTATGGCTTTTCATTAATATAGACACCAGAATAAGAACCTACTTTGTGTTACAATCACTGAATTTGCCACTCAGGTTAACACCTTTAACTGCTTTGTTTTTACCTGTTCTGTTTTCTAGATGTCAGTGTGCTGCTAATGGGTGTGAGTAAACTAGATGTCTTGTACAGAAGGCTTCTCCTCACTAAACTTTTCATCAGAGGATGGGGAAAGCCAGAGGATCTGAAAAGGTGACTTGTTAAAAAATAACAGCGTAAGCAGTAGTTAATAATAAAACAAAGAAAAACCAACCCTTGAAGTACCAACAATTATTACTATCCTATATTAAAAAAAAAAACCAAACAAACAAAACCAAAACAACCAACCAGCCACAACAAAAATTGTTCAAGTTTTTGTTCAGGAAATCATATGTTTCTATACCAAAGAAGGAACTGGATTTAAAAGGAAGTCTTGAATAGATTTGCTAAATGTTTGTGTTTAAAGAGGCTTTTCTTGAGAGAATGTACATGTGTCCAATTACATTTTTCACTTAAGCTATATCATAACATACTTGTAGCAATGTCTCTGAAAGTATTTTCTAAAAACAAAACTTGCTGAGTTCTTGCCAAAGGGATTGTTGTGTTTAACATTAAAGAGGATCTTGCTATCTTTCTGTAACTTCTTAATAATAATGAGCTTTGAAAATGTAAGGTGTAATCAGAAGTTTCTCTCATAGTTCAAAGTAGTGAACTCATTCTTTTGAGATATCTTGAAGATAAGAAAAAAATGGAAATACCTTTTAATTTCTAAGTATTTGCTGATTTTTTTAGTTAAAAGTAACACCTGGAAGTTGAACACTTGTATTTTTTAAGTTTAAAAATTAAGTGACTGAATATGTATTTTCTGCATTATGTAGTATTTAAATAGGAAAGTATAAATCTGCATTTAATAAGCTAATTCTTATGTGTTTGAAAATCAATAAAGAATTTTTTTTAATACAGAAATAAAATTTTATTCACTGTCAATAGTGGTGGAGTTATGTGGGGAATTGTTTTTAAGTCCAAGTGAAACTTTGATTAGCTTCACAACATCTCATCTTGAAATGGCACTTGGATTACTTTGTATGTCTGTCTGCAGTTTATTTTTCTTTTAAGTAGCAGATTTTCCTGCAAAATGAGCATGTTGGGTTTTTTAAAATGTTTAGTTTACTTTTGTTGGAAAAGAAAAAAGTGTGGGTTTTGTTCTGACTGCAGCATTTCTATATTCTGTTACGTGTGTGTATCTGAAATGGGACATTTGGATGTTATCAAACCTTCTCTTAAAAACTTTTTGGTTCTTGGTGAGACATGATGAAGCTTCACCCCCACATCCCCGTGTTCCCCCAGTGCAACTGCTATCTACGTAGGGGAACTTGTGACTAATTCTGCTGTCAGCCATTGCAATACTGGGCAAGGCTTTTCTCTTGCATGGGGTCTATAAAGGTAATCACACTACCGGTGAATGCTGATAAAGAAACATTGCTGGGCATAGTAATAGTATCAGCTATGGCTTTTCCTTTTTACTAGCAGGGGAAAAAAAAACCTCTCACATAAGATCAAAACCTATAGAGGAAGCATGAGGCAGGCTTGCTTGTCTGAAAAGTGTAAAAAGATTTTGTTCTATGTGTAGTCCCTGAATGGGAAGAAGACTAGCTGTTCCCCAGCAGCCTAGCTTCATCTGGATGAAGAAAGAGGAATACCGGCTCCTCCTGACTCCTTACACTGGCTAGTGGGAGAAGGGAGTACCACTCCCTAGTGTGCATGCCCTATCATGCTGGAAACAGTGTCAGCAATTTTTTTTTTAAACTACACACTGTGAAGCTCCATTAGAAGAAATTATTGAATTTCTTATACTTCAAGCTTTATACTTTAACTGAGATTGGTATTGCAGAATACCCTGGCTAGATGTCATCTGAAGTTTTATGTGCACACCTTTGATGTGATGACTGTTGATATCCTAATGCTTTATCCTCAGCTCATTAGGAAGAGTTTAAATTCCTCAACACATGCAAGATTTAGCCTTCAGTATCCTCCTAACTACAGAGGAAATATATAAATGAAGCATTTTTAGAGAATTTAGTGTCAAGCAAAACATCTCTTCATGTAGCTTATCCTCTACACTTGTGCCTCATACCTTATTTTCTCAGAAATACTTAATACACTTGCTGTTCTGTATAAGAAAAGCAATGGCTATATAGTAGAGCTATTTTTGATATAGTGGTAAACTGGATTTTCTTTACATCCTTTTGGTTTGGTTTTCTCTGGTGTTAGGAAGGTGAACAGATCATTCCTGTTATTCTATTGTTCTGTACTTTACACCCAAATCTGATGTTTTAGTTTGTCAGGTAACGTGGCAGTGTGTATTTACAACCGTAAGAATGAGCAAGATATTCTTAACATAGAGTATTTAAGGGTGAGAGGGCCATCTTGAGGGCACCTAGTCCAAATCCCTATTCAGAACAAAGCTAACTTCCTCGTTGATTCAAGTCACTTTGCACCTCATCCATTTGAATTTTGAAAGTCCCTTGAGGATGGAGATTATTCATAGTTTCCCTGGGCAGTCTTTTCCAGCGCTTAACCACTACAACTGTGAAAAAAATCTTTCGCTGTGTCCCAGTAGGAATTTCTTAGGTGTGAACAGGCAACCACTGCCTCTTGTTCTCTCCCTGTATACCTCTGAGAAGGGTCCTGTTTCGTTTTCACGGGAAGACTCTGCAGCCCATTTAAGTAGCAGAAGAAAGCAACTAGCTTTGCCCCCTGGCCTTCTGTTTCTCGGGCAATGCAAACCTGGTTCCCTTGACCAGCCAGCTGCCCTCCTGCTAAATGCAGGGGGTATGCCATTGGTCTTCCTAGCTGCAAGGATGTGCTGCTAACTCGTATTTGGTTTGCTGTCCACCAGAATCCTCGTGACTTTTCCTGCAGAGCTGCGACCTAGCTGGGAAGTTCCCAGCCTGTATTGTTGCATGGAGCTATTCTGTCCTAAATATGAGATTTTGTAGGTTTATTTTAGAGCTTTAGGATGCTTGTTGACCTGTTCCTCCAGCTTATCCAGGTTGCTAGCCCATTCATGAGCTTCCCAAAGTGCTGCTGGTAACTTGTTTCCAGCTAGACTTCAGATCACTGGTAACTACACTTCGATGTTGGCAGTCCAGCCTGTTTTACACCCTATGTGGCTACAAGGATATGTAAGTGTAGGAGCTTGCTATGTCTTAATTTGGCCTGGAAAATGACATACGTTTTCAACATATCAGGTGTAAAATACTATTTTAGAGCTGTGCAACTGCAAGCAATGTACCCGAGCCTTTTAAAATTTGTTTTTAACTTAAAAACAATCTTGTATACCTACCCTATGATAGCCTGATTAAACTGTAAATGCAAAGCTAGCTTTGTAACTTCTATTTCCTTTGTGGCTTACTTCAGCTCCTGAAATGTTGTGTGTGTGTGTGTGTGTGTGTATATATATCTTCTCCTTTTTTTTTCCTTAAATCTTCTCTGCTTGTTTCCTTTCAACAGAATATTTGAATTCAGAAAGATTATTGGAAACAGGGAAAAATGCCAGACGTTGGTTTCGAAAGATTACCCAGTGTTCATTGACAAGGTACTTAAAAGCAAGAGATGATGCAGTTTAACTAAATTTATTTTCCTGATGGTATATAAAGGTGAAATCAACTTAGTACTTACCAGGCTGCTTTTATAGGATAGAATAGTTGAATCTGATGTCATATGAGTCTACATTTTCCTGATGTTTGACGTTGTGACAGTGTGACTTCCTGCTGGGCTTGGCATACAGACTTGAATTAGGATGCGTACAGATAGGGTGGTGAACGCTCCTCTGACAATATTCAGTTAGCTTTTGCTGATCACCAGTTTTCTAACAAGTGGCATTAACTGACTTCACAGGTGTTCCCAGTTGCTTTGTATCAATAAAAGAACATCAGAATTTATCAGTGAGGGAAGAGAAAGTGAGGCTGTAGATAGCTCAAAAAAATGCTTGAAACTTAGTGTGTATTATGGGAGTTATTTAAAATGAAACAGTGTTACACCTTAGTCCTTGATTCCTTCAAGAGGTTATTTAGTAAAAGCGAAGTTTGAAACAAATGTTTTGACTGTGTTGATAACATGTATCCCTATGTTTAAAGGAGGCAGTTTTAAGTACATTTTTATCCTATAACAAATTCTTCTACTTTAAGGGATTTACTTTCAGAGCAAGTTAAACACTGATATGAAATACACTGCTATCATCCCATTCTCTCTGTAGGTTGAGGAGCAATCTGACTGTAAAATCCTTGAGGGACACTTCATTTCCCCCCTGGCTCATTATGTCCCAGGTATCCTGCCAGTCGAATCTCTTGTAGCGAGGTAAGAGAAACCAAGTGGTATTTCCTTTCTGAAACTAGTACTGTAGAAAAATAATGTAGTAACTAATCAGTAGTTTTATTGTGAAGCTAATTTGTTGTAATACAAGTTGTCTGTAAAATATCTCAAACTGTTTTTTGTACTAATGTGCTGAAATAGGTTTTGATGTCAAAAGTGAAAATAAAACTTATTCTTGTGATAGTTTAATCTATGTGTAAATAAGAAAAAAATAATCCCTTAGCAAAGTGTATCCTTTGCTGGGGGACATTTTTTTTTCCATGTATAGAAATCATATTGTACAAAGCTATTGAATACCTTGGATTTAAAAAAAAAAAATACTTGTTTGGCATTATTGGACTCGTTAGTACCATACTGGAAAATAGACTATCCAGACAGTAGCTCATTATGTTATCATGCATGTGAAGCAGCATGTGACAATTATTACAAGGAACCATTCCAACTCTTTTACAGTGAATACAAAAATATCCTATGTGTACTGAAGTGTAAGGTCTTTTCCTAAGTGTAACGCTGTTGTAGGTAACAGTGCTCCATCTTGTGGGGAAAATACTGGTGTCTCAGAAGTGATTTTTTTTTTTTTTTTTTTTTTTCTTGCTCGTTTCACACTAGCACTGCTTTGCAATTGAGGAGTGGGTTTGGAAAGGGAGCATGGTTTCTGTTTGCTTTTAGTTTTGAGCTAAAATTTCATGTTGGAGTTTTTTTCCAAGCTTTGCTTAATAACTTAAAAATTAAACATTAAAGTTTGTCAGCTCAAGTTGATACTAGCATTGTCAGTTTTATCAATATTACTAGTTGGTGTTTTTATGTGTACTTAAACATGTAACAGTAAGGAATGTAAGAAAAAGTCCGATAGTCAAAGTATCACTTCTCTTGCACTTCTGCATTGGTTAGAGAAATAAACTGTCTCTTAACATTATTGGACTCGTTAGTACCATACTGGAAAATAGACTGTCCTTATTGTTGCCTTATCTATGTTCTCTTGCAGTTTGTAGTCAGTTTGTGCCAATTGTTACACTGGGCAGTATTGTTACTCTTTTGGAGTGCTCTACAAAATTCCCCTAAGGTCGTGCGTTTTGTGTGTGTTTTTTTTTTTTCCTAAGTGTAACGCTGTTGTAGGTAACAGTGCTCCATCTTGTGGGGAAAATACTGGTGTCTCAGAAGTGATTTTTTTTTTTTTTTTTTTTTTTTTTTTTCTTCCCAGTAAACTAAATAATTTGAGTAGCAGCAGAAGACATTAAGTGATTGGTGTTGGGTGTAAAGAACAGTTTCATGGATTGTTTGATAGGCTTTTAATTTAAAAAAAAAAAATTAAATATACAGCTAATCTTAATCTTCAGTTTCAACTGTTGTGCCCTCAGGAGAAGGCACTAGCTGCCTGGGAAGCTAATCATACTTGTTCAGGCTGCTTTTCATCTGAAGTTCCATTTCTCCGCTCTGCGAAATTTAAATTGCGATGATGAGGTAGTGGTCTTTTTTAGGAACATGATCTTTCAGCTTGGCTCCTTTTCTTCTCTGACATTTGTTCTGTGCTACTTTCAGATTCCTTTCTTTGCTGGATGTCTTTATGAAAAATGATACTGCTGAACGGCTGGCAGTTTGCCTGCATGGGTTACAAAAATACTTTATTTTGTCTTTTTTGTTTAAGATTAAATTCTCTGGCGCAGCTTGTAAATAGATATACGTACTTTGCTTAAATAGGTGTTTTTTTTTTTTTCTCATAGATTTCAGTTCATCATACCCAGAAGATGGAATAGCAAGCACAGACCTGTGTGCATTCATTTAGCAGGCACTGGAGATCATGTGAGTATGTAAAATGTAAGATTGATTGTTACAGAGAAATTAAATAATCGCATTTAACCTTAATATATGTTTGTCCATCTTTTCTTTAGCACTTCTGGAGGAGACGCACATTAATGGCACGCCCAATGATTAAAGAAGCCTGTATGGCTTCCCTATTGCTAGAAAATCCTTATTATATCCTTTTATGGAAAGCAAGATAGTTATTCTCAACATTCTTTCTAGAAGATAGAAGACTTATCACAGTGGTGTATTATCTACTTTGTGAATCAATTTCCAGTGGACTTTTCAGTGGATAAAAGCAAAGAGCAAAATATAATGGTTGCATGAAACCCAATGTGGAACCCAATTAATATAATCTACTACTTTTACACCACATATTGCTTTTCTGATTTATTTTTAATGATACGGCTTCTTACTGGAGTCATTAGAGTAAAAGTTTTGATATGAATCTGTGTACTGATCAAAGTACTGATACGATTCCTTTAGCCAACACAGAGTGAAAACTGCGTTCATTCTACATCGTAATGTGTGACTTCTGAATATCTTAATGACAGAAAAGAAAGTTGCCTCTCCTGCCTTCCCATCTCAAATGCAATCTCTTGGTACCTCAGGTACTTCTGAAAAACTTACTGCTACCATTTAAGATTTGTTTCTGAAAAAAAAAAAAATTAAGTTGTGTCATATTGTCAACTCATCAGTAACTTCTGTAACACTGTCACCCTGTTCAATTAAGTAGGATCTCTGGTTACACTTTGTTCCTACCCATCCACCTGACAAAGGTAAAATCTTATGTTGCAAACTGCATCATCAAACTACATTTAACTCAATTTAGTTCCAGCTAAACATTTGAAAAATAAGTCCCAAATTTTAATTAATCAGTGTGCTATTTATGTATATGATTTATTTTATTTTACTTTATTTTTTATTTCAATTGCCAGTTTTTACATAGAAATGTTTTACATTCTTTAACTTGAGTCTTCTACATGGCTGTAGAAAACCTAAGGATCAAGTGTAAGTATTACCATTACATTCATGGATACTGTCTTTCTGAAATACCACTTCTTGTTTTCTCAAGAAGCTCAAAGTAGTATAAACTTTGATAGCTTATTAAGAAAAAAAAAAAACCAAACCTCAAGCATGGACCACTTGTGACCTGCTAATGTGAAATTTTCTACCCTTTGCTAGGCTGCTTTGTCATTTTTGTGTTAAGAGATCACAGTGATCAGGAAAGTTTGCACAAAATGAACTTGCAGTACAGAGTGAGATGAGTGTGAATGCAAGCAAGTATCAGTTTATTTTCCTGATTCACAGCTGTGCATGTGCAAATGCTGCAATCGTATTTCAGTCAACTGGGAATAATCTGTGTTCAGATAGCCTACTTCACTGTTATAATTGCTAAGATTTTGCTTTTCCAAGATATTTTAAGGGGACCATAGTCAGACATGTAAATAAACTTGGTGTTCCTTGTTTGTTGGTCAGTGGAAACTATGCAATATTCAGTATTTTACAGGACTTGGCTCCCGCAGTCAGTTTCTTAAATGTGAATTTAGAAGCCTAATTAGGCAGTCCTGTTTTTTTTTGTTTTCACGTTTTCCAAACCATTGGAGTATAAACAGAATTCAAGAGGATATGTCTGAGGCAAAGCTGAGGTTTTAGTCTACCAATATTTCTTAAAGTCCAAATATGAGTTGGTTTTAATCCTAACTTGGACATTTAATGTGAGCAGAAGACACATAGCAGGTGATTTTTTTTTTTTTAAGCTGAAATTCTTAAACCTGTCCATTCTGTTAGGACTTCACCAGGAGCACTGTCTCACACTGCAGCATTTTAGATTTTATTTAGATTTCAGCATTTGGATTTCCTAAATACAAAAGCTTTGAAATATTGCTTTTAAGGATAAAATTTTAATTTAAAAAACAGCTTCTAGTTTTTTTTTCCAAACCAGATGCAGAATTTTATTTATTTTGACATAAGAACCACTGTTTTTAAAAGGGGTTTACATTTACCAACTTAAGATGATTTTGTAAATTTTTTTTTTAATAGGAAAACTGCTTAAAGACATATATGTATTTATTATTGCATTTAGAAGTGTAAGATTATAGGAAAGTGACAGAGAGAATACGTGCTGGAATACATCCATTGGTGGTGGTTTTTTTCCAGTTATTGAGGATCTGATGCAGAAGAAGAAATATTTTGGATATTTCTATCTCCGTTCTCAGCTGTCTAGCTTGACAATTTGGTATATGTATGAGGTACAGAAGGATTCTTTGAAAGGGGAGTGCTCAGTCTGATACCCCGACCAGTAATTGTCACAAAGCAGCAGCAGTGGTTTTAGTTGATATGCTGGCAATGGTGTTTAATAAATATAGCAGCTGGAGAGAGCTGAGGAATATCTCGTAACAAAGCAGTAGGAAAGAATTACATTAGCCTATAAATACTGGTCTGCAACAGCTACGCTCACTTCTCTGTGACTTGCACAGTAAGCTTTGTCCTTGTGCTTCAGGGTGTCTCAAATGTGATTGTATGCTGGCAGATGAGGCCAGCAGCCTTTTGTACCGTGTGATACTGAAAATACTCAGTTCCCCTCCCCAAATTAGAGGTGTATTAATTGCTCTGTAACATATGGGTAATTTTTCACTTTTTGAGGGTCCCTCTGATGGTTCAGCTGAATAGCTTTCTACTTCTTTTTTTCTTCTGTGTCTTAATAGTTTGCAGTACACTACATGAATTTCTCAGTACCGTGACAAACTTCCCACTTTACAATTTCAGTCTTACAGTGACAGACACTGATGAGTGCTTCCAAAGCTGACATACTGATTGCTCTTCAAATGTTGTGTGCAATTTTTCAATGATGTAAAACAGGTAAATAAGAAAAAAAAAAAGAAAAAATAATTACTTCTGCAAATGAGGTAGTGTATGTTTAGAACTGTATCACTTTGATTCTATTTCTAAAAGATCCATTATAACTTTACAGGACAGAAGATTGCTATGAATGAGATTCTAATGTTGGTAATATCTGTTTGTAGAAGACCAGGCTGTCAGTGATATTACATTAGAAGCTTAGCAGGTGTCTATTCCTGGTACTCATTTAGATGAAAAAGCACAAGCACCAGAGAATCTGGACTTGCTTTTTCTCCTGTTGAATCAACAGGCGTTCAGCTCCAAAATTCTCTGGGAGTGTGATCAGGCTTTGTATAAAAGTATGTATAGAATGATGAGAACTGTCAAAATCTGATCTTAGAAAATAAACCCTGTATTTTCCTTTTCTGGGGAGAGAAGGCGGTCATGTTTAAAAAATGTCTCGGACCTGTTTGTGATGGGAGGAGCTCTTGTTCTAGAGTCGGCAGCTCTTTTGCACTGGCTAGAGAGAGAAGGCTATGGACCGCTAGGGATGACTGGAATATCCATGGGAGGACATGTAAGCTTTTATATTTACTGTTTAGTAGTTTTTATTTTAACTTCTCATTTGATCATTTTAGTATACCAAAATAATTTCTTTTACAGTGTTCCTCTCAGAAGTACTTTAAAATGAACATTTAGAGTCATGAGGAACAAATTATTGGCAATTCTCATGTTCTCAATAAGTACTGACAAATCATAGAGCCCTTTGTCAGCCATCTCCTGACGTGCTTAATATGAATATAAGCTTCTGACATAATTATGTTTTTTTTCCACAAGGTGGGAGGGGGTAAATGTTTTCTGAAAGAAGATCTGTACTGATCAATTGCTAGTTCTCCCTCTTTTCCTCCATTCTTTTTGCTTAAACTTTTGTGTTTGAATGTGTTGTGTGAAGTGCCTCCTCTTTGCAGGCGTGTTTTAACTGAGGTGACTTTTGGTGTCAGTTCTATTCTCAGCTCATATTCTTTTCCCTGATTGTTGGTGTTGAATAGAGAAGGTTTTTGTGTGGGGTGGATAACATTTTGTGTATGACACTCTGCATACTCATACTAAAATAGCAATGTGTTAGTAAGATGCTTGAAAGACTAACACACAGTTAAAATATTACTGCTTGTGTCTCTACAAATATAATTGCTGGTCTGTGAGGCATAGGTACGAAGCTTATTAAAACAACATACCTCTGCTTTGCTGATCTTTGTTTCTTTGTTGTTAGGAGCTAAGGAAATAATACTGGTCATGGTAGTGTCTCCTGAAAGGAAAATAATTTTCCCTTAATGCACAATTTTATAACTCTGTATGTCATAAGTGCATAAAGCACCTTTGATTTACAAGTCTGCTGAAACCACAACTTTTGTGTTAAACATGTCTTCCCAGTCTTATTTGTAAGCTGCATTGCAATTCTCAGGCTGCTACATGCACCACTAACCATGTGGGACCCTGCAAATGCTGTGCAGGTGCTATGGGAATAACTGTGCAGTATCCTATGCCAGTGGGCTTGTACAGCATGGGTGCAGAAGGAGGCAAGATCTGAGAGAGTGAGTTTGGAAACTCCTTTGAATTTTTTTTTCTTAGTCATATACATTTTTGGCTAGTCCTGACTTCCTTATAGGACTTCTGGTACAATTTTAAACCAGGGAAATAAATCATATTTTATGTTCATCGTCGTTAGAATGTGTTTAACAACAGAAGGTAGGTAGCATTAGTTCAGTTCTACTGATGGGGAGAGCTGGAGCTAAAAAGATGTCAGACCTTCTAGCTATTAGAAAGATATGTAGTGTTCCTGTAACTTTTTATTAATAAAAAAAAAAAAAAGAATTAGAATAGAATTTTAGTTCAGTTGTATAAATCCATTTATTAGAACATCTGGCACAGACATAGAGTATTTTGTACTAAGGGGTTTAGACTGTTGTTCAGTTTAGAGCAATAAAATAAAACTTGGTAAGGACATACCATATAGGGAACTTCTGTGTGTTGAGCTGCTTTGCTCTGTTGTTTTCTGGGATAAACAGAGTATTTACAAAAATGTGTTCTGAGAACTGATGCAAAAGTAATAATTTAAACTTTAAAGGACAGAAGAAGAGTCCCCTTAACATGTTGAATTACTTCTCCTTCATGTGTTTTCCAGGATGCAGATTTTACAAGTAGAGAATTTTAAATAGCCGTTCCATAGATTGCCTACATTTTGCCTTGAATTAAGCTTGCAGGAGCTTGATGAAAAGGCTTTATAAATATTTTTCATTATTTTAAACAACTAAAAGATCAGAATAAATATGCTATTGGGAATTCTTATAACAAAAACCCATTCAGCCTTGAAATTAGTCCTACACAGAGCAGTGTTTATTAGGGAAATCACTGAAGAATATGTTCTGTCTTCTAAATAGATGAAAGTATATCCAACTGCCACAGCGCTTAACTGCTTTGGCACTATGTTTAATACTGTATAAACAAATACATTGAAGGTGAGAGACTTGTTTTTACCATATTGTGAATTCAATATTAAAATATGTAATAGGTGCCTTTGATTCTAGATGGCTTCACTGGCAGTGACAAACTGGCCTAAACCATTGCCATTGATTCCGTGTCTTTCCTGGTCGACAGCTTCTGCAGTCTTTACAACGGTAATTATCATCTATTTTTGTTAATATACTAGAATGTAATCAGATATGTAAGTTAAAAGGTTTGGGTTGGCCACATTCACCTTTTCAGTTCAGGCATTTCATCAGCCTTTGGCCTCTATTAACCACTAGCGGCAAAACCCAGCCTTCCTGCTCAGAGTATGCAACACATGGTAAGGAAGGTGGCTTTGAGCTACTTCAGTGCGTCATGGCCCAAATTAGAGGCTGGGGCTGGTTTGTGGGACAGTGATCGGAGTCCTGGTCTGAGTGTGGGAAGGTGAGGAAGTAAGCTGTGAAAATATGTTTCCTTCTGCTCGAAGGCCGGCCTAAATAGTTGCGTGATAATGATCGAATTAATGAATGGACTGAGTGTGACACCCATCGTTGGTTTAGCCCAGTCTAGGTGTGTATAAACCCTAAGTGGAACTGCCTTCTTTTTTTTTGTTGTTTTTGTTTGGTTTTGAAGGGAGATGAGTTTCCATGTCCTATGTTATAATGCATGGTTATGCTTTGATTCCAATAATTCTAAGGGTTATCTGGAAACTTGGGCAGAAATCCACTGGAAAAATCAAGTCACAATTTTCTCTGTATATCACTGTTTTAGAATGATCTCTGGGTTTTATTTGTGTACTGTATGCTTGTGTTTGTAATCTCAGGGTGTGTTGAGCAAGGCGGTGAACTGGAGAGAGCTAGAGAAACAATATTTTACGCAAACTGTTTACGAAGAAGAAATCATTCAAATGCTTGAATACTGTGGTGTAAGTATGGTTTATTTTCCCTATTTGCCATTTGTGCAAATTTAACAAATGGTGTAACTTCTTTTTACTTCGAGTAAAATTAGACATTTGTAGCTGCAACATATTTGCCTGTGGTCTCCTTACGCTTTTGATAAATTTAATATTTGAAAAAAAAAACCTTCTGAAAAACAGAAGCTAATATTTTGATTGTATCCTGTGTATTAAGTATAGCTCTTGCTACAAGTTTTTTTTTCCATGACCCCACTTTGTGTAATCTGCAACATAAGATGAATTTAATCTAAACGTTGAAACTGTAGATATTTCCCAGTAACTGGCTTTATAGCCTGGAAAACCAATAGCCTGGCATGTAAATATAAGAAAATGATTTATTGCCCTTTGAAGCAATTGCTTCCAAATATTCAACACAGTGGAATATTTTTAATATGTAGCAACTTTAAGTTACTTTTCTAGTTTGTTTCAAGTGCTAGATCTCTGTTTCTGTGTGTGATGCTAGCCTTCCATCAGTTTTAGACTTTTATTGCATAGACAGTTGGGATAAACATGAGGTAGAGCTTTTGTAATTGGCTTCTTGCTTCTTACGAAATATAATTTATTGTCTGCATAATTTTTTTTGCTTTCTTATCTCTTTTTGACTGAGGTTGAAAGACTCTTCCCAAGGGGAATTTTGTTGCTTCACGGTTCTTTCAGATTGGAGTGATAACTTTTTGAGAGTTGTTTATATGTTGCAACATTGTCTTCTAGCCAATTTTGATAAATAATGTGTTTCTTAAGATTATTTGCTTTGTGTCAATCCTTTTTCAGATATCTTAATACAGGAGGGGCTAGGGTGGAGATAGTTACTTAGGCACTTGCCATTTTTAAGTAGAATACACCCCAGGAACATTGATGGAGCAGGCAAAATGAAAAGAAGAAACATTTCGAGATGTTCAACTTATGTCTTCCTAGTATTTAGAGACAGTAGATTTTTTCAGCCCTAAACCTAATATTAGACCTGGTCACATATGTTTATGCTTAAGCTTAAACAACTGCAATTATAAATTCAGAGTTTAATATGGTATTAAAAACAACCATTTGTATCATAAGCTACTGTATATAAGTACTTCCTGCATTTTTTTAAGCTGACAGAAATGTGGAATTAAGTTATCAAGCAGTTATGATGATCAAGATTTAACTGAGTGACATGCAGACTGAAAATAACAAGTACTGTGAGCAGTGCTATTTGTATCTTTTTTTTTTTTTTTTTATTGAGTTGATCTTAAAAGTTAGATAAACCAACTTAATAAATAGCCTGCTTTCTTTGTTTAGACGGATTCTTTTAAGATGGGACAAGACTTCGTTAAAAACTTCCCTGACAGTGTGGAGAGTCTGGAGGATGTGGACCTGACTTCCAGAATGTTCGACCTTGGTTCCTCAAACAAGACTGTATCTAAAGAAGGTGTTCACAGCTTTACCACAAATACAAGTACTCGAAGTGCCTCGTCAGAAAGACTCTTAATACAAGATGCTTCTAAAATGCAGTGCATAAATCAAACATTTTCAACCAGTAGCAGTAGCAATAAAAACTTAACCAGCCAACAAGGACACAGGATAAATAAAAGAAGAAAGAGTGACACGTTACAGAGAGAATCCTTAAGGTTCATGAAAGGAGTAATGGATGAATGTACCCATGTAGCTAACTTCTCAGGTATGTATTTATTTCTTTTAATGTGCAGCTTGGAAAACTCAATAAAATACAGTGGAAGGAAAGGTATTTTCTTCATTCTCCAGTGTGTAAAGTTGCTGGTATCCTAGCTGGAATATGACGATATCTTGAGTGTTATTCAGTAGCATCTATTTACCACTCCATTTCCTAATTGTTTTTCTTCTTAATGGCCAACCAATGATAAAGTGAATTAAAAATTTGCCTTTCAGTATCTTTACTATATTTTTTGCTGCTTTGCTGTGGCTATCTTCAGATACGAGTTAGGACAAATTTTTATTATTTAAAAGAACCAAAGAGCGGTGTGATGTGAGTAATAATCTAGATCTAATGAATCTGTTAATAAGGTTTTTCAAGCAGATTAAAGTAAATTTCATAAAGCAGAAATATGACACTGGCTTCAGATAGAAAGTAGCCTACATATCTGAGAAGCAAGCTTGAATTATACTTTTAAATAAGTGTGACCAGTAAAAATGCAGAGAGGTCCTCCTGGGACGATGCGGACTGGTGAATATAATGTTTTCCAGGACAGGCGTAGCATATAGAGGGAGCTGTAGCCCAGTGAGCCTTAAATCTGATGAACCTGGATTTCTTGGCATCTAGGACAAATCCCTTTCAAAGGCCCACTTGCAGGCAATGCAAACAAGTAATTTCTTCCTAAAGCTGATGGAAAGGATTTTGCTGGAGTAGGGGCTTGGAATTGCTTCTGTGGCGGTCCATTCAGATGAAATGGTTCAACTGTGCGTGTACCCATTGAGGACTCTCAATGTGTCCTAGAACATACGTCGACTTCGTAGAGGTTTCTGACAGAGTTGTCCTTGAATGTCAAGACATTCTTGACGCTGAGACCCTGTGGCACCTCATTTTTAAATTCTAGCGTTCAGTACTTCACAGGTACATGTTAAAAAAAAAAAAAGAAGAAGAAAAAAAAAAGAAAAAATCTACACTAGCAGAGATTTCTTGACTTGGACAACGTCCAGGATCACTGCTAGCTGGGGCTGTTTTGTGACAAATATCCATGAAGCACTTTCCTTAAAGCTTTAAAAGTTATTTCAGTAGACAGAAAAAAAAAACCCTGTTAAACTTTATTCTAAGTACAGACATTCTTGTTTATCTAGACACTTATCCAGGTATCACTTAGCTAAAGCATTGACCTTTCTTGAAACTTAAGAGGATCTGTGATCCTAATGCACTTGTCAAAGTGATGTAGTCCTTTGTGTCAGTTGTCTCCCAGATCTCTTTGTGCCCTGGGAGAGATTGCATCCCCTGCCAGGGTATCCTTGGAGTGTGTCTAGAGAGGAGCTTCAGAAAATCTGCCTAACATTCACATTTAACAGAAAATTGAATGGAAGACGGGAACCCATCTTAGCATTACATATCCTTTATATGTTATCTAGTATATGTGAAAGGACAGAGTGTAAAATATTTGTGACACCCTATTGTGAAACATCTTGGCTGGTCACCCTTTACCATACCGCATCTATTCTTTGTGAAGAGAGAACTGTGCTGTGTTCAACATAATTTTGGTGTTCTTTTTCTCAGCATCATTTTGGTGTTATTCCTGTTAGTCAGTAATCTGGTGCGATTCTGATATATAACAATGTTAGGATTTTTATATAGGAAACCAAAAAGAAAGTTAGTGTATATTGCCCTTTGTCTGACCTCTCATATAAAAAGTTGTCTTTTTTACTCTTCTTGAGGAAAAAAAATACAGGAAGCTGCTTCTCTATTGAATTTCGGATATCTCCTAGATCTTCACTGAAAAAAAAAAAAAAAAAAGATCTCGGAGAACTGACCTGAGTGCTGTGGAGTTCTGTTGATAAGAGGAAAGACATTCTCCTGTCATTCCCCAAGACTTGTGAATTTTTCTGCTTTAAGGGAGGAAAGGGGATAGATTAGTTTGTTTTTCTACTGATGGTCTCACTACTATAATGTCTAAAACCAGACAAATTCTACTTGAGACTTCAGAAAATATAGTTTTATTAATGCTTAGAATAATTTTACTTTTTTTTAGAAATGGAGAGTATTTTTACAACAGAAATGTCAGGTGATGCGTTTCTGTTTCTTACCTTAGATGAATCAAATTTTTATTTGTTTTTCTTTAGTTCCAGTTGACCCAAGTTTAATCATAGTTGTACAAGCTAAGGAGGATGCATATATTCCTCGAACTGGGGTGCGCAGTCTTCAAGAAATCTGGCCTGGATGTGAAATCAGGTATCTGGATGGAGGTCATGTCAGTGCCTACCTCTTCAAACAAGGACTCTTTAGGTAAGGTAAACAGGAAAGTTTAAAAATATTTGAGAGCTTAGAAACGTAATTTTGAGTTACAAAATTCTTCTTCTAAAAGCAAGTCTATAATCACTCTAAAGCAACAAATACCAAGTATTGCTTTGCAGAACAAGTTATCAGATCAGAAATAATTCAAAGAGAATGTCAGCCTTTCCATTTTATGAGCAAAGATGAGATGCAATAGAGCTCAGATAGTTCAGTAAGCCAATGGCAAGAGAATTATCTTTCTCACTCTCGTTTTCCTATGAAAGCTTTTAGTTAGTTTGTTCACTGGATGCTAGAAAATATTTTTTTAGAGAGTGACTGCTTATGTTGTACGGCTGTTGTCTTTTTGCAAGTGTTGTCTTCAGAGAATTAAAAGAGAACACACAATTGAAGATGAGAATGAAAATACCAGCTTGACTGCGAATGAGTAGTACTCGCGTGAATTCTTGCCTTAGTGATACCAGGCGTTGGCTTTCTGAAGACAATTATATAAATCAGTTATGTAAATGCAGTTCCTTAGTTTTGAAAATTTAAATTCTTGTGCTGTTAATTTTTAAATACAAGGAATTACTAAGACTGTACATCCCATTTAAGAAGTCTAAACAACAACAAGAAGGAATAGCAGTATACCAAGTCAAGGTATGCTAACCACTAGCTTATTGCTGTTTGGCACTTCAGCCTTACTTTAAGACAGTTGCTCAAAAATTTTAAATTGTGCCTGTGTGTCTGACCCATTTCCTGACATATTGGAGTAGAAATCTTATAATCCATTAACATTTGTACTTGTATTAAAGTTGCAGTCTCACTCATTTCTGAAACGTAAATATATTACTGGATTGAAGTGAAAGATCGACGAAATAAGTGAAGGAGAAGAGACTGCCTAATATCACATTTGTACTGATGCTGTTTTGAAATTGTGATGATAGCTTCGTAAATGTATTTGTAAATACATGGAAATACACCACTTGTATCTACCCTTTCCCTAATTATACAAATTATCTTCTTTTTTTCTTATTTTAGACAAGCGATTTATGATGCATTTGACCGCTTTCTTCAGAAATACACAGTTTAAAAATCTTCATAATGTGTTCAAACTGGTCTCATTTGTACTTCCGCTTACTGGAACTCGTGTTTGGAGAACAAGCCTCTTGCAACATTGAGTAGATGGTCACTGACTTTGGCTGTTTTGGGTCGCAATTATCAAAAATGGTAAAATACCAGCATTACTTTCATTTCAACCATATGCCATTCTGACACACTTGCTTCAGCTTTACTGGTGAAAAACCACTGGCAGCATTTGTTACTGCATGAACGGTTCATGTACTTCATGTTTAATCACATTGTGTATTCCTTTAATTCTGAATTTAATTCTATCACTTGAAAACAGACCAATCTAAGGATTGAAAGAATGTAAAATTTGCTGTAGGGCTACAATGGTCTCCTGTGTTTAGTGTATTTCTAGTTTGTTCCAGGTACTTATGTTTCCTCTTGCTTCCTCGTCCCCTTGCTATTCCTGCTGGGTTGTACTGTGGCTTTGCCAGCGCTTGGCCTCTTGCGTTTGTCACTGATTTTCTCTAATGTGAATTGAAAATGAGCTGTAATGGACGGGGCAGCATCAAGTCCTGCAAAAAGAGACTTTCAAAATTCAATGAAGAGTGAGAGAGAAACATTTTCATTCAATGCCTCTGTGAGATTTTTCTGCCACTGACTTCAACTGTGCCATTCCAGAAGAATCATGTAGCAATTCACCGATCACTTTCACAAAACCCACGTAAGTGAAAATGGAGTGTCTAGTAATTAGTTGTTTACATGTGTTCGGTTGGATAACAAACTTTTTCTTCTGGATTTATTTTAGAATGCTAGAGGAAATAAGAATGTAATCATTTTTCTTTCGAAGCAGTGGCACAAAGTGGCAACTTCTAAGCAGTTACATCAACAGCAGATTCTATGGTGCTATAAAGATGAAGACCTGTTGGAAGTATTTCAACAGAGGTCCTTTTTAAAGTGCAATCAGCGGTGATATGCACAATAGGGTTTCACTGTATAATATTAACATGTATGTGAGACCAAAGGTTATCAAAACAATGAAGTGAGCTTCTTATTTTTCAACACTGTTTTTTTAATTGGATGGAAAATTTTAAAATTGGGATTATGAACACATTTAAGAAAAGCCCAAGTCTGTTGTTTCCTCTTTTGGGATCAAAATTGCCGACAAATTACAGTAGAATAAAAGGCATCGTGCATCAGCTGTATATCATATCTGTCCACATCTTATTTTGTGTTCTCCTGTAACATTCTTTTAAAGCAAGTTTGCAGAGAAGTGGAAAACTGAAACACTTCGGTATTAATTTTAGTACAGTAACGACCAGAGTTACACAGAAACAAACAGAAAAATCCAGCCATTTCTTGGGATATGCAACTTCTACACCTTTGACATCAAGCACTTCATTGATCTCCTTGGTTATCATAATGGTTTTCAACAGGCAGAGTGTGAAGCAAACAAATCTCAGTTTATATAAATATTCTCTTGAATTTTAGTCTGACAGACAGAACTAGTAATTGGGAAGAGATCAAGGTTCACTTGAAAATCAAGTAAGTTCAGGTAAAACTGAAGTGCATCAATTTGTAGTAACCCAAATTATTTAATATACAAATTTACTGAAAATGCAAAAGAAGTTATATTCTGTCGGAAGTTAAATTGTTTGTTTCATGTGATTTTTCATCATTTTTTTAGACAGCATTGGTTTTATATATATTGGGAGCAAGTATGAAGTGACTGGCACATTGAAATACAGTAAAACACTGAATGTTGGAAGGTTTGAAATCAAATATAAGTAAGCTTACCAATTTAAAACTGGAAGCTTGAATAGTATACTAAAAGGGTTATGTGGCTTACATTTTACAAGCTCATTCATCAACTAAGACTGTTTTACAAACCCATTGTCTGCTGTTCACCACCCTGTTTAGATCTCACATTTTAAATGTCTTTGTGTGCTTTATGTCCTTTTTCTGTTGCAGCTATGAGAAAGGAAGATAACTGGTAGCAAGGGAAAGGGCTTGAATAAATGGAAGAGAGAAAAGACAGATTTTGTAAGGCGGGCAGTAAGCAAAAAAAAAAAAAAATCAACTTCTCTATGCTACAAAGTATAACATGCCAAAGTAAATATTTTCAAAGCGCACAATACTGGGAATTTCATGACTGATGGGAACTTGTCACCCTGAGGTTAGTGTTCTGATGCTATTACTAACAAGGCTGAACTTGCCAAAAGGGCATACTATTCGCAGAAGCAGATTTATGCTAATGCAACTCCTGTTTGTGAGAGTGTCTTTTGGGATAAATAGTGAAAGACTGGTCTGTGTCAAGAACAAGAAATCACACTTCGCTGTGTAACTGAAGTGATGTTGCCAAATGTGAAAATGCAGTAAGAAGCATTTAAGAAATCTCTCAGGTTAGAATTACAAAAAGGAAACATGAGCTCTGTGGTCTATTTCTGCCAGTTATCGGGTACAGGAAGCTATTAGCTGGTCTGTGAAGCGGGGAATCTTGCTTTGTACATGTTTTTAACCTTTGGAAAATTTACTTTTTAAACCAGATTTTAAGGTTAAATCCTAAAAAAGCGTTATTAATAATAAATTCTGATGCTAAATGAGAATGTGATTTTAATCCAGCAATTGCATGAGAAAAATATTGGAATACGGTTCTTGCATTAAATCTAAATAGCAGGTAACCTATTCTGTATGTCTTAAATTTATTGTAAAACTGGCCTTGATAGTTTTTTTTGTTTTAATGTTTTTCAATAAAAATCCTGAAAAAAAAAAAAGTCAGGTGTAAGATTTTTTTTTTTTCTCTTGTTGGCAGGAATTCAAGATGCATCTCCCTGTTACCCTGTAAACCTTTTTATTCCTGCTAGTACAGTTGCACAAGAGGAGTAGTACAAGATAAAACCTTCACATGATGAACAGTGGTACCGATTTCATGTTTTTCTACATGCAGTACCTAGTTAAAAAAAAAAAAAGTTTGTATCACCTAATTAAGGTACCCTTGGGATTCCAATTTTTTTACTTTTCTTTTCAATGGCTTCATTGTGCTAGAAGTTCCCAGACTTTTAAAAGGGTCCAAAATCCGTACAATTTCTTCTTGCTTGCTCCTGTCTTTCAAGCAAGGGTGTATTGTAACATAATAAACTCAGAGCATGTCGTGGGACTGTCCAGCAGGAACTGAAAAAAATCACCCTTTCTGTTGATGGTTGCTCTTGGGAGGTGGTGGTAGGGTTTGGAGTGCTGCTACTGGGAGAAGAGGCGGCTGTTTCATCGTCTGCAGCAGTCTGCTGTATGAATGGGAACATGACGTCCTAGATGCAGGCTGCTTTGAACAGATAGCTGTAAAGGTTACTGGCAGGAGCATCTTTGAGTCTTGATGGTTTTTATCTGCAGGGGAAAAAAAAAGTATTGGAAAATTGTTGTGTGGATTTGGGGCAGTCATTCTGACTGAAGCCTGCCAGTTGTACCCAGTAACCAAGATACAACCAATTTTATTTTGGTGCTCAGTTACGCTGTCTGAAAAGTGAAAGCCCAGGTAACACCTCTGCATACTAAGACTGACAAAACATGGGTAGAACAAATGAAGCGGGCAGCGCGTTTTGTCTGCATTTGAAAGGAAAGGCTCAGGACAGAGCGAGAGGTTAGGTCTGGTGTGTTATCCGTGAGCAGTCCAGGTAAGTTTTTTAGTGTTTTTTTTTTTTTACGTATTTCTCTCCTGCCACCCAAGTGCTGATGACAGTCTAGAACAGAAGGTATCTCATCACTGTTGAATGGAGCTTTTTGCCTTTTTTTTTTTTTTTAAGTCCAAAACCCACCTCCCTCAAAAGCATCTGCTCAACAATTTTTTTAGCAAGGATAGGTCACTTGTGTTGTATTACTCTAGAAAGTCTGCAAAAAGGTACCATTATATGAAGGGATGGAGTCTTGTTGCTTTTCCTTACCGGAATGTCATATCCATTTCTATAGATACTCTAAATAGTAGATAAGAAAGTGGAAACCCTTCGATCCTCGCAATGCTACTTTTGCTTGGTAGCTGCTGACATTTTGAGGCAGTTTTGTTTTGCTGTTTTTTTTTTTTTTAATTTATCTTAATTATTTCTGTCTTGTGTTGCTTTTTGTAAAACGCTGATCTTAATTACAGTTGGTTGGGCAGGGAGGTTTATCTTAAACTGTCAGGTTCTCTGTCAGCTTGGCTGCGAAGATAAGTTATAGAGTATTTGTGTAGTCTGTAGGCATGCAATTCCTCACGAAAAAGCTATTACAGGGGGAAAATGCTACTGTATTATGCAATCCTGTAATTTGCAGTGTTTCCTGGTACGCTTGGATGCTCCTACACAAGATAAAACATCAGCTTTAAAATGTAGAGCAGCTCATAAGGATTGTCATTCTCTTGATTTCGTGTAGTGTAAATGAGCTTCTTTTTCAAATATGAGTGTTTTAATTACTGCGCTCTTAAAGGGAAAGTGCTGTGAGCTTTGCCAAGGCGGTCTGACTTGCTCTGCCAGAAAGTAACAAGAGGGATGATACAAAGTGGACAAAGAGTTAAGGATGAATCTTCGGCAACTTCAAAAGCTTTTTATGTACTCTTCAGGCGCAGTCCACCCAATGCACTATACAGCCAGCCTTCTACTGCCACAAAGTTAGCAAAACAAGTATGTACAAAAACTTTTCAAGCTGCCACATTACGAGTCACCTTTGCTGTTTTTTTGCCCACCCATAGTTAAATCTTAATCAGTTTCCTGCTTTTTTCCTGGTCTATTCAGGTTCCTGCACTGCAGTATTGCAGTGTTCCTGAGGTCCTGGCTGGCCAGCACATCTGCTTCCTTATCTTCTAACACTTGTACCAGAAACAGAGGAAACGGGAGGTTAACCCCCTTCTTACCAGTGACTTAGGTATGGCCTCTGCACTTTCGTATCACCCTAACCTCTGCTTAACTTCTGAGTTTGGGAAACCAGATAAAAGATGTGAAAAAAGATCTTCTAAACGGATAGCGTGACTGATACTCCTGTTTCCAGGAATGTAGATGTAAACGTATGCAGATATTGCCCTTTTTTCCATGTCAAAATTATTCAGTAAGAAAGCTTTCCTCCCCCTCAAATAAATTTGTCACTGCAATATGCAATCGGCATGTCCTAGATTAATAAATTTATTGTAGCTGAAAAAAAAATATTTCTTATTTGCAAAGAAAAGTGCTTCTAAGAGTTTGAAGATTTCCTTTCTTGGTATAAATTTAAAATGAAGAAAGAAAACGTGTGACACTTTTTGTACAAAAGCTGCTTAGAAGCAATATTATTATTATTTTTTCTATTTATGAAAAGAGACACTCCTCCCTTATTACCAATGTTTGGTAAAACTGCATACAATCTAATTAAAGCAGAGAATAATGTTACCCCAAAGAGAACATATTTTGCTGGTGCAAACCACTGGAAACTTGGTTACTTAGAATAGAATTGTAGAATGGTTTGGGTTGGAAGGGACCTTCAAAGGCCATCCAGTCCAACCCCCCTGCAAGGACTAGGGACATCTCCAACCAGATCAGGTTCCTCAGAGCCCCATCCAACCTGGCCTTGAACGTTTCCAGGGATGGGGCATCCACCACCTCTCTGGGCAATCTTTGGCAGGAAGTAGAAAGGTCGAGGAGACACGGTGGGATGGTGACAGTGCCAGTCTGTTGCAATGCTTAAACGAAGCGCTATTCCCTCGCTACGTGGACCCAAGTGCGTTCTCAGACGCCCGTTGAACGTGTTCTCTAGGCTGTGCTGCTGGAGGTGCTGAACCAGGTCAGTCCACTTCTCTTCAATGAAATGCGTTCATCCTCCTGCTGTGTTTTGAGACCCTCGTCTCCAACAAGTATGGGGAAGACCTATGAAACCAGCGTGTCCAGCGAGTCCTGCTGTTGCCTGCTGCCTTCACCTGTGTTGCGTTTCAGCCTTCCTCTCAAGGAGCCGGTTTCAAAGTAGACTTCGTATTACTAAAAAAAAAAACCAACACAATCTCACTGATTCTGATTAGGTTTTCAAAACTGAGCCATGCCCTCGCTTTGAAGCAGCTGTTGGGCGATTTCGTGATTGTTTTTTTTTTTTTCTAGCAGCAGCGAGCAGTGGCGAGCCGCTTCGCGTGCGTGCGTTTCCGAGGGTGGGGTGCGCGAGCGGGCTCGGCGCTGGGCGCCTTTGGGTGCCTGCCCGCTTGGCATCGTGTGCCGCTTGCGCACCTCAACACAACCTTTTTTTTTTTTTTTTTT
>WHYT01017457.1:266623-306780 GCA_009806455.1 Tetrax tetrax | reverse complement strand
TTTTTTTTTTTTTTTTTTTTTTTTTTTTTTTTTTTTACTGTAAATTATTGATCCTAGATCATTAGGTACAATAATGTTGCTGTATGTGAGAGAAAGTGTTATTTCCAAGCGTTCTATTAATTCCTGGCAGATATTACTGGTAGAAGCATAATGGATTCTTGCTCAGGAGATGAGATAGGTTCATTATTATTAAGTTTAGGTCTTAACTGAGGATGATTCTGAAAATGCATGAGTGTCAGCTTTGTTGCAAATGCTTATATTTATCATCAACATATCCACTGTGGAGTTTGGGCATTAAAATTTATTAGTCTTAATGTATTTTTATAGTCATTTTCTCTTTTTCTCATTTCCTTATATCTTTTTTTTTATTACTTTAGCTTGATTATGAGTAATAAGGCTAAATTTTATTTGGCATTTGAGTACTTGCTTATAAAAGGAAATTACTAGGAATTTGTGAATATGTAATTGCTTCTATGATTTTTTTTTTTTTTTACGCTTGCTTAATGGTAGGTTTCCTAAATTAATTCTATCTTATAAATATAGCTTCTAATAGCATAATTTTCAAACTAAGTTTCAGGGGCTAATTTTCTTTGGTGGTACTTAAGTTAAAAACCCAGCATTTTGAGATAGTCCTGACTTCATAGCTATGCAAATGCTTAAATACTGTGTTATACAGTATCCTTTACACCTGATATTCAAGATTATTTACACTCGTTCTGAATGTGAGTTTTTCGATGTCGTGTGCTATTAGTTAATTTATGGAAATGTTCATTGACTCCGATACCGAGGCCCCCCAGAAACTTTGGTGTAGTATGATAGATAGTTAAACATAGTTGTTAAAGTATACCTTCCTTACTCTCTTAAAGTGAAGTCTAATTCTGCAACTGAAAATATTTTTCTTCCTTTTCAGAACTACAAAATTCCACTACAGTTATAAAAGCAGCGAAACCCAGGACAAGGAAATGCAGCAAGGTTTGTATTTGCCGGGACATTTACCTGGACTGATACTGTTAGAAGTCCTGGTTAATCTAACCTATTAATCTAAACTGATTATTTAGCTCAACTGATAATATGGTAGGAAAATGAAATAATTTCAAGGGAGTATTTCTGGCTGTAAATATTCAATATGGTAAGTAGCTGGTATGACGAAAATAAAAAGATAGCAAGGTGTTTGGAAGTTACAGCCAGAAGTGTTATGTTCTGCCTTGGTAATGGTTAATTTTGAAGACAGAGAAAAGTGAAAAACAAAGATAAACTTAAAATTAGAAGGGATGCTGAAGTGGTGTGTGTATGAAGGATAAAAAAAGCAATGGGATTATATAAAAATGAGAAGGAACTGCAAAGAGACAACAAGTGATGCTAGATTGGTTTTGGAAATCCTTTTTGCATTTTATGTGATGTGTGTGCTTTATGTACTGTTATAAAATTTTCATTATGACAACAGGATGCACTGAAACCTTTTATTCAAAAACTAAGTTTCTCAAATTTTATACAGCCACCCCTTTTTAGGTTAAATAATACTGGTTCTGAAAAGTCTCCCAAAAGCTAAAAGACTTTCGAGCAGTAGATACCTTGAAATCGCATAGGAAGCTACGTGTAAGACAGCATTTAATCTGACAATTGTTTTATGTGTGCTCAAAAGTCATAAGCCCTCTTAGTTTGTTTTATAGTAGAATGTAGAAAATTTAGCTTGCTTGCTATCTTTTTTGGCTGTGCCTTTTTCAAGAAGGCATTCTTTAGATAGGTTATTAATTACAAGCTAAGATGTATTGGACCTTGATTTGGATGTAACTGCAATTAATAGTTGTTTTTACAATTGTTCATGTTCTGTTTTCAAAAGTTGTGTGGGTGGTTTTTTTTCTGTTATATTTCTCAGTTTTTAAAAATGGCTACTTCTAACCATTTGCTCAAGGGGGTAGTCTGGCCCATCTGAGTCATGTCTGATATCTTCCGTGTATTACAAAGGACTAAATCCAGTAAGGAGCATAAGCTGTTTGTCATCTTTGCAGGCGGGTGATTTTGGTGATATCACAAACTGGCCAACACCAAGTGAAATAGCAAACAATGAAGTAAGTATCCTTTGTTATCTTCAGTATTACTATTTTTTTTAGAAACCACAATGACTTCTCTGCTTAATACTGTTCCCTCCAGAATTCGTTTTGGGTGTTGTAGGGTTTCAGCAGAAATTTTGTCAATAGTTCAGGATACTGGTCTGTGCTTAACTGTCTGCACTGGCACTGGAATTTCTGAACACTTCGTATGCCCACACACGTACACTCCATTTGTGGTTGATGGTGTGCCATGGACACGGTGAAAATGTGCCATATTTAGTCCACTACTTTAAAACTTCTGTTTCACTTTTCTACTCATTGGGAAGTTCATGCACAGATGAGAAGGCCTTTGGGATTGTGAACATGCTGCCCTGCCTTGTGGCTCAGATGACTTTTTGCAGGTTGTCTTAGGACAACTTATCCTTGCCCTGTTCCTCTGATATATTTCCCCTTGCTGGATCTTTAGTTAACATCTATTCCATAAAATTATCTTCCTATCACTTTATCTCAAGCAATGAGTGCATAATTTATCTTGCACCTCTTTTATGCTGTTTAAAACAAGAACAGAACACAGATGACTGCAAGCTATGAGGTGCCATTTCATTCTTTGCTGTAGTTCTGCAGCACCCCCGTGATGCTTTTACTGTTTTTTTTTGGTGAGGGAAACCAGTAGATGAGAGTTCAACAATGTGCGTTGTATAATTGAAAGTGTCCAAATGAAAAATGAAAAAGAGTATTAAGGTAGTTTGGCATGAATCATTTGTCCCGCAGGCTCAGTTTCTAACACCCTCTCTTCTTTTTCAACTGACTGTCATAACTTTGTTGCTTAGATCAGCAACAAAACGTTCTCAGGCTGTTTATTATAGAAATCTGTAGATTTGACACAACATTTTGTTTACTGCTAGGTAGAATTGGCCTCCTCTAGTAGCTCATTCAGGTTGGACGGGGGGTCTGAGCAACCAGATCTGGTTGAAGGTGTCCCTGCTCCTTGCAGGGGGGTTGGACGAGATGGCCTTTAAAGGTTCTTTCCAACCCTAACCATTCTATGATTCTATCTCAAAGATTTTGTTGGAGTTTGCTCTAAGGATCTTTAAAACCTGCAGAGATAATATGCTGATAAACTAATGTTCACATACTGGTTAGAATACTTTGGGGTGTGTGTGTGCATCCCATCAAAGTTTAGGATTTCTACAAGATCCTTGATTTGACTTTTTAAAAAGTATTTATAAGCTTCTCTATCATCAATATTCCTGTCAGTTGCTGAGATGATGTGAACAGAAGAGACTACCACTTCAGAAGGAGACAGTGGTGATATATTTAACAATATCATTGCATCCTAAAGCTGCTAATTTTATCTGGTGGCATTAGAGGTGTGTAAGTCCCAGCTGTGCACCTCTGGGCTGCAAACTCTTTCCTTAGTTACTCATAAGATTAGAAATAATTTCACCTGTGCTTTTTATACCTCAGCCTCTTTGTTTGCTATAGTCTAATAACTCAACAGTGCTGTTTTTGAAGATTGTGAGGTCGGTTCCACTACGCAATACTCTTTGTTCGTAACTTTTCAGAGACTACTGCTGTAACACGTGAGATGCAGTGCAGAGAAACCCTGTAATTGTGTCCAAAAAATAATGATCTTTTGTATTATGTTCTGATGCTTAGAAAAAGAGCGAGTCTGCTGAGCTTAGATCTGAGATTGAATAGCATTGAAACGATTTAATTTTATATCAGTTAATAGTATTTGTAAATGCTAATGTTGATTTGTGACTAGTCTACAATATGATTACTTTAGCGTATTTCTTTTTTTGGTTTTTTTTTTTGGAAATACTAATTTTAGCAACTTAAGAAAACATGCATCTGTATTTTTTTCTTTTGTGTGTTCTCTTTAGTATTGTAATCTTTAACATCAGCTTGGTTATTATGTCAAATTTTGCTATGATTAATGATATCTGTACAGTACTAATCAGAGTGGACAAGATACATATGTAGTATTTCATAAGAATACACGTGTTTGATGTTTTCTGTTTGAAATAGTCTCCTCTAAGACTATTTTTAAAAGATTTTTTTGGTTTACCAGATGGTCTAGATTGTGTCATGATGACATTAATTAACCTTTTGCTGACTTAAGTGAGAATTTTAGTACACTAATTCATGTAGTGTCTGTTAAATCAAATAACATTTGGTTTAATCTCAATGGATTTCTCTAAATCAATCTCTTGACTTTGCATTCAAATTAATTACAGCATAGTACTGTGGTATCTACTGTATGTGCTCCAGCAGGTTCAAAGCTGTCTCCACAACATAGGACTAGTTTTTTTCGGTTTGGCAGAAATGTCTGCGAAGCTGAATTTTGCGGGTAGATGTTATATCCAGTCATAGAACAGTTTGGGTTGGAAGGGACCTTTAAAGGCCATCTAGTCCAACCCCCCCTGCAAGGAGCAGGGACCTCTCCAACCAGATCAGGTTGCTCAGAGCCCCGTCCGACCTGGCCTTGAATGTTTCCAGGGATGGGGCATCCACCACCTCTCTGGGCAACCCCTTCCAGTGTTCCACCACCTTCATTGTAAACAATTTTTCCCCAATATCCAATCTACATCTACCTCCCTCTATTTTAAAACCGTTACCCCTTGTCTTATTACAACAGGCCCTACTGAAGAGTTTTTCCCCCTCTTTCCTGTAGGCCCCCTTTCAGTATTGGAAGGCTGCTCTAAGGTCTTCTCGGAGCCTCCTCTTCTCCAGGCTGAACAGCCCCAACTCTCTCAGCCTGCCCTCATAGGAGGGGTGCTCCAGCCCTTCAGTTGTCTTTGTGGCCTCCTCTGGACTCCCTACAACAGATCCAGGTCCTTCTTATGTTGGGGGCTTCAGAGCCAGACGCTTCTTTTAATGCAGCCCAGGATGGAGTTGGCTTTCTGGGCTGCAAGCGCACGTTGTCAGATTGTGTCCAGGTTTTCATCCACCAGTACCCCCAAGTCCTTCTCAACAGGGCTGCTCTCAATCCCCCCATCTCCCAGCCTATATTGATACTGGGGAAAAATGCAACTTTCCACTATGTGCTAAAATGCTGTTCATTTTGCCTTCTTTGAAACCTGTTATTCTGGGAGATCCCACAGAATAAGTGATGATCTGCAGGATGCTGGCACTACTCAAAGGCATGCAGTTCCCAGTAAATGCCGTATTCTAATGTGGGGGAAAAAAAATCTGTAATCATACACCTCCACATCCTCTAATCTTTGGTTCATGTTCTGATTTAGTGGAGCAGAATTGTTGGAGTTAAGACCTATGGCTCCTTAGAGTTTTCAGGAACATTTGGCATGCTGTTGAGATTGTATAGCATCGTGGGAATGCTGATTTACCATTCAGTGTTCTGTAAGCACAGCTTTTTAAAGATAATAAGTCTGAACAGTAGGTACTAGTGAGTAATATTTCTCTTTCCTATAAAATAAATTTAAGTTCTATGGTATCGAAATATAATTGTTCTGCACTACACAATTCTGCATCTTCAGTTAAAAAACAAACAAACAAAAACTTTGAGTCTAAAAATTCTTTTTCTAGTCTTACCAAGTTAGTAGAATATGCAGCTATTGAAAATGAGACTTTGCTAAAAAACACAGTTCTTAAAACTCGCCCTACTGATAAGGTTGAGGACAGGTAACAAGGAGTTTTAATAGGTAAAATAAATTTATACCTTTTGCTGTCAGCAGCTGTACTGTCAGAAATAACTACCAGTATCTCTTGCAGTGTAAGACTGTAAGTCACAGTAAGAAGCCAATAAACAGAAGAGAAAAGGAGGAGAAATCGGATCAAAAAAGCAATAATGGAATCAAGGACAACCCGGAGGCAAAGCCAGACGGTCAAGGAGATAATATTAGCGAAGATGAAGCTCAAACTAATAACCAAAGGAAAAAAGGTCAGCTGGGCACTGTGTATATGCACTGTCACCATTGATACTGTTACATTAATTCCAGTTGAATGACTTGATTAAACTTTTCATGGTTTGCATTTTCTAGTTGGTAGCAGGATATATTGCGTTTTGCTAGGAAGCTTAAAACAGGCTTCCTTTCTCAGGTTTTGGAGTTGTTCTGTTTAGTCAAACAGGAGTTCTGGGCATAAAGCAGCTCGTGTCCTACTGATGGTCCGTGGAGCTGTGACAGTTTATGGAAAATCTTAGCGTGGTTGTACAACCCATTACTGTCTCTCACATCTTTATTTCACTAATTAGATAGCACCATGTTAAACTAACTAGATATAAATATATATGTGTGTGTTACTACGTATACTAACAGTTTAATTTTCATATTTTACTATTAGCTTACACCTTGAAGTGATCACTTGAAAACTAAACCAGGTTATCAATTTCCTTTTGATCCTCTCTGTTACATTAAAAATAAGAAGCAACCCTGTATCTCATTTGATCATTAAACTTGAGTAGGCTAGAGAAACAGCTGAGATATGTATTTAAAAACATGTATATGTATTTAAAAACAAATCCTTTATTGCTTTTATTTTTTTCAGTCTAAGTGGAAATCTAAAGCAAAGCATTCAATAAGTGCAACCTTTTTCCCCCCAGTGTGGATAACACATTTTATGCATTTGCTTATATTTCTTGACTGCAAAGGTATGAAGCCCACATTAGCAGTCAAGTATAAAAGAGCAAATATTATAATTAAATAAATGGTTAGTGGATATTTTAGGCCAGCCTACAACAAGTTACAGCTTTGCTAAGACTTTTTGGTGCATGTGGATGAACTTAATCTGAATGTTGCAAGGTAAAAATGGAGTATCACAGCTAAATTCTCAGGAAAATTTTCATGGTTTGCGATTGAAATCTTTAGTTTAGTGGTTAACTTGATATGTTGTTTTTCGCCTTTCTTTCATGTGCAAGTTGTAAAATTGTATGATAATGAATTTAGTGTATGTATTTAACACTTACCTAGCTATAAATTCTTAGTAATGGAGCTTATATCTAAAAATTTATCAACCAAAAAAGCTCACCTTCATTTTATATATTTGAAGCTTAAGTCAGGTTACCTGTCAGTTTGAAATTCCTGTTTACTGCATTTATTATTTAGTCATCCATCATATCTTAAAATTTCAATGTTAAGCTTCTCCTAGTTTTTAAACTTTGAAATGAACTGTTACTGGTTCTACATGAAGAATTCTATAGAATATTTTTGAAGAGCTGAAACCTTGAGTAGTACTACAATTCAGAGTAATATATTAACTTTTCAAGGTAACAAGCAGAAATGGGTGCCACTTCACTTGGATGATGTAAGATCAGACAGTCAAGAAAGACTAGGCTCTCGAGCTAGCTCAAGATTTCTGCTGGAAGCAAACAAGTTAATACCTCATAACAACAGACGGAACGAGACAAGAAGTAAGTAGTTTTTGATCTCTGGGCCTTTCTGTTTGTGGCAAATAAAGTATAAAACTACTTGAGTCGGTATTAGATTGGTGGTTTATGTTGAAAGTTGACTTTGCCTGTACTAAGTAAAACCCAGTGTTAATATTTGCCAATAACCAGGAAAAAATAAATAAATTGTACTGTAGTTTAATGAATTTTAAATCAGAAAGTTTTGTTTAACAGCTTACTGTCAGATTTATTTTTTTTTAACCTCTTCACAAATTGATCAGAGTTGTAATGTTTCAATGACCGACTCCGCTGAATAACTGAGTTTGGAAACTGTCTGTCTTTACAGAGTGTGCTGGTGCTCTGAATCAGAGCAGCGTGTGTTTTTCTTTTCATGACTCCCTACCTACACAGTCTTGGGCCACAGCCCACAGCTTTACGATGCAGAAAGTTTGGAAATAATCTCATAAGGTGGCTGCTCTGTCCTGCTCTGCTGCTATTCCCACAGCTTGTTGCTACCAGAGCCATTGTTTGTGGACCAATGCTTTGAACTCTGCTTTGGCAATTCCACTGATGTTGGTTTTTCCTTTAACTGGGACCAGTTCCCTCAGTTCCCTGCATGGCCATGCAAAAAGTTGTACTAGCAGGAGAGAGGGAGAAACACACCACAGCTGGTACTGTTTCTGGTCCTCAGGTGTTCTGAATACAGCTTGCCAGATGGCAGAAATCTTAGGCTGAGTGTAAGTTTTTGGTTTATGTGTTTGCATTTAAGTTTTAAAATCGCAATATACATAAAAAAATTACGTGTTTGCTCATTATAAGAAGTGCTAGATGCTACCAAGATGGGATTTGTTTAAGGAATTGTTTTAGGAACATGGATGTAAGGGTTTGATCTGGATGTCTAGGGCATGAACAGGGGCAGGGAGAAGATTTTTACTAGTGTATCACTTCCTTCAGCAATTATTCCTCAGGAACCTGATGGCCAAATGACCAGAAACTTCTAGCATGAACTCTGCCTCAAGGCTCTAGTGATTCAAGAACAGTTTCAGCGTGAGGGAACATGAAACATCTCCTGCTCTTCAGGAACACTGCCTGTTAAAATAAAAACCTCGTTTCAGGCTTAATTACAACACGAACTCATGACAATGTGATACGTAAGACTTTTGCATGTGTCTGAGCTACAGAGTGACTCAGAGAGCACAAATGAACCTGATTTGGGGAAATAGTTCAAATGGTGCCTGTGCACTTGGGATCTCTGAGGTTGAGGGTAGCAAGTGCGAAGGCTAAGGTCCAAATTCCCAGTGATATTTGTGATATTTGTAAATTCAGTCTTATTTGTCAGAAAATAAAATATAGGCACTTGAATGTATGAGTATACATATTTTGTTGTAGTGTTCATTAAAAATAGTTGCTGGTAAAACAGGATTTCTAGTATGAACAACAAATCATACCTTTAGTCAGTCCTTTGTTAAATTTAGCAACTCTGAATTTGATCAAACAGAGCCTGTATTCCCAGGTGTTCCTCTGACAGAAAGGTCCCCCTGGGAAGATTATCCAATTGCAACTTAGGGAAAGTTTAAGCAAGGATAACTGACTGAAGATGGAAATGGTATGAAAGACGGTATGAAGAAAGAAATGGTATGAAAGGGGCCTTCATTTTTCTCTCATGAGTAAAGTCAGAATTACACCTGTCCTTAAGTTTTGTGGTAGGTAGAGCCAAGATCTTTGGGTTCTGGTTTGGACCTGCTTGCTTTCTTTTCTTCTACTGCTTCTCTCTTGCTCTCTTTTGCTATGTGCAGGCCACATATTTATAGGAAAACTTCACATGGATTCTTAGAGTCATCTTAGATTTGCATCTAACATCAGAAAGGAGTTTTTAACTTAAAAGCTCAGTTTGGGACAGGACCAGCAGAGAATAAACAGTCAGTGAATTGCCTGGACGCAAGATGACAGCTCTGTTACAAGGGGACTTTTGGCACTGCAGTATTTTCTTCAGCCTTTCTGAGCATCCAGAAAATGGAGAGAGATACTTTTCAGTGCAATGTTTTATGGCTGATACCTAGGAATAAATTGGAATCTACTTAATTATACTCTGATATTTAATTATGATTGCAAGTATTGGGCTTTTTTCTCTTAAAGATTGGCGTCGTGACAGAGAGAAGAGAGATGATCACGATGAAGTGTGCAGCGTGAGAAGTGAGGGTGGCAGCGTTCGAGGATTCTCCAGAGGCAGAGGAAGAGGTAGAGGCAGAGGAAGAGGACGAGGCAGAGGAAACCCCAGGAGTACGCAAAGTAGTAGGACTTTAAAACTATATTTATAATGTTATTGTTTGCACATGAAGTAAGAGTTGTCTCAAAAAACATATCCTGTAACTTAATGTAATTAAGTAGCTTGAGTCTTTTTAAAATCAGACACTGAAAACCAACAGTAAAATATCAGTGTGTGTCTCGCCTTAAAATATTTTTGTGCTGGACTTAATATTTTTCATTATCTTTCTTTTATGTTCTTTATTTTGAAGTGAACTTTGAATATCCGATTGGCTACCAAGAACTGTACGGTGAAGGAACTGACCAAGTGTTTCAACCTGAGCTTAATGCTAGTGTGATGTACTACTATGGCGATGGAACAGGAGTGCAGATGTATTCTGTGGATGAAGCACTTCTCAAAGAATATATAAAACATCAAATGTAAGTAGATTGTTTAACGTACAAATATTTTTAGACGTCTAGTTAAGATAAAATAACTGATTTTAAACAGTGTTTAATCTTTATTATCTGTGTAAAGATGGAGATTAAGGCATTTCAATCTAACTTTTTGATTTGACCATTAACAGCATCAGTTTGAATTTGTTCACTAGTGGGGTGGAAAAACTTGAGCGACAGGAAGGAATGTTAAGGAAGTTGTTCTGCATCTTGTGCTGTAGCCTGGCTCTAACTCGTATACCTGCTTTATTTACGGTACACAGCCCTCTTTTTATGTTGTCACGTAATTGAGATACGGATGTCTCTGAGCTTGTGCTTTTGAGTACTGTTGGTCTGTTTGCCTATAAAGCTCTTCTTAGGTGATGTAGCTAGACGTTTCCCTTATTTGCTCTCAATTTAGCTTTGAGAAGTCTTGTTAGTTTTATGTTTTCAGAGTATTTCACCTGAAACATTTAACTGAAAGAGAGTAGCTTTGCAATTATACTTGATTTTTTGATAATCTGAAATGTTTACTTTCTCATGTACACCATTAGGCAATGAGAAACCATCTGGAAGACTGATTATCACCAGGAGACAAGTCCAAAGGGGCCTGGAAACCACTAGTTCATTTTTAAAGAGACAGTTTCCACCACTGGCAGATATTTCACCCTCTGTACTTGCAGCGGCATTTCTCTGTGATGCCTTTGTGGTGGTTTTTTGATTGCCCTTGTATTCCATAAAGCAACTTGCTTATTTTATTCTTGCTTCTTTTGTTACAGTTGACGCAAAAAGGAAGAAAAAAGCCTCTTTAAGGGCATGTGGCTATCAACTTCAAAACTTCTATTGCAGTCTTTTTTGTTACTCTTGCTGCCAGGCCCCTATGAGACCTGACAGTGGACATGTACCCCCATGTCAGGATAATCGGCCTGCACTGTCCTCAGACAAGTGAGGGAGGAGCACAGACACTCCACTGTTGGCCAGATTTCTGGGCATGCAGTGTAGAATCCAGACCTTCTAAGGTAGGACATGATGATGTCCCCATCTGCTGAGAAAAATGTCAGTTACAGCATTGGTCACATCTGACTTCTGGTTGTATTTGTATTTTCTTTTAGCAACAAGAGGTTGGCAGGTGTCAGGAGAAGACTTGGCATGGCTGGCTAACCAGAGCCGTTGGTTGCTTTTTTGGTATAAAGTCCTAAGGCAGTTTGATTGTGGAGTTTGTGTTCCATGAGAGAGAGGGAAATTCTTGAGCAGGTTTAGAACATAACTTCACTATGTTTACACTCCTTTAAAAAAAAAAATTAAAAATTTGGTTTTGTTATCTATTCACATTTTTTATCACATTGAAAACAATGGGAAACAGACTTTATTCATCAATTACCTATTATTAGCTTCTAAATGGGGATGGTTTTGTCTGCCTTTCATAATTTAGATATAAAATATTAAAGTGACTATGCCAAAGAAGGAAGTATATACAGAATAAAGCTGCACAGAACTGTTAGGTCTCAGTTTCTTATGGAGTCCAAGACAAATCAGGATAAAATCAGGATATATTAGAGAAGTGAGATTGGTTTGGATCCTATTGAAGTGATGAATTTTAAGAGTTCACCTGCTTAATAGGGAAAAATCCTAGCGATTATGTCCAGCTGAGTTGATGTGTAATTACAGTAAGAAATACACTGCTATCAAGCAGTTTATGCGTGTCCTAAGGATCAGCTTGATGTACAAGGGAGAGTAATATTTGTATTACATACAAAAATATCTTCAACGTTTTTAATTACAGGCTGAAATTGTCAGCCTGAAAAGTTTCAGTGCATAGCAACTCCTCAGTCTGCGACATGTAGTAGAACTCTATTTAAAGTCCTCTTTCTTTAAAAAAATAAAGAAATAAATAAATGTTCAGACATGCATCCAAGTCTCCATCAATTCAAGGATAAGCAAAAGGACTCTGAGGAAAATGAAAAAGGAAAGAAAAGCTGGAGGGGATGTGTGTTGTTTAGGTTTGTCCCTCTACTTGGAGCAAACGTGTGCGTTGTTTTCATTTATCATTAATGGTCTTTCACATTCCTTTTTCTAGAGTGGTGGACATCAAGTGAGGCAGTTTGAGTCAAGTTCAGTCATTGTCCATTTCTACTTGTGGATTTTTTTACTAGGTGAATCCTTACAAGATTTTACCTTTACTGTATGACTGTAAAGGTAACATCAGTAAAATGTTGATACATGGCTTTTGTGCTTGCTTATCTTCTAGACTGGGAGGGGAAAAGGAATGTAGCAGTTCAGAACAGTAGACAGGATATTCTTGAAAGAAACCTTCTCTTTGTGTACAGTTGCTTCACTGATCAGTTTACTTAGGTCTGAGTAAAAGCTTAATTCTCCAAAAGCCTAGTTCTCTTCTCTGTTTGCTCTGATTTAATGGCAGTGTTTTCGTGTGTCGTATGTCTTGTTGTCCAACTTTGAGACCTTATATTCATTCTGTCTCGGAGCTGAGTGTTTTATGTAGAAAGCTTTTGCTTTGACTTTCTCGAGCTGCCAAAAACTAGAGAAAGAAATGATATCAAGCTTCTCCTTGGGTCAATGATGGCATCGGGAGTCCTCTCCTCTTGGTAACTTTGGCCTTGATCCCAACTTCAGTGGAGATACTTAGTATTTTATAGTTTGTTGAAATTAGAATTAACTTTGTTTGCATTTGCATGTGATGTTTGTTTTTCTTTTCCTCAGCATTTTAATGCTCTCTTGTTTTATTTTTGCACTAACTCTTATTTTTGTGTCATAGAATTTTAATTGCTCTCCATTTAAATATTTCACTGCCTGCATTTTCCTGAACCTGATGAGGAGTACTATTCCTTGGATGTAATATGCAAAATCATGATATTAATTGTAAACTCTGTAAAAGGCCTAGATTTTAGTAATCATAATTAAATTGTTTTTTTTTCTCTTCTTTTCCATAGGATGTTTTCTCATTTCCTTGCTTTGTGTGACAGATCGTTATTTGAATTCCTTACTTTTTCTCTTAACTAAGTATAAAACATCTTGATACCCTGATCATTTAATACAGTGGCTGCATTGTTTAAGAAGATTTGTCTTTCGCTATTTCTTTGTCCCTTGTGTCTCTTGTTCTGTGGTGTTGTCAGATTCCTGAAATGGTCTTTGTTCCTCTTTATCCACTAAACATCATATCTTCTGTTGGACTTTACCTTTCTCCATGAACTGTTGTGCCTTTTGGTACAGTTTTGTGATAAATACAACACTGCTGTTTGTCTTCTCATCTTCCCACAAGCATGCTTGAAGTAGTGATTCGGAGTACATATTACGTGCCTCAGCACTCAGATAGGATAATTAAACCTTGTAATGTACTGGAAACTGGGAAAATAAAAGATACAGTTCAGGATGAAGGTGCACTGATACTGCTGTGTGGGAAATAACTTAAGCTCTGACTGTAAGCAGTAGTTATTCTTCATCTATATGGAGGCTAAGAGAATGTTGTTTCCTTCTGTTCATGTAAGTAATAAGGGAGGGGATGGGTGAAAGAAAAAATAAGCATAGTTTTTACGTAAGCCGTTCATATGTGCAAATGTAACAAGGCTTTGAGATATGTCTTTCATAGCATGTCAAGCATGCATGCTGTTCTGTAAGCCTTGCTTCTGATGATGCACCAGTTGAAAGAACAATTTTGTTGATGACAAAGAATGCTCTGTTTTTGATGGAAGACTTTAACAAGGAATCTCTTAAATCACTATTTTAGGGATTTCTTTAACCTATAATAGGCTCATGTTTGTTTGTTTCTCTCTGCAGCGAGTATTATTTCAGCACAGAAAATTTGGAACGAGACTTCTTTCTGAGGAGAAAGATGGACCAACAAGGATTTTTGCCTGTTTCGTTGATTGCCAGCTTTCGTCGGATGCAAGCTCTCACTACAAACCCCGCACTCATTTTGGAGGTAAAATAACTCAGAAGTACCTGGGTAGAAAGTTGCTTGGTTAATTTTGTACTGCCTTTTAAAGTCAGTGTTATGAAGTTAAGAAAGGTTTCTGTCTGCAGCGAGGAGGGTTTTATAAAAAGGCTATAAATGGCAGTTTTGGTTTTTTTTTTTTTTCTTTTCTTTTTTGGACAGTGCTGGATATGTAAAGTTTTTAAAAGTATAATATGCTTGTCACACAGGCCCTAAAGGACAGTACAGAAGTTGAAACTGTGGATCAGAGGATAAGAAAAAGGGTCGATCCAGAAAAGTGGCCAATTCCAGGTCCTCCTACGTACAGTCTGCCACCGACTGACTTTTCTCAGCTCATCAATTGTCCAGAATTCATACCAGGCCAAATTTTTGGCTCACATACTGGTAAAGGATTTATTTTATAGAAACATAAGTTTGGGACTGTCTGCCCAGCGTAGGGAGTTTCCCGCTTGATACGGATTTCGTAACAGAAGTTGTACATTTGGTAACGGTTTATTCGGCCGATACGCCTGTCAGCCTTGCAGTTGCCGAGTCACGTGGCTGGCACGGCTGATGCGAAGTAGATAAAAATGTCTCTTGCATGTCACAGCTGTGACCATTCTCCAGAACCTAGTATGAGGGACTACAGCCCGTTACTAGTAGAATTAGTGATAGTAATTTTAAGTTAGTCATAAAATCAGCTTCATTATGGTAGCAGCTGAAAGTTAACTCATTATTTGACGTGTCTTGATTTTGGATGAGGATCTCATTCATATTATTAATAAGGAGATGGCTTTGTTCCCTGACAACCCTTGGCAAAAAAAAATATTTTACTGAAATGTTGGCTGGAATTAAATGGGAAGAATAAAGACTGAGTTAGGCACCCATCCTTAGAGCTAAGGATGGTGTGGGGAAAACGTGTCCTAATAATGCTCTCCTTATTTTCTGAATAACACATAATTTCTCTCTGTTAGATTGTTAGAAACTTTCCATGTACGCAGTTGCTAGAATTGATCTTTTCCTAAAATGTTAAGTGGACTGTGAAAAGCTATCTCCTCAAAATGAAAAAAAAAAAAAAAAAAAAAAAAAAAAAAAAAAAAAAAAAAAAAAAGCTGCTGATCAGTGTTTTATTTAACCAGAGAGGTAGAAAAATGGTAGCTGCAGTTAAAAGAAAGACTAGTGAAATGATACCAAAACCCAACAAAACAAAACCAAAACAAACCCTGACAGGAACTGAACTACTGTTTTCCACTGCTAGAGTCTGCACCAAGTTCTCCAAGAATGGGAAGCCTGCTGCATCCAAAGAAAAAAACTGAAACAAGTAATTTTCAGACAATGTCTAAAGGATTGTCTACAAGTTTGCCTGATTTAGACTCTGAACCTTGGATAGAAGTAAAGAAGAGGCATCGTGCATCTACAGTCAAACTAAAGGTAAAATCCAAAACCTTGAAGTTGTGTTTAAATAAAAAAAAAATGCAAAACCTCTCAGATTATACTGGAAACCAAGTTTTCCCATCTTAATGTTATGTAATGCTTGATAATGCAATAGTTAGTGTGTGTACTTCTCACTCTACCAGACCTAGAATAACTGAATTAATTTAAAATCCTGATCCAAAGCTCACTAAAATGAAAAGAAAATACTAGGATTTTGGGGTGGTTGTGGGTTTTTTGTTTTGTTTTGGTTTGGTTTTTTTTTTTTTTGTTTTTGTGTGTGTGGTGTTTTGTTTTTTGGTTTGGTTGGGGTTTTTTTGTGTTTTTGTTTTTGTTTTTTTCTCCCAAGGGACAGTTGTACCTGTTGATTATTGAAAAATGTATTGTAATGTGCATTGAGAATTGTTCTAAAAGCTTGTGGCAGAATTATTTAGAACAGTAATTTACCTACTAAACATCTGAACGTGGCTTTATTGTTTCTAGTTCCCATACATTTTTATTTTTTTTTAAATTGAAAAAATTCTATCATGTTCTGTTTGTCTCCCATTTGGATAATCACTGTCCAATTCAAATATAAACTGCATCACCTTTTCCACCTTAGGAAAGTGTTCCTGTACCTGATCAAATATCAGTTCAACAACAGCCACCCCCAGAGGAACAAGAACAAGAAGAACTTGATTTTTTGTTTGATGAAGAGATGGAACAAATTCAAGGTCGGAAGAATAAATTTACTGATTGGTCAGACAGCGATTCCGATTATGAAATTGATGATCAGGACGTAAACAAGATCTTGATTGTAACGCAGACACCACCGTATATGAGAAGACATCTTGGTGGAGATCGTACTGGCAACCACGTGTGCCGTGCAAAAATGACATCGGAACTTGCTAAAGTTATTAATGATGGCTTATACTACTACGAACAGGACTTGTGGATGGAGCAGAGTGAAAATGACACCATGATGAAGGTAATAGTCTTCATTTTTGACCTGAAAGCCATGCCTGTCCAAACAATTCCAAAATTAATTTTGTCAGTCTGCTATGCAATTGTGAAAAGCTACACTCGTTTGAAAAGAGACAGTAGGTGAATTTACAGGTCTGTTGAATTCTCTGTATTTTGATAATATTGTAAACAGTTGAAAGCAAAACCTGAAAGTTTTTCTTGTCACAGATTTGACCACAACCGTTAAATCAATACTTTTTAGAACTATTTTTAACATTTTGGAGATGGTTCAATTTTGCCTGCTCATTTCATAACATTTGCAAACCCCTGCCAGAGGGGAAGGGGGCACATTTCTGAGATGATGCAATAAGAGAGGAAGGTAACACAGTCCTTTAGGAGTAGTTTTATATTAAGGTTCTCTTTGCCTTGTAGCACGTTAGAATGATAGCTCTGTTACCAAATAAAACTTCGGATTGCGCCCCTTATTTTATTATTTCCTGTTATTTCCCTTTTATTTCCTAGCCTGTACATGGGCCCCTGTCTTTGAGGCTTTCAAAACTTCACAAGGAGATTGTCAGCTTTACAATTTTTTGTTTGTTTGTTTATTTAATTATTATTATTTTAAATATATTAAGCAGCTGTAAAATTACGGATGAGTTGGAAAGGAGCTTTATCTGTGCACAAGGGCAAAGGTGGGTTTAAGAGGGGGAAGTAGCTTAAAGGAGAAATGGAGCACGTGAGTACAAAAAAAAAAGAGGTGACAAAGAATGAATGTTGAGAGTAAGAGCAAGAAATGAAGGTAGAATTCTGAATATTGAGTTTTTATTACAAGTGAAATGAACTAAGACAACTAGCAGTCTGGAAGAGGACAGTGAGAAACAGCGCACAGCAAGAGAAAATATTTTCTTTTTTGTTATGTTCTTGAGAATGATTTGAACAAGGTTTTTCCCCACACAGCATGCACGTGCGTATGCACACATCTCACCCCACCTTCAGCTGAGCAGGGACATGAGTAACTTGAGATGCTGCCACACATCTTGGAAAATCCCGTCCTTTTGCGGTTTAAGCTACCAATCAAAAAAAAAAAAAAAAAAATCAGAACACTTTATCACTTTATCTACCAATACTGGCTTTTCTTTGCAATGCAGCCTGAGGAAGGGAGCAGGGCCTCTTTTACTCCCCTAAACTGCTAAACTTCCTTGGCACGCTTACTGCGGAAGGATGGTTTTGTGCTTGGCGAGGGGCAGTATCTTGGTAATTTCTCTTTATTCTTTGTGAAAATTTGCATGTAGATGGCCTTACCTGCCTCCATGTGTTGGCCCAACTGTTTCTTTTAGCTACTGCAGTGTGAGCTGCGCTAGGCTATGTGCAGTGCTGATGGTAATTTTTTTACAATGTGTGCTAGAGACCCCTTCCATCGTCCTGAAAAGAAACCTGCACTGGCTCTGTATGAGTAGTTGTGTTTCAATTCTGGCTTGCTTATTTTATCTCTTATGAAATTCACCTGTTTCTTTAAATTTGCATTTACACTTTGCTTTCTCTAATTCAGCAAGAGATTGAGAACTTTAAGAAGCTAAATCTCATTAGTAAGGAAGAATTTGATAGTCTTGCACCAGAACCAATTGCTGATCCAACCCAAGAATTTCCTCCAGGACCTCCAGAGTCACAGAACAGTAAGTAATAAATACTTATTTTTAGAATCTCTGTAATAAAGAAAAATTCTGTAAGTATTTTAAATCTTTCTGCCTGTGTAATATTTTAATTTTAGTTCAATCATCGGTCTGAGGGGTTTTTTCTGTGCTAATTTTTCAAGTTGTCAGCTGTTCATCAGTAGCGTGATTTCCATTGAATTAGAAGCTGGCACTCGTACTTTTCAGGATAAATATGAGCATCAAAAGGCAACGTTCTCTTTTTGTTGTCACCATATATCAACACCAGGTGCTTTTTGGGTAACTTGAGATTTACAATATGTAAAGTAATAGCTAGTGCTGCTCTGAAACATTTTCTGGAAACCAGTATTTTTGTGGGAAACAGGGATAGAACAAAGATTAGAAGAACTTCTAATGTCCCAATCTTCAGCGACATGGAAAGTGGGATAGAGTGCATCCTCAGCAAGTTTGCTGATGACACAAAGCTGTGTGGTGCAGTCCATACACTGGAGGGAAGGGATGTCACCCAGAAGGACCTTGACAGGCTGGAGAGGTGGGCCCATGAGAACCTGGTGAAGTTCAGCCAGGCCAAGTGCAAGGTCCTGTATGTGGGTCGTGGCAATCCCAGGCACAAATACAGGCTGGGTGGAGAATGGATTGAGAGCAGTCCTGAGGAGAAGGACTTGGGGGTGCTGGTTGACGAGAAGCTCAGCGTGAGCTGACAATGCACCCTTGTCAGCCAGAAAGCCAACTGCATCCTGGGCTGTGGCCAGCAGGTCAAGGGCGGTGATTATGCCACTCTACTCCACTCTGGTGAACCCTACCTGCAGTACTGCGTCCAGCTCTGGAGCCCCCAACATAAGAAGGACATGGACCTGTTGTAGGGAGTCCAGAGGAGGCCACGAAGATGATGAGAGGGCTGGAGCACCTCTCCTGTGAGGACAGGCTGAGAGAGTTGGAGCTGTTCAGCCTGGAGAAGAGAAGGCCCCAGGGAGACCTGATAGCGGCCTTCCAGTACCTCAAGGGGGCCTACAGGAAAGATGGGGAGAAACTCTTCAGCAGGGCCAGTTGTGATAGGACAAGGGGTAATGGGTTTAAACTAGAAGGAGGTAGATTCAGATTGGATATAAGAAACAAGTTTTTTACAATGAGGGCAGTGGAGCACTGGCACAGGTTGCCCAGAGAGGTGGTGGATGCCCCATCCCTGGAAATATTCAAGGCCAGGTTGGATGAGGCTCTGAGCAACCTGATGTGGTTGGAGATGTCCCTGCTCCTTGCAGGGGGGTTGGACTAGATGACCTTTGAAGGTCCCTTCCAAGCCTAACGATTCTATGATTATCTTTTGAATTTCTGATACAGTAGTATTATTAACATTTACTAGGACACATGCTAATAGCATTTTTAAAGTTGTTGAAGAAAAACACCTCACTAAACACACCACCACCGAAAAGCAAGAACGTGGTCACACTTTCACCAGTTCATTTTCCAATACTTTGCTATGGTAAATATACAAGTGGGTAAGAAAGAAGTGGGTTTATATAGTCTAGCAAAGACACGTTTGAAACATTATTTCATAGTTTTGAGCAGTTTGTACTGCAGCTACACCAAGTGCTTTTGTGAATTTGTTTATCCTTTGGGAATGCTGTAGTTCACTTGAAATGAAACAGGCCTTTGGGATACTAGATACTAGGGGAGCTTAGTTTTTGAAATCCCAAGTCTCTTTTGAAAACAAATATTTTCTCCTTCCTGCCTACAGATTTAGCAGAGGAGCTGGCTGATAATTTGTTAGGATTTGAAGTACCTCCAACAGCAGCAATAGCTCGCTCGCTGCCAACGGCAGTTCCAGATTCCCCCTGTGTTCACCCTGGCTTCACCCCGCGAACACCTCGCACCCCAAGGCTCCAGGATCCGAACAAAACACCCAGGTTCTACCCTGTTGTTAAAGAAGCACGATCCATTGATGTAAAGGTAAATGGAAAAACATACTATTTTTTAAAACCAAAAAAAAGCCTTTAAAACTCATGGCTGTGCTTATGATTTAACAAGAAGGCAAAAAATGAAACACTTGTACTTTTTTTTTTCATCTTAGAAATATTTAATATATTAATTCTTTTTTATTTCTACAAAATGGTTTAGGAGTTTTTGCCATAACTTTTTTTTTAAAAGTCCTTGCTGAAAAAGTGTCATGTCTAAAGATTTTTAATTTATTATGTAAGACTAATATTTATGTTAGGAAACTAGAGTCTTGTGACTTTATAATGTGTTAGGTAGAATATAACATTTTAAAATTTGGTTTTGAGAGGGAGAGAATGAGTGAAATCAAATTAAGGAAATAAATACTTAATTTGCTTTCTTAGACTCCAAGAAAAAGAAAAACACGACACAGTACAAATCCTCCCTTAGAAAGCCATGTTGGTTGGGTGATGGATTCCAGAGACCACAGGCCAAGAACTTCCTCTGTGAGGTAATTTGGGGTTGTTTCTTTTTTGTCATAGAAAATTTGTTTGCAATGTCATTAGCACTCACTGCTAATGGAGAAATAAGCTGCAATAAAAGACAATTTATAGATACAGTGGAAGCAAGAAAAGAGCAATCAAGAAAGACAAAAAGATGGAATACAAGGCTCTCCGGAAGTAAGCGAGCCGGACTCGCTATGTTCACAACGTTGTTTGTCCATCCATGATATAGTAGCAATAATATTACTTGAGATATTGATGTTCACTTCAGTGATTTTTTCCTTTACGTGATCATTTAAAATCAGGCATTCCAGTAATGTTTAATTATCATCATCCAAAACTGCCTGGTTTTTTGACTGATTTTCTTGAGGCGCACCCAGAAACAGGTGACTGGGACCCCAGGCACGCGTTGTAGTGGTCATCGGGTGACTGTTCTTTCTGACAGCTCCTGCATAGATCAGAAGGGTTGAAAACTGATTCTGTAGAAAAGCACTGTTTATAGGACAGAAATATGTTTGTTTCTCTTCAGCAGTTCCAATGCTTCGCCTTCAGAAGGAGCTCCACTAGCAGGAAATTACAGCTGCACCCCAAATTCTCTTCCAAAATTTCAGCATCCTTCTCATGAACTGTTAAAGGAAAATGGCTTTACTCAACAGGTGTACCACAAATACCGTCGAAGGTGTCTAATGGGTAAGCTGCTAAATGTGCTTCCTAAAACTTCAGGTAGAAGTTACCAGCTGTCACCTGGTACCAGTTTTCTCCACGTTGTTCCTCATCTTTAATTTTTCTTGGGAAAGGAGAACAAAATTTCATACTTCTGTTTTATGAACTCCTGCTTTCCATTTAACTTTACATTTCCTGACAAAAAGAAATTACCCTCCAATTTAAACATAAGTTACTGGAAGATCTTTTGTGTGTATTACTAATAGAAAAGCATTTGAAAATAAGCATTTTTCAAAATTAAAAATTGCCTTTTTTCCCCTTTTTTTTTTTTTTTTTTTTTTTTTTTTTTTTTTTTTTCCAGAGAGGAAACGGTTGGGAATTGGCCAGTCCCAAGAAATGAACACGCTTTTTCGTTTCTGGTCTTTTTTTCTGAGAGATCACTTTAACAAGAAAATGTATGAAGAATTCAAACAACTTGCTCTGGATGATGCAAAAGAACACTACAGGTATTTGCTCTCCGGGGAGACCTGATAGCGGTCTTCCAGTACCTCAAGGGGGCCTACAGGAAAGATGGGGACAGGCTGTTCAGTAGGGCCTGTTGTGATAGGACAAGGGGTAATGGGTTTAAATTCGCAGGAGGTAGGTTTAGATTGGATATTGGGGAAAAACTGTTTACAATGAGGGTGGTAGAACACTGGAAGGGGTTACCCAGAGAGGTGGTGGATGCGCCATCCCTGGAAACATTCAAGGCCAGGTTGGATGAGGCTCTGAGCAACCTGATCTGGTTGGAGATGTCCCTGCTCCTTGCAGGGGGGTTGGACCAGATGACCTTTGAAGGTCCCTTCCAACCCAAACCATTCTATGATTCTATGACACTGTGCCATTTACTTAAATGCAAGGAGGACAGAAAACTGGCATCCTTCTGGGGAATGAGGAGTGTATGTATAAGATTTTAATATCTCTTTGTTCTGCTACAGGTACGGATTGGAATGCTTGTTTAGATTTTACAGCTATGGCCTAGAAAAGAAATTCAGGCAAGAAATATTCAAGGATTTCCAAGAAGAAACAAAGAGAGACTATGAAGCTGGTAATTATCATAGGCCAGTCACTACTCACGCTGGTGTAACTTTAGTTGGGAGATAATCCCAATTCCTTGGCACTGACTTGTTAACTAAGCCAAGAGCAGCTTTTGTTCATGTTACTTTTATCTTACAGTTGTCTTAAGCCTATAGTTAACAGTGAATAATTAAGTTTTTAATTAAATCTGACCTTTTTAAATGGGTGAAATTATCTATTTTCTTTATTAGGTCAGCTATATGGACTTGAAAAATTTTGGGCTTATCTAAAATACTCTCAGCACAAGACTCCAGCCATTGACCCCAAACTGCAAGAATACCTTAGTAAATTTAAGAGACTGGAGGACTTCAGAGTGGATGTAAGTTTCCATACCTATTTTAAGTAAATATTTGGTGTATGAATATTTATACTGCAAAGTAGACTGAGAACAGTACTTCATTTCACAAAAAGGCAGCTTTACAAATCCTGTCAATGACTAGAAAAAGCACGATTAAAAAAAAAATTCAAATAGGAAACACATTTTTATTCTAGACATTCTTTTTTTTTTTGAACCAAAGTATGGTGCTGAGTTGTGGTGACTAAAATGTAAAAGGTGTTGATCCGTTTTCATTGTGTAATGAAATAAACAGCAAAAAAATTATCTTTTTTTTGTCATCAGTTAAGACTGACTTCTGTACCATTTAAGAATCTGGCAAATGAGTTAATGCTCAACTGGCATTTGTTAATGAACTGTGACAGGCATTGTCCTTGCTGAGACTTCATATGCCAAATTTAACGTATCCTGGAGAATGCTGAATTCTTAAACTGTGTGATTCCAGAGCGTAGTGCCGCCGTGCTCCTCCTAACTGGGTTATGGTGCACTACGTTCCCATCATCCTCCGTAAATCCTCCATTTTCTAGGAGTTGTGGCAAACACTTGGGCAGTGTCGATGAACTCGTGCTGTAAGGCTGTTTAGAGTCCTCGATATGTCATGCGCTTGCACTTCTACCCAAATGGCCAGGAAAGCTTTAAAATACTATCAGTGAGTTGTCAATAACTAAAATTGCTGGGCCTAATTATGGAATGCTCTGTATTTTTTGATCCTTTAAATATATGAAAAGGCAAATACCTGACCTTACAGGAAAAAATACATTTAACAGGTTGGCAATGTTTATTTTCAGCCTCCTATCAGTGAGGAATCTGGCAGAAAGAGACCGGCTGCTGCAACAGGTGAGGATTCAGGTCACCGCAGACATCAGGCTAATTCTTCTAAAACACTTCTTGCCGCTAAACCCACGGCTGCCTGGCAGTCCCAGGCGCTGGGAAACGTTACCACTGGGAATATTGTGCAAGCATCCATAGGCCGTAACAATGCTGCCACAAGATCTACAGAAAGTGATGTACCAGAAAAATAGACTGAAGACAAGCTTTGTGCCCTTAGGAGTCAACTCTGATCTCGCTCTGTTAATTTGGAGATCTTCAAGGCGAGCCAATATAATACATCACTAATGGAAAGACAAAGGATTGGATTTTTTTTCACGGGATTTAGTTCCGAAACACTTACCCTAGGAGAGTTACTCTTGGTTTTGGGATCATCGGAAGGATCCTAGGGAAGATGATTTGGCTTCAGTATTGCTTTCCTCAAGCTTTTGTTTACAAAGAACTGCATTCCTTACGTATGCAAAAAATACTTTGGGGGATGCCTTACATTTCAGCGCGTATTTCTTAAAAAAGTATGATATACCCATGTTATTTACTCTGCTTTCTTTACCCAGATTTTCCTGTTATTTGTATTTTACCAAAGCAAAAAAAAAAAAAAAAGATGATGTTACATGTAGAATTTTAAATGTAAAGGAAGGATCTATGTGATTGGTTTGCTCTTGAATCTATTAAAATATGGTTTCGTGCAAAAGCACATGTGATAATGTGCAGCTATATATGAAATTGCATTTCTGGATTCTATTTAAAGACATAGTTTCTATTTTTTTCAGGGTCTCCATAGTTAGTATTTTATTAAGTATGGAGTTTGAGCGGACGTAACTGGGATAGTTTTGCAGGTATTTCCTACAGTACTGGTTCCTACTAACTTAAGCAACTGAAAAACACCAGGGAGAACGGATCTGTCGATTTCATAGTGTCTTAAGTTAACGTACAGTTTCTACAGTTTGTGCAGGTTGTTAAAATACCAAACTGTTCAAATTATTCTTGGCTTGAGAGGTGTCTTCATTTGAATTCTCTTACAATTAGGAAGTCCTCTAACAGGTGAGGCATAACTTACAAATTTATTTTTTTTCTCCATATTTCAAGTAATAAAAATGAGTTTGGAGGGAGACAAAGTATTTGTAAATTTTATTTTTTTTTGCTTTATTTTGCAATATCTAAATGAAGTTCTGCTTGAATTGTGCTAGCTAAACCTAAATAATTTCAAACAGGTCTAAAGACAATTTCACTGAATGTAAGTTATTCCAATACAAATCAATTTCTGTCCCTGCGAGATGGGGATGTTTATATCCTGTAATTTCTTATTAACTTTATTACTTTGTTTTTTAAAGACTCTAAAAGAACTGAGTGGGTAACTTCTCTCTTTCAAGGGTAAGTGAGAAGAATTTCAGCTTTTTGTTAGTTAACTGCAGAAAAGAGTTCAGTTCATTTTTAAAGTCAAAAAGTTATGTCTAGCACAAATGCCTTAGTCCACAAAGGTGTCCTAACTGACTGCACAGCCACGCAGGGAGTTTTAAACTTCTGTCAGATCTCAGAGGCTGCAACAAGTCCATTCATTTTTCAGGCGTTGTCTTGCGAATCGCCATGAAACAGGCTCTGAATGTTTGCATTGTACAGGAGGCTGTGCTAGCAGTAAAACAATTTCAATACAAAATTGAGCCGTTTGTAAGTGACCTGTTCTGAATGAATTTAAATGAACACAAACCAATATTTTAAGTAATATCCTACAAATATGCTGAAGTGACACATCTCAGTCCTGTGTTTGATCCATGCCTTTTGCTATCCAAGAAAATAATGCGAATGTAAATTTGGATTGAAATTGTATATACAAGTAATAGATTTAAACTCTTTCACTCTTTCATTGGAAAATGTGCAGATGAAGCTTTTAGTGTGTGTAATTTTGTGATATCTTGACAAATTTTATAAAAACAACAACAAACCTAATAGTGTTGTACATCAACTTTTTTTTTTTTTTTTCCCCCCAAAACGTGAAGACAAACAACTGGAAAGAGTGTAAGGCTGTAGCTTTGCATGTGAATGTCTGTTGCCTCTGGTGCACTAAGGTGTCAGGGAAACCCAGCCTGCTGAAGTGGTTCTTCAAACGTGAGCCAGCTTTCTTCAAGTTCAGTATTGATTTATTTTTTTTTTGTCATGCGTCTGGGTGTTTGTCAAGGAAAAACTATAGATACACGAATGATAAATACAGCTGAAAGCAAAGAGAGGGAGTGCTTTACCTGCTGTCTGTCCTGTTGGCCTCTGCAGGGCTAGTTGCTTAGACAGGGTCCCTTTATTTTGGTGGGAAAAAAACCATCCAGGTCCGTCCGCAGCTCTGGCTGCCTTTCAGGAATTCCCCCTTTCACTTCCCACGGGCTTGAATCTCCCCTCTCTCCCCTACCCACTGAATTTTAGATTGAACCACAAAGACTTTGCTGGCCACGCAGCTTGTTTCTCTGTATGGCTTGAAGTGGTTAATCACCTTTCAATACCTGGATCCCTGTTGCAGAGCCACGAATTTGTCTTTGACCACGCATGTACGTGTCCAACATCCTTTCTGATGCCTTTTAGGTCTGTTTAAGTCAACCTTAAATTTGTCTTAAGACTAGTTGTATTCTAACAGTACTCTAGCTAAACACTTCATTTAGAATTTTTAAATTCTCCCATGTGCTTACTACAGAATTTTGTTTAGGTTTGTTCTTAATTTCTTCTGTTGAGAAATGACTGTACAAATACTTTGAAACACTATCCTGCCTAAACTCAGTAAGATTGGTCTTTTGGCATGCTCAAAATATTAGATTCAAAGGCTTTTTTTAAAAGGGAAGGAAGGGAAGACTCAGGATAGCTCCTGTTCCTGATGGAGACCAGATAATGTTTTCCTGTAATAAGCAGCAGTAGCCTGGCTCCATGACTGATGTTCCTGGAGTTTAACAAGGATTTGGGTTTCTGTGGGACATAAAGCATCCGAATGAACAGAAACCAGTTTGTATTCATAGCAGCCTCTAGCCTGCAGACTTTGCTTCAGGCATGGCTGCGCTACTCCGTTCCAGATGAAGAGACTAAGTGTTAGCCGATGTCCTTTTACCGACAAATCCCACAGCTGTGCTAGGCTGTACCTGTGATCTTAAAAGCTTTCTTCCCTGCGGTCTTCAGCATGGATTGTTTTCATTTGGTTTGGGTTTTTTTTTTTTTTTTTTTTTTGGGCAGAGGCAGGAATGCAGTTCCCTTCGAAACTTCAACTTCCACAAACTCCACTATGAAAATGCAGCAAACAGACCAACCCCCAAACCTAACCCCATAATGGACTTAGAGCCTTTAACTTGACTAAGGTATAATTGTTGTATGACCTAAGTCATGAGAAATTTCGGAGTACAACTTAAATGGCAACGTTGGAACATTCTAAAGAAATTTAATCGTCTCTGTTAGCAGTTCCAAGGTAGTGCCTTGATAAGTACCTTCAAAGCTGATTAGTTGAGGTTTTTTTCTTAGAGTTCAGTGCCAAATCCAGACGTGCCCCTGGAACTTCACACCTAAAACCTAAAGGTTTTATTTTTAGATGCTCCCAGAGTGTACACTTGAAGGCTTTGCCTTCTAGTTACCTAGAAAATGTGACAGGCTGGTAAAATACGATCGTCGTAAAAAAGGCCCCAAGTAAACTTTGTAACCAGAATGGGGACAACTTGATTTGTTCATGAATTTTGCAGGAAGGCTGCAGTGCCAGACTAGACCTCCACGAAACATTAAAGTGCTGCCTTCTGGTATGGGAAAAAATACATAAAACCACAGGAATTCCCAGAGAGAAATGGTGAGGAACACTTTGGGTTTGTTTGGGAGGGGTTTTTAATTTTTTTTTGTTGTTGTTGGGTTTTGTTGGTTTGTTTTTGTTTTTTTTTTTTTCATTTAAAGTTTTCAGGTAAGCAACCCTTCACCTGAATTTGTACACGTGTAGTATCAAAAGGAAGCTTAAAACCCAGTCTGTAAACACCTCTTGGTAAACATTCACCTTGAACCATAAATTAGAAGCCAGTGCAAGGATGTGCCAGTAATGCTCATACTTAATTATTTATTGGGTTTCCATATTTCAGTAAGCCTTCAAGGCCTGAGTTACATTATTACTAGTGTTAAGCAGGAAAAGGAGTGAAAGAAACCCATCTACAGCTGCAATTGCATCACGCCACTCACGCCTGAAAGACCAGGGCAGGGTTTTCCGCACAGCCAAGACTTTCAATCTGCAACATGAAAATTGGAGAGAAGCAAGGCTCCAAGGAGGACTGTAAGGCCCCAGGACTTTATCAGAAACACTCAGCTTCATAAACAGACTTCAGCAACACTTCAGTACCGAGTTGCTGCATTGGTGAGTTACAGTTCATGAAAAACTAGAGATTTGTCCTAAAAAAATTAAAGCCAACCCCAAAGCAGAACCAGGAAGACCATTATATTCCAAGTAGTAGGTCTTGATTTGTATTTTGTACTATTCTATGCAACAATGCATGTATTTCCTGGAGGAAATAAAACCCCACAAGCTCTTACTGTAGAGAAAACAATTATCAAAGGGATTGAAACAAAGCTTAAGTAAGGTTTAACTATTCCTTGACCTTTACAAGTAAAATCAAACTGATTTTGCAGGAAGAAAAAAAAATAGCTTAGAACAAAGTTATTGAAAATGAAAGCAGATCAGAAGCAGAGTGCCAAATTGCTTTTACGTGCTGTGTCCAATGCTGAAGAATAGAAAATGCAAACCTTGGCCTAAGGTAAAAGTGAAAAGCATACCATAAATAATGTAGTGCAAAACTTTTTATAGCAACGTTTAGTTAACAGAAAAAAAACCTCCCTAGTGAAGCATCCAGATAAAGAACTGGTGTTTAAGTACTCCTAGCTCCCATCCTATGCAAGACAGCTTTTCTTTATCCCTTAGTAGCTCCCACGGTTCTATCCAAAACGTGTGTTCGTGGTTATTACACTGGCATCCCAGCCTTTCAGCAGCGTTAGCTAAGGGCAGGCACTTCATGACCGTACCAATGAGCCAACCAAAGCCTGGACACCACACCGACGCTCAGCTGTACGAGGCCGTGACCTGCGCAGAAACGGGTGCTTTACTGAATTCCAGTCAGCAGCTGAGCAGCCACGCACCTGCCCGGAGTGCTCAGCCTGTACAAGAACCTGCAAGGGTGACCTCACTTCTCCGGAGAAATGGCTCCAGTTCTGTTTCTTCTGCTGTGGTAAAACTATTCTATTCCAAGCTTGCACGTGCAAGGAAGAGAATTCAACCTGCCTTCGAGGACATGTGAGTTACGCATGATTCAATGGGGGATTGGTGTTTATTTGTTTCATTTACAGCCATATAAATCTCTTTCAGTCAGTAATAAAAAGGAAGTATTCCCTGGAATTTCACAGTTTACACTTCAAGAGAATGTTTATACAGAAATTTGTTACTGTAGACTTATCCCAGGTGAAATATGCAGAGGTACAGATGTAAACCATAAAGCTGCAAGTCATGAACTGAATAGTGTCACTGTAATGAATTCAGCAGAACAGAGGGTGAGATTTCTGTGCTGAGTGATACCCACGTACAAATCTCCAGTGTTCTTGTCCTATCAGTGCCATGAGACACATTCCTTTTACTGTATATTACACAATTTCCTAAAATGCTTCTCCTTTCTTTACATCACTTTTTTTTTTTTTAAAACCATAAATGCATTGGTATAGGTTTATTCTCTTAAATACAGCTTACCCGACTAAGTCTTCCAAGTTCTTCAAAAGCTGGGACTTGCAAGGAAAAAATAACACCACAAAGACGAGGAACAGTATTAACAGCGATGGATGTTTCATATCCAAGACTTCTTCCCCTTATTTTGTATTCCATCACATTCCAGCTCCGCTTAACAGCTTCCACATAAAGTCTGACAGCACATTTGGTATTGTACATGCTTTATTAAAATGGTACTCGTATTTACAATATCTGCAGAAACAATCCCTCCCAAGTCTTGCATTCAGACAGACACGCACACATACACACGCGCGCACGCCCCTCCACTCTACAGGGGTGTGAAGGCTATGCTCCCAAAAGTTAGGCAGCTTCTGGAAGAGGAGGAAGGGTGACTTTTTTGTGTGTTTGTAATTACTTAAAAAGAAGCATGGGAGGATGCATTTGGCCATCACAATGCTAATTTAAGTATATGTAGTATTAACATATGGCAGTAACACTGAGTATTCCTCTTTTACATTCTATACACAGAATGACATCAAGGTTTTCCAGTCAACAGAACATTCTAACTTCAGTCTCAATGCTGCTTGTAGTGACTATGAAACCACAATTTTGGGGCTGTCCCTTAAAACGATTCAAGTCTATGTAAGCGAAATAAGGCACAATTAATATTTGATGTGATTTAGAGGATGGGAAAAGGGGGGAGAGGCAGGCTTCAGATAATAGTTGTCACAGAGGAAACAGTTTTACCCAATCCTTTTGAGAAAAGGCTGAATTTTACCCCCATCCTAATCTCCATGGACTTCTCTTAGAGAACTGAAGTATTCTGCCCACATACAAAACAAAATTGGAAATTCACATTTTAACACCAGTTTCAGTAGTCTAACCTACTGATACTGATGTACACGACTCTATCTGTCTTTAATGCTGAAGAAGAAGACACACATGAAACAAGATTCAAACCTTCCACTGAGCTTGAAGACTCACGTCTTTTAGAGAGCTTGTAATATGTACTATTTGAAGGCTTCAGCTTACTGATAAAAAGGAATAGCATTTTGCCTTTAAATCCCTGGCCCCTCTTCACTAACGAAGCCTAACCAGACATTACAAATAAACTGCAACAAAAGGTCTGGCAGCACAAATAATGTCTAGTAGTCAAATCTTCAATTGTGAGGATATTATTTTCCTTGTACAAAACCTGTTGAATGTTTTTCGCAGCAGATGAACTGTACCCAAAGATGCAGGACATTCTGTGATGGGGAATAAGAGGTTGCAGTTCCGAAGGCCCCTGACTTTGGTTGTTTACAAAGTTCATTCCTGTTTAGTGTGATCCTTGGTATCTTCCTCATCTGTGTATTCTGATGGTTCTTCCCCTGGTTTTAGGAGTCTACCTACGTAGTCGTATTTTTCTGAAAGAGATTTATGATTCCATTACAATCAAGTACAGCTGCATTTGGTAGTTAGCCTGCACTGCTTCAAATTCACTTTTTCTCCTGCACTGGAACTAAGGTTCCAAACCTGATTACTGAAATTGATGGCAACATATCAGCAAGCTCAGCCTCCTAAAATAATCTTGCTACTATTGCTGATCTCTGCTGTCTCTACTTCGAGTACTTTGTTTCAGTTCTCCTGCCACTACTCAGGCAAGCTTTATCCCACTGTGGCTGAAAACGCTGCTGTTAAAACCGGCACAAATTTCCTCAGCTGGCTTGATTTCAATGTGTGAAAAATAACTCCCCCTCCCTCCCTCCAGAGGCAAACTTCTGTACTTTTGAGAAATCATTTCAAAACAAACTTGTTCAAAACAACTCTTAGTCTTCATCATAATTCCTTGGCATCCAAAGCCAACAACCTGCGAGCAGGAATTCCATCAGCTAAGCTACACGGAAATTCAAGAGTGAAATTCTGTGCTGAAAAGTCAAAAAGAGAACAGCTTGCTTGTTTAAAACTAAAAGCTGAAAAAGCTCAAGTGGGATATAGCGGAATCCTCTCTATGGAAGTGAGACCTGAAATCCCTAGTCTTTTCCTAAGAAAATTACATTGCATTATTAATGTTACTGTCAGTATCTCTTTAAAAGCTGCCCCCAGCCCAAATCAGTCATTTTTATTAAAGCATTTCCTTAAGCTAAAGATGCGCTGCTAATTTGAGAATTTACCTTTAAATTGCATTTCCCACTCTCTTACACTTTCCATCTGTACAGCATTTAAGTCCGATAGGTCATCATATTCATCTCTGAGTGCATCTTTATCTAGACAGAAAGTTGCTAGTCCCCTGGAGGCATCTCTGCCAGCAAATATTCCGTACGGACCCTCTGAAAACAAAAAGACAAAATGGATACCTTCAAGTCCTTGTTTATGGTGACCAATCTCAGTTCTTTTTACATAGTCTGTCGAAGCCATACATTAAACTCCTGCAGTGATGGGAACAGGAATCGTTTCAACACCGTGGCCGTTTGGCATTCAACAGCACCGCAATTTAATCTTAAGTATCACTAGGAGATAAAGTCTGCTGAGAGAAGCAGAATGAGGAAAATAGCTTTGAGGGGGTATCTGGAAAAATCCCTGTGATTTGATGCAAGTCAGTTGATGTAACTTCCAAAAGGCACTGGAAGCTGGAATTCAAAAGAAACACACTTCTAGTAAGCAACCCATAGAATATTTACAAGTCAGACACGAATAGAAGCAAATCATATAGACATCTTAATTAGAAATCCATTGAATTTTATCAATAAATAGAACTTAAGAGTGCTAATTAATAATTTCATTTCACTTACAGAACCACCACAGCTTTCTACATACTTGACAGACAGCGTGTCTTTTGACATATTTCTTACTTCTGTGTAAATAACCTCATTTATTTTGGGCAGCAGATCACCCATACTCCTGTCCTGCACTGTTCTTGAAAACTGCACAAGTCTTCCTGTTAAAAATGTAAAGCAACAACTTCCTTTGTGCTTTTTGACTGATGAGAAGCAGCACAAAGATGCTTACAGAATTTTGAGCTTTGATTGTCGAGTAAATATTATTACAAAGGGAACCAGACAATCTGCAAACCAACAACTTTGAGGACTATGTTGGTAACTGGCTTTCCCAAATTTTAATTTATCTAAAGAACTTAAATAAATTGTTATCTTAGATTTTCTTGACCTAAAACCAAACACCTTAATTCAGCTGAATGAAAGACACGAAAAACAATTAAAAGTTTTCTGCACTAACTACAGCAGCTAAGCAACAGGGAAATGCCCAAGGCCTTCTAAAGAGTGGTCACTAGTTGAAGATAAATGGGCCAGAACCCTTTTCTGGCTTACCTCTCAGAAGATGACAGTGGCCGTCAGCTTGAAGAAAAGGCAGCGCTCACGGGCAAGAACGAATGCAAGCAAGTGGCAACACACTGTCCTTCACCCCCTCTATTGCCTGCCGTGGCACCTCAGACCTCTTCTGCACCAGGACGAGCCACAGGAAAGCATTCCAAGAGGCTGGTTTGCTCCGAGGCCGCTTGCTCCAGCCACCACACCTATCTGCTCTCGCCCGGCACTGACTTCAGGGTTGAGACAGAGGCTGAATGCAGCAGGGAGAAGTCCTGAGGCACGGAACCTGGGCACCATATGGATTAGAAGAAACTACATCCTCACCAGAACTGGTGTCTCCCCACCCTGGAGTGCTTGGCACTTACAAGTTGCTTACAGTCAAACCTGAGAACAGAAGGGTGTCTTGCATGCCAAAGACAATTCCTCTGTCTCTCTGGAAATAAACCAACTGATTTAAAAGCAAAATTTCACAAGAAGTACACATCAGAGAAAGAACTATCAACTGGAAGCTTGCACTGTACAAATCTGGCTGTAAGAGACAACCATAAGGATTAACAGCATCTCCCTGCTCCTCCTTTCAGATATTTAGCTCCAGGAACGGTGTTCACAATAACCGCCTCTGCGATCGGTGACCACGTTTATGCTATTTAAGAGAAACGAAGTCAAGAGGGCTTGTGAACTCGATTTTTCCTATTTGTATCCCGAATCAGCTGTTTATTTGAAAAACAGGATTCAGAGACTGAGATCAATCCTACACCAAGATATTTAATCTACGCATTTCGCATGCTCAGTCACTTCCCATGAAACACTGTAAGAGGTAGCGGTGGCTGTCATTTGCAACAGAACACAGAGCGTCTTCTCACAAAAAGCCTTGCTTCATTCTGAAATAGCTATCATTCAAGCGACCGAGTTTTGATGTTCTGAATGAAGAACACAGGAGCTATAAACAGCTCTTACAAAGACCACACACAATGAGTAAATCCTTAAGAGTACTTACAAATTGGTACTTAACCTCCCCACCAACAGTATTTTGTCCCCAGTTTTTCCTTTCTCTGAAGTGTTTAAAACAAATATTTCCACAAACCCTACAAGCTATTTGCATAACGCATTTTGAAAATTCTGGCTAACAAGAGTTGAAGAAACACACTGTTCCCCTTCCCTTCTACCCTGCCTGTAGTGAGGGAATTCTACAGCATCTGCCGAGATGCCACCTCTTGGTTCATCAGCTTGATTCCAATTATTTATATTAAAAAGAGAATTACATTATATTTATCAGTATCAAGCCCTGAACACCCTTGCAACAATATCTTTAGTTGAAGGCATGAATGCTTTTGAATTGTATCAGTTTGCATTCAGACGAATGGATGCAAAATTTCTGCAAATATATTGTAATGTCAGATGCTATTATACCAATATTATTTTTTCCTTTTCTAAAATTGCATTTTAACGTTAATATTCTGGCATGTTTACTACAGAAGTATTCAGGAGTCACAGAGAAAGCATCCAGCCAGGTCCAAGCACTCAACAGAATGCTAACTAGTAATAAACAGCCTTTGGACTTGGTAGACAGCATCTCAAATTCCAGCTCTGCAAAGGAAACTTAGAAATGTGTCCCATTCTTTAATCCTTTACTGAAAGGCAAATATTGAATTATGATTATTTTAAAAAAAGTGCAAGCCTGGCTTCACCTCCGTTGCAGGGTTGCGAAAGCACAAGTTTAGAGATCTCAGTATGAGCAACCTATTTCAAGATTTAAAGTTTCCATTCAGATACTTTTACACAGAGATTAAGTATAGCATTTTATATTAATCTAGAACATACAGGTCTGGGGATTTGCTATAAGCCCTAGAATATTATTCACTTTTGTATAAATACTGGTGCAACAGTCTTAAAAAGGAACTTTGCATATCAGATTTCATTGTGCTTGGAGAAGCATCCAGGAAGGTGCCAGCAAAGAGAAGCCTGGGGACAAAACACGCTTCAAGAACGTGATTCTGAGGTAGAGCCATTAGTGCAATCTTACCCAGCGTTCTTTCACGACCAGATGCAATTTACTCTGCAAGCTCTGCCCACAGTCCTTCTTTCCTTTCCTTTTGTCTGCCTACCTGTTTAGACTGGCTCCTGTTCTAAATTATTGATTGCACCATGACATGACAGACATACTGAAGAGACTGCAAAAAAGAGATGCTATTAGCATAGGTATGTACACCAAACTCATTTTTTGAGACCCTATCACAAAATCTCAGTGGTTTTCTTTTGCTGTGCTCCCAAATTAGCTCTTTCATAGCGAAATATTTCTTTAAAAAAAATTCTCCTCCCACTCCTATTTGGCATCTCACAACAACAAAGGGAAAAAGGTGTCAAAACCCATTAAAACACATATAGTACTTGGCTACACATAGCTGTGAGCCTTACATGAAGGAAAACTTTGTTCCTGGAAGACCGCTTTTCTTCCCTTCATTGCTTTCACATATTAGAGCACGTCGTTTCAGAGCCTGTGTTCACTTTAGCACCGAGTTATCAAGACTACATATTTGCCTACACATCTCTACATCTACACCACCGCATTTATACACTGCCTTTCTCCCCTGTAAAAACACCTCGTTTACCTCACAACTCTATCTTGTATCAACTCTGCCTTTCTCTAAGCTACAACGCATGCAAGATATTGCTACCCACCACCTGCAGATCCTTGCTTTCTTTCAGGATCCGGTTAAAAATCTGCCTGCCTTGAGGAATTTGACATCTTGTTGCAGCCTGACATTCATCTTTATTCACAAATGAATGCTTGATCATTGGCAAAATCAAAAAGTCTCTTCAGCCAGTAAAAATACTTTTCCAATTCCTGCACTCAGGATTTCTGCACGTCCCAGCTCTGTTTTGGTTCTCAAATGAAGATTTAATTTATTCAATTCTAGCTCCCAGACCAGTAATGAAGGTGAACACTGCACACTGGACTTTGGCTTGCTCCAACTGTCAGCACAGGGACTGCATCGCAGATAGCACGTGGACTTTACATCTAATCCAGCGATTTGTAATCCAAGAATTATATTCATTCTCACAAGGCCCAGACAAGTTCTCTGAAGAACCTGCACAGGTTAACAAGGTTCAGTTTTAAACTGGCTTTGGTTTCTTGAAGCAATCAAAAAGCACTTCCAAGCAATCACCAGATATGCAAAGCGTACCAGATGTTCTTTGCATCTGTGAGCTCCATGCAGACACGGGAAATAAAACCCAGTTTTGTCTGAAGCTTAAAAATTCATGGACATTTCTTAAACTGCAGACAAGAATAACGACTAATCTCCCCTTCAGTGCAAGTTAAAGGAACAAAGGGAGACAGACCACAAAATTATTGACAGCTGCACTATTCTACCACTTTATCTACCTTTTCCACTCCAAATCAAAGCAAAATCTCCAGTCTGTTTAAAATTTTCCATCCATATCCTGACACGTTTGTTCAGTGTTGCATCTTTTATGAGGGAATGAAAAAGCTACAAATTAGACAAAGCCATTTTGAGATGCAGCTTGAAAGCAGCAGCTTTCTAATAACTTTTATCCCTGGGAATTCAAGGTGACATAATTTTAACTTTACTGCTCCAGATTTACGTGAAAGGAAAGATGTGGGTCAATCTTAAGTTACAACTTGTATGAAAAATAAGTGTTCTTAGGAGAGCGATCCACAAAGTCTAGACGCTAAGATGGGAACTCCTTAGAAAGAGGGGTCTAAATCTGACTTTTTAGGCACAAGACCCCAGGGCCTTGCTCTCTCTTTCGCTCACTTTGTTTTTACCTCTGAAAAAAAGTGCAAGAATCAATGAGACAATTTCAACTAAAGGGGCAGACAAGGAGCCCTGCTAGGAGAGCCTGCAGTTCAGTGGTCAGGAGACTCCTGAAGGCAGCTCCATACTTGAGGAGGCCCTAGATCCCACATCTTGCTTTAGTGACAAATGCTCTGGCCACTAGTTTATTTCATAACAAGACAAACAGTGTTGTTTTTTTTTTTTCATTAAATGAAAGAGAGCTACACTGCTATGTACTGGATGTAACATCTGTATGTCATTAACAATGATGCCACTATCACATCCTTGCTTTGTCACATATCTTGCTTTGAGCATACCTGCTTGAGTAGGCCCCTCAAACCTCAAGTGACTAGAACCTGAACAGTTTAAACAGGACCTAGGGATTTACACAAACACACAGTTGTTCAAATTTTAAGGAATATATTTAGGTTATTAAACAAGAAAAAAAAAAGACAGAGAGAGCTGACAGATACAGAAAGCAGAAGAGAGTGGTGCATCTTCCTGCACAAAACCACTTTGCTGGCCCCTGCTCTCCATGCACACGGACTGAGGGGATGGAACAACCCCTTCATCCTGCTGGCAAGGGCACTACTCCCTTTTGTCAGAAGGATGGAAACAATCACTTGCCAATATCCATGTATACACCGTTTCAGTTTTACTTCTGGTAGGAACTTAGCTTCTTTATCCAGAAATGCTGTTTCTTTGAAAAGCTGAGTCCCGGGGCAGGATACACTTCCATTACACAGACACCAAAGAGCTGACAAACATCAAAACCACAGAGAAGATACACACCTAGCAGGAAGCACTTCTCTCCCCCCAGTCTTATCCATAAACTCTTGGCCTGTTGTGTTCTTAAGATAAGGCCACCCTTAACAGAATTCTCCAGGCACAACATATATATCCCTCCTGCAACATTTCACTCTGTCCATATCCTTGTAAAGGATGTATTGAAAAGCATCAGTGCCATCTCTTAAACAGAGGGACAATGAAGTTTACAGCACTCAATTCCACAGGAAGTCTAACAGCAGCAGATTGACAGCTATTTACTACAGAATTTTTCCAAGTATTTAACGTCAGAAATCACAGTTCTTCACTGGATTTGCAACATGACATAAAGGTAATTTTCCCCTCATGAAAAATGAATTATGATGGGAGTTTTTGTGGAAGGAACTACTACTCCCCAATCTATTCCTCTTGGCAAACTGGAAAGCAGAAATCTTCATGACACTTTGAAAGACAAGAGTGGGATGAGAAATGAGTTGACAGCGACGATGTACTGCAGCGAAGGAAAGACAGGAAATTGATTCCTTTTTAAAATCATGAAACATTAAGAACCAAGACGTGACGTAGAACAGTTGTATACTCTGAATTGCATATAATCTTGCTTTGTCATCCTCAAAGCTGTGTATTTTTCATAACTGCACAAAGTACTTGGTAAGTTAATCAAAACCCATTTACAGCATTATCTTGGCATGCCAATTTAAATACTAAATACTAAGATTTTCTAACATTACTTTAACTCTTACTACGCCCTTCTATTGACTAATATACTCCCAGGAATCTTGATACAAATAAACATGGAATTAAATGTTGTGATAAATGAAATATGAAGATGTAAACCCAACATAGCACACACTAGACACCAAGTCATTAGATGTGATTACAGATGGGGAAGTCACCCCAAATCAGCTTCTCTGAAATTCTGGTGACATGGTATTTTTAATAGTGAGCCACTAATTATTTACTTTATTTCTTTTAGAGTTTGTGGGTGATAAAGGAAAAGGTAATTAATTAAAATTAATAACCAAGCAAAGCATTCTAGGACACTTACTCATCTGGGCATGAACAGAGGTGGTATTTACTACTATTAAAAGTTAAGCATTGAAACAAAGTGTAGAGTTGCTGGGCAGAGGACTATTGCAGAAAGCAGCATTTTGGAAAAGAACTTTACAAGTAAAGTTTTAAAGAAACTCAAACTTTCAAGCATGGCTGCAAGGCCTGCAAACCACCTACTAGCTTTTTTTTTTTTCAGCCACAAAACAGTTGCAAGAAAATATTCCCTGACACACATCTGTACAGGTAAATCACGTCAGCACGATTCAAAAATGAACATATTTGGCAGAAAACGCACAGCTGCTGATGCAAAGGTTGAGCATCGCTATCCTAATCGGCATGGTCCCAAGAAACAGATCTGATAGACAATTGTGATGTTAGTTCTGTTATAAAAAGGCCATATTTCACTACAGGGTGAGGGAGGAGCCTTTGTCCCTTTCCGCAAAGAGCTAGAAGCACTGCTTTAGGGAGACCAGCTCTGACAGTTATCAAAAAAGCAGACTGATGTCATAGAACATAAAGCCTTAGCTTCCTCACAACAGCAGACCTCCAGAGGTTCACAGTGCAAGTCAGGGATGGTATCTACAGTGAAGAGTCTAAAATTTAATTTATGTCGGACATACAAAGGTGTTCCAGTGAATGTTTAGATTATGGTTCGGTATTATTTCACGGAGTAACATGAAGTAATCTGTCAGCTTACTGGTGTTTGAAGTTTCATACATATGTAGCATATATATTACCTGCATTTTATATCAGCACATAGGTCTCAGCTTAAAAACCCCTAAAGTGAGAGAAACAAAAGAACCAGCCCAATTAAGTATCATGAAAGCTGCGGCACACCAGACCGCGTTTTCTCAGCTTTACTGGTCAATAAACAGGAAAAGGTATGGCAAGGTAATTTAGATTCCACTGTTAACTTTTACTGTTCCCAGTCAGAAAAAGCATTTTGATTCAATAATGGCAGTTCCATTTTCTCTGACTGGTAGCAGAGGTGGTATCACAAGCTTTGAGGGTAACAAGACTTACAAAATACTAGCACAGTTCAACCATAAAACTGCTTGTCACTCCCCTGGTAAGAACCAAAGACTCTTAACATGCCAGTTGTGTATTTTTCTTTGTAACCTAAGATTATTATTTAGTAATTACTTAACTTGAACTATTTCCTGGGGAGCAAAAAAGTATCCTCTCTCTCCTCCACCCCTCATACAAGGACTCTCGTCATACCTACTATGAAAACTCCTGCGTAATTTGATTAGATCAAGTTTTCCAAACCACCACTGTTTAAGGAAGAAAATTGTCATCAGTCATAACCCTCACTTCCCTTGGCAGCAGATGTGAACACAGTGCTCACCAGTGAATTTATCCACCTCATTATTAAGAACACTGTTTATTACAGAAAAACATGCTGCAGCTTCACAATCTACGATCTGAATGTGGAAAAATAACATCGCCTTTGAAGCATACTTTTCTGAATCTGTTAAGTATATCTTTCTGCTACAAAGAACTGTATTGTCTGCCTTTCTATTTAAGAGAATGGGTTGATTCCTGCACTCTTCTCAACGGCAGCAAGATATCAGTCCCCAAGCTCTCTCCCTGCTTGCTTCTCTCCTGATTTAAAATTCATACTCGATATGGCATTTGCACTTAAATAAGCAACCAGCTGTTGGGTTTTTTTTTCTGAACCGTAAGAGCTAGAATGAAAGAAGCACTGCTCAGTTGCACTTGAGAAACCTACTAGAAAAGATAGAAGGGGAAAAAAAAGAATTAAACATTGCATTTCCAAATCTAGGCAACTGGAAAACTGGATGCGTGCTGGAAGCATCAACAGAACCCAGAACCGTTCTGCACCACCTATGTAAAACGACCGTTAGAGCCCGGGCAGGCCGGCCGGCCTAGGCGGGGGTTGCGGACCGTGGGGACCCGGGCCCGGCGGCGGTTGGCACGGCCGTTTCCCACCTGCCACCCCCGCGATCAGGCGTGCGGACCGCCAGCACGGGGCTGGCCGTCCGAGATAAAAGCTCGGGGCTCGGGGGAGGCCCCACCAGCGCCGAAACCCACCGCCCCCCAAGGCGGGGGTCAGGCCCGGGAGCCGTC
>WHYT01017457.1:227384-266603 GCA_009806455.1 Tetrax tetrax | reverse complement strand
TCACCCCCCACGGCTGCTACCGCCGCCGCGCCGGCTGGCGATTCGCCGCCGTCGCTTCTCCCCTCAGTCCTCAGCCTCCCATCCCCATCGTCCGCCATCACTGCCAGGCCAGCGCCTGCCCGCCCGACGGCCCCGCCCCAACGCGCCCAGGGAGAGACGCCAGGAGGAAGCCCCGCCCCCACCCGCCGCCTCAACTCGCTTCCCATTGGTGACCTTACGAGGCGGCACCGCCCCCGGCGGGTTGGCGCCCAGCTCTTCCCGCTTCTCATTGGCGATCGGGAGAGGCGGCACCGCCCCCGGCGGGCTGGCTCCCCGCTGGCGAATTGGGTGCGGACACGCCCCGCCAGCCCAACGGCTCTCGGCTCGCGAGAGGTGCTGTCGCCGCCTGCGCGCATGCGCGCTCACACCCCTCCTCCTCCTCCCCACCAGGCTTTTCCCGGGCTCCGGGCTCGCGCGGGGTCGGTTGGCGTTGGCGGGAGCTTGGCGGGGTCTCGCGCGGGGCGGCCGCCATAACCGGTACGGTCGGGGCTCGCCTCTGCCGCCGCCCCCGCTTCCCTTCGTGCGCGGGCAACCGCCGCTCTGCGACAGCGAAAGCGGAGAATGAGGGGAGGGGTGAGGGGGCTGAGGCCGGCGGGGGTCTCCACCGGCGGGAAAAGGGTGGAAGGGCGGCGGTGTTGGGCGCCGCGGTGCGGCGAGCGGCCTTTGGGCGGGCGCGGAGGTGGTTTTGCTGTCCGCTTGAGTGAAGGCGGGCGTGCCCCTGAGGTGAGAGAGCAGCCGAGCTTCGAAGGAGACCTTTGCAGGTAGCTCAAGGGGTTGCTTGGTGCACTCAGGGTAAAATACACCCTTCCACTTTCTGCTGTCAGAAAACAGGGTTGTTACTTAACAGTTACTTAATTAGTTAGTCCTTGTGCTGTGAAATGTAGCAGCGGCAGCACATGGATGGCTTTAGTATATCTTGTTAAGTACAACCCATGCCCTGGCAGTGAGTTTCCTCAGTTATGTGAAGAGAAAGACGTAAAGCTTTTATTATTTTCAAGGAGAGCGTGGGTGTGTGTAGATCATCTCAGTAGGACGACACTCAGAGAGAAGACAAAGACCTGGGCAGAATTTAGCCCTTCTGTGCCTCTCACCTTGTGAATGTGTTCCCAAGCAAAACTCTCATCAAATGACACTGAAGAGCGGCTCTACAGATGTGACTGGGCCTAGGGAACGTAAGCCGGTCTCAGCCCTACGGTTGGAACATGATACGAAGAGTACTTTGGACGTGAGAAGCACTGTTATTCCATGTAACTGCGTGGTGCTGAAGCATCCCTGCCTAATAGCAGCAGCCTTAAGAATAATTCCCAATTACCTGACTCAGTCATAAAAGCAGGAAAACTCAAATATTTTCACAAAGACTGATAGACAGTGCAAGAGACTTGACCCGGTGGAAAATAACATTAAAGATATTTAGCATTTACATGAAGCTTTGCATTTTCAACACCCTGTATAATGATTAGGTGTTTAATCTTCTGCCCTCTGAGCCAGTTCAGTAATGACTACCTCTGTGAGGAAACAGGATGAAGTTCTTGCCAGTTCAAGACCTGCAATTAAAATAATACTACTAGTCCTCTCAACCAATCAAGCTTTTTTAATATATGTGTAAATAAACACTATTAGGAAAGTCCTTTTATCTTAGCAAGTCGCAGCATGACTGTGGTTGACGACAGTTTTTATCGCAGAATCGTAACATGTTTGGATTGTCTGGCACAGCTGGTCAAAGACAAAGTTGCACTCTTCCTTCCAGATTTCTTTCCGTCATGAGTTTAATTTAGATTTGCCACAATATCTTACTATGTTTTCTTAACTTCCTTTCTATTTTAAAGATGGGTTCAGAAAACAAAAACATGTACTAAGAGATGTGAAGTACTTTTACCCAGCTTCCTACCGAGATCTCTCGAAATTCATACAAGCTGGCTAAATAATTCTAGACGTTTCTTCGAAAACACATGGTTTTTCACTGCCTGAATTTGGTGCTCTGCTATATTTTTAGATATTTCTGGATACTTTCAGAAATCAGCATGGCTACTGTAAGCGTTCTAGCCTTCATTTGTCAGTTCTGAGTGCCTTTTTAAGAAATTATATTCCTACCTGAGCTTGGCTAGGATACCTCGATTTGCTTCTCTGAGCCTTGGATCTAGTGCAACAAAATGGTGGCTATTTTTGATCCCCCAGATAAAAGCTGGCAACCAAGAGGAGTTCCAGGAACCCACCCTAAGGAAATGAAATCATTTGAAAGACTTAAGTTTAGAAGAATTTTACTTGAAAGAATTTAAACACTAGAAAATAGATAAATACATTAGAAATATTATAGTACAAATACTAAGTATACGAAATATACTTGGATTAGAACATTTCCAAACCTAGCAGATAGAAACTACTGAAAATCCTGAACTGGAGAGACACTGACTGGTTGCCCCCTTGTTAGTGTACGCCTCGGACACGTCCAGATACCAAGTGCCAAGGAAGTTAAGGTCCCAGTGCAGCTGCAGGCACCTTCAATGCCGGAACACCGTCATTACATGACAGAAGCACGCATGATCTGCTAATACAAATACGACAAATTAATGTCTTCCTGTCTTGGGACAGACTAGTTTCAACTTAATTCAAATGTTGTTACTCCGCTGTTGGCTTCACCTGCCAGAGAAATGCCAAAAAACCCCAAGTTTCTCCGCTAAGACTCCTTCCAGTGTTTCTTCCTCAGCTGTCTATGGTTTGCCAAGGCTAAAAGCCTATCCCTGTAAAGTCTAAAAGTTATGTTCTATAAACCTGCAACTGGTAAAGGGTCCCCAGAAGTCTCTTGGCATTACTTTGCTGCTTCTACTGTTCTTTATGTGCACTTCTTGGTGGTTCTTCTGGTGTGAACCAAATTTATTTTGATCTAATTGACAGCCAGCTGTGACAGATCCTGGTCCATGGTTGGGGAGCCGAGGTATTGCAAATGTATATAAATGTGAGTGTCAGTGGAGTAATACAGCAGTATGATTAGAGGAGTGAAAGGAAAACTGGGCGTTCTGGGTTACCTGTGGAAAAAAAAAAAACTTGAAAATTTTCCAAATTCTGAAATGAATGCACAGCTAATTCATTCGTATGGATTTGATCTGAAGAGCAAAGTAGTATATCAGCTTCCCATAAAGAGCTTAATGAGCCCTGAAAAAATACACATGAAAGAATATTACCAGTTTCTAATTACATATAGCTTTTGTTATTCTTGAGTAATTATTTAATTTTATTTCTTTTACCTAAAAAAAATTGAAGAATAGGCAGAAAATGAATAATTTATCACTATGTTCTTATGCAACCTCATCTATTGTTACTTGTTTATCCTCTAATTCTTGGACGTTAATAGCCATTAACTTTCATAGCAGTCTCTCTGCCGTATCTGACATGATTTGTTCTAGCAACAAGGACAAAATAGTCGTGTCTTTTAAAGTTATTTACTTGCTGGTGTTAGATGTTCAATATTTTTCTATATCAATATACATTCTCTTCTTCAGAAGAGAGCCTTCTGTGTTATAATGTCAGGTGTACTGTGGCAGACTATTGCACCTTTGTCCTAAGAATTTTGCAAGTAGATGAGTTGCCACTTACTTTATTTGCTTGACATTTGAAGTAATTCTCTTAACTTTTTTTCAAAGAAGCATGTAGGATGCTTCTGGATGACTTTCCCATTAGGAGGTGAATGCCTCAGCTCAGAGTTAGGTTCTTCACTTTTTATTTTTTTTTTACCCAAACAGTGCTTATTACAGTCTCTGGGAAGAAGACTGAACTCAGTGAAAAGCACAATGAGAGCACAATTTTACAAACAGAAATTGAACTCTGAGACAAGCCACTGAAGTTTATTTTACATTGATTTTGAAGTTGAAGAAATATCTCTTATCCTGCAAGTACAGGCTATGTTCAGGACAGATTAGGAGGTGAACTGTGTGTAAAGGAATGTAGGGATGTCTCAGTAAATTTAGAATAACAGAAAAATCAATCAGCTCCATTGATTTGGGATATTTTTAAACCCAGCTTGATGTATGGCGTGCACTGATTATTTTTTTTAAAGCTGTTACAGCTTGGAAATGCTTACTGTTGAGGTCAATAAAGTGTTTGATGTCTTATTTCAAAATAGTATCTGCTTACATTCCTTAACACATCTTTATTTAGCATTTATTCTAAGTGCTATATGTAGACCTAGCTGCAATTTTTTTTAGCATGGCATCACAGGGTCTCTTAATGCTGAATGCATACAAGTTATTCAGAAATGTCTTTCAAAAATTTGAAAATATATTATGGATAGCCTCAGAGCTAATTTCATAGCAACACATACAATTTTTCATTGCTAAGAAGCCTACTCTTATTTCTTATTCTTTGTAAATGGTGTGCTCTCTGAAGTGCTTGGTCATAACATTGGGGAAATACATTAAGGTAATCTCTAAGAAAACAGTTTTATTTTGTTCATCCATTATAAAATTACTCTGTGTAGTGTTGTTCTGTGTAGTGGTGTGCTTCACGGAAAAATCTCTCTAGTCCAGACTGGGACGAGAAGAAACCTGTGAGCACCAGTCAAGCGCTCACCGGTTGCATAACTGGGAGTGCCTTGCTACAGAGCCAGAGGTAGATTTGCTGCTACTGGAGCTCAGCTTGGAGTAGGAGCTGAGAGCAGCTTTCCTTCAAAGATGGAAAGCTCAGGTTACTCTGGCTCTCAGCTCTTGGTCTCACAGTGGCTCTGGCATGTGTTATTCCAAATCTGGTCAAGTAAATTACTGACTTGTATGCTAGAGATGTATTTTCAAAAAACATATGCCCATGCATTTGCAAAGGCAGGTTTTTAACAAAACAGCTTAGCTGGGATACTTGCCACTGTATGTATGTATGTATGCAGCTGTGTTTTCAAATGGTAACTTCAGAATAATGATAATATACTAATAATAATAATAATTGAGCTGTAGTGAAACAGTAGAGGAAGGACCCAGGCAGGCCTTCGGGCATAGCCGCCTGTAAGCGAGACAGGTAGATTTTCAATGTAAATGGGGCATGCTCTTGCAGTAAGTAATTATATTTTCATATTTGACTCAGGATGCTTATAGGACAAATACTAAATGCCCAGGCCTATCATGACATCATATAACCCCCTTTATCGTGGGACATATGTGCAGATAGTATGAACGCTCTGTAAGAGCTGCAGAAGAATATTCTTTAGCAGGTCTCCATAAAGGAACACAAAGAAGACAAAACCAGCAAGTTACACAAAAGTTAAGGGTGCAGCAAGCAGACTGGGGATAAGACCTGTCCAGAGGGTTGGGAGGTAGAGTTTTTGCTGGCACATTGCAGTTCATGAGCTCAGGCGTGGGTAATCTTGCCTCAGCGCTGGTAGTGTAGCACTGTAGATAATGAAATAGGGTATGTAAAGTGTTGAATTAATGTCAGAAAATAATTTGAACTCCTTAATTCAACTGCGTATAATTTTAGTATTTCGACCGTATAGGTCTGGCCTTTTGCATACTGGGCAGAATTGTATTGTGTGTGTGTTTTATTACAACGCTGGCAAACCAAGTGCTTAAGTAACCTGATTATGCTTATCCATGCAGTGATACAGTTTAATCCCATGAAATCAATGAGAGGTTTTTTTCCAGTGGCTTTAATTTCACAAATTTAATAATACTAGTAACCTTGTCTTGGTTTTAAAGAGAGCTGGGTTGGTTGGTTGACTGTTTCCCCCCCTAGGAAACACCACTAGTGTGGACACTTTACGTTTAGTGTTAAAACTCACGATTTAGCCCAATTTCACTTGATGCTTTTTTTTGTGTGTTTTAACTCTGTCTTGGGATTATCTTTATAAGATACTCCTGTGTTTACATGTACATTTTGTTCTGTAGCATGACGTCACTTAGGTTTAAAATGCCTGGGGTAATTTCCTTGGTTCACCACAATCATCATCTGCTAGGCTGTCTACAGGTGTCCCCCTCAGCTGCTCTTCTTTCTGTGAGCTCATACACAGCTGTACATTAAAGATCACAAACAGAAGTAGGCCACTACTGGTGTTCCTCCTATTCTACGTTCTTGTATCTCTTTGTCCTGCTTACTTGCCTTCCCATCTCAGTTCCATTAAGTTTTTGAGGCATTTTATATTCTATTCAGTCTTCAGTCACACTTTTTTTAATGGACTGTTCTAGGCTTCTGTTCAGAGAAACAACTAATGAACCCCTGTTTTCACAAACCTGAACGTAGAAGCAGACCTGTGTTTGATAACAGTTTTGGGCTTGTTTCTGAAATGGTTGCTAGCCATCCTAGGAGATTTCAGCAATGAATTCACAGGTGCACGCACAGGGTCAAAGTGAAGGAACCAGTGTTTCAAGCTAATAGACCTTTTTTAGCCATATCTGTTGCAGTGTTGGTTTTCCTAGAGAGATTGGCTTCTGTTAAGGGCAAAAGCCGTTTAAGCAGCTTATGCAGGAGTTTATTGCCTCTCTTCCATCCCAAAGTCCACATCATTACTGAGGGGGGGGGGATGGTAAATACAAAACCAAGTGTAAATGTGTCACAGCTGCAACTTAATGATTTTAAATAGGCACAAATGACCTATCTAATCACAGGCATACGATTAGATGCCTTTTCTGTAGTGTGTTGTCATAATCTGTAGAACAACATCATTCACACACAATGGGAAACTGAGGTAGAGTTAAGTCATAACTTAGGCTGCTTGTAATAGACTTCTTCATTGGGCAAAATGTGTCGGGTTCAACAGCCACAAAAGTCAGTCTGCCCTTGTAAATCTTTTTTTTTTTGGAGGCGAGTGTGTGAAAACAGTGCGCGCGTGCAGCTCATGTTCTTTGGCAAGCATTCAAAGTAAGGAGTAAATTGCTGAAGTCCTCTGTGGCAAAGTCCATGTTTTTCAGTTTTTGCTCTTTCTTTTTCTATTTTTCTATTTTTGATGAGGAAGAGGAAGGAAGTTGCAGAGTACAGACAGATTATACTTATCAGGTAGCAGCAATTTCATCAGCAACTCATCAGTAGCCTTTGCTGCTTTCTAATAAATAATACTTACAAACTTCTTATGCAGCCAGAATTTCGGTTGATTTGTTTAGTTAGTAAGGTGAATTTTGCTGGGTCACTTCTGTTATTAACACTGACATTCCCTGATAAGTGGTATTGTCACCAGGGTCTACAAAATATTCTTTTCTTTGGCTGAAGAAATGGCTCTACTGGAGCAGATTACCTTCCCCTTGCTTAGAAAGACAGCATTGTGTTAAAATTTGTAAACTGGGGCTTTTATCACAAGGAAGGTAGGCAACGTTTTTCTTTTGAATTTCTGATTAATGTATTATCTTTCTCTAATTTTGCAGGTACTCTGAGTATGGAAGGGCCAGTTAGGAGACTGAGCAAAGTCATTCCTACAGATAGCAAACAAGTGCATCTCATTCCCAATGACATGGCTGTGGAGAGGCAAAAGAGGAACACCAAATTCTAACACTTGCTGCAGGTACTACAGGAACAAGGGATAGGAAACTGACAACTTAATGGCATGAGAAAAAATGAGGAAGGAAGACCCTTATTAGAAGGGTAATGAATAGTTCCCAGCATCTATAGTTCATATGCAGATACAGATTCTATAAAGACTGATGTGGAGGTCCCTAAGTAATAACCTGTATAGTATAGCACATAAAAGTTACAGACATCTGGAACGAAGAATAATGTAATTTTCATGTTATGGTTATGTTTTCTTGACCATACATATCAGTCTGAAAGTATCTGAAGCTAGCTTCAGAGTTTCTACTTCACATAAAAAAGCAGCTGTAGGCCTGTTAAGCCGGCAGGTTTAATTCTTCTTGAAGTACTGTAGAACAGGTGAACCTCATCCTTTATATTTTACAGGGAACATTTTCATGAAGGGTACCCTGAACTAGTTCTCTCATTCCAATTCCTCTTTTATTCCTATATTATAAAGATGAGAACCTTTATTCTCTACTTCCAGAAAAAGAGAAATCACTGAGGAAAACAAAATGGTGTGTAAGCAAAACACTCCAGTGCATGTGTTTTACATCCCTCCTTTTGGGAGAGACAGACACAAAGACCACCAAACGTAGGGTAGGTGATGGTAACAGTACTCAGTCAGGGGTCAGGTGCAGCTATGCTGAGATGGCAGAGCTGCTCAGTCACATGGTTGCTCCGGTATCATATGAGCACGATCGTGCCTGCCAAGCTAGCCCGCGCTACCCGGAGAGAGGGAGGTTGAGTGGGAAGGGACTGAAGTCTTTTAAAGCTTACCCTGCTGTTAAATACACACTTTCCTCAATACATTCCTGGCAGATTTTTAGATACTGTAGCAACAAATGGGTTAGACTAAAATACCTTGCAAATCCTTTGTTATTAAAACCTTTTGAAACTCAGTGTATTATACTAACAAAGCGAAATAGGAGCCCTTGACCTGCGTTTTGCAGTCACCTAGCAGGGGTGTGTATGACTAAATAAAATACAAGACACTGGAAAAGCAGGCTTAGTGCGTATGTATCCATATTTTGTCTCTTTGCACCCCTAGCTCTTCCTTTTCATTTTGAATAATGACCAAAGCTGAATCTAAATGGGAAATCCAGGTTCCAAAGAAGCAATACAATATTAAAAATTAAAAATGAGTTTGTTAGAATTGGAAGCTGGAGCGACATTAGACAGACACAGCCTGGAGAGAGTCAGAGGGGGAGGTTGTCTTTAACAAAAGTAAGGATTTGGGAACTTTCCTGTTGACATCTATGTTCAATGCAGTCTTGCGGAAGTCTTTAGTCTTTAGAGACTAAACTTTTCCTCCAATGGTAACAGCAACCAAGGCCTTCTAGTAATTTGTGCTGAATAGCGATTCAGTTATGCAGACAGTGCAAGGTGCAGGTGAGTGTTCAGGCATGTCCAAAAGCTCGTGCAGGAGTGTTTCCTCTTGAAAATCAGACTAGCCTGTTTTCTTTGTTCCCGTGCTGTTAGTGGCTGCAAAGAGGTGAAAAATAACAAAAATATCTACATTGCACATGCTTGTATCTCCAGTGGTGCAGATAAACTGCCAGTCCAGCATCTTTTTTACAGAGGGGTGTTAGAGCCTCTTTTGCCTTGAGTAAGTTAATTTCTGTTTAGACAATAAAGGTACAAAATCATGCATGGCAGTGTTATGAAAGAGACATTCGTGCTGTCTGGAGATCATGTTTGTTCCTATTTGGAGAACCATTATACTACAGTAGACTTACTCCACAGAAGTATTTATCAGGCAGATTTCAAACAAACCTGCACTCTTTATTTCTGCTCATGATAAAGTTAATAAAATCAATTAATATGCAGAAACAATAAAGCCATATAAAGCTGTGGTTCTGCATTTAATAATATAAAATCTGTGCATGCCGGATTTCCTGGCAGTAAAAGTTTGATCTGTATTGGCGTAAGCACACGACTGCATTTTTATCGAATCAGCCAGAGCATATGTTACAGTGTTTGTTCAGATTTGATGCCAGCTTTCTGTCAGTTGAGGAGAATAAATTATGCCTGATCCAACGTAAAGTTAGAGGGGTACAAACAGACAATATCTCATGTGATAGGAACTCTCCTGGGACAAAGTTATTTCTTCAAGCTATTTACTGTCTCACAGAATGATAGCCTACCACCCTAATGTGCTGTAAACCCTATGTAGTCCTTAGACAAATCTTTTTCAAGTCAGAGCATGTCTATATCTGATTAACTGTAAATAGACTGACAATTTTTTTCCCCAGAGGAAAAGGAGAGTCACAAATTCAAATTATATTTCACACCTTAGGCAAATACAGAAATGTTTCAGAATATGATTTGTATAGAAATCTCAAGTGTACTCTTGTATAAATGTAAATAATGAGATGGGAAAAAATGAGTCGTAATGATAATTAGGAACATAATTCTTGAAATTATGGGGTTAGGCTTGGGCCCACATTATGAAAGAAAAAGGATTTGATTTTGTGCTTCATGCCATGTTTCTTCTTTTAAATATGCAGCTGCTGTGTCATATTATGCATCCTTGGCATTTCATTCTGAAGATGAATTATCATGACACTAGTAACTGAGCTGAAGATGGTAAACACAACTATTACAGTGTGCCCTAGATGATTTTTGAGATTTCCAAAGTTGAAAGACTGAATCTATCAGTAGGTGTATACAGGTTTTACTTACTTTGATATAAAATAGGCTGGGGTTATTTAAGATTTTGTTAATTCTCATTTAAATTCCATTAGAATTTACACATTTACTTTTGTCACTGCAGTATTGTCTGTCTTTGGCCAGGGATTGTAACCAACTGCAATTCCACATTCAATGACAGTACTGCTTAACATTGTTTGGGCAACCCTGGCTACTCATTTCTGCACCTGCACTGCAGTCTTTACTGGGGTAACACAGCAATTTTTTGGGATCTGTAATGGATGAGGCCATGAATCTGATTTAACTGAAGAATAGCACTGAATTTTTTTTTTTCTCTAACCTACTTAGTGTATGAAAACAAATGGAGCTGGGAACTTACATCAGACCTGGCAAAAGGTGGTGGTGGTGTGGGACGAACTGAAAGGAGGATTATTCCTGACAAACTCAAGATAAGAGCGTACCTCTACCCCCATTCCAGGGAATAAGTTAAAGTAGAAGGTATTCTGAAGTAGATGCAGTGATATGAATGCAGAAATACTTTTGAAAAAATATTTTTCAAAATGGCCAGGCTTAGAGCCTCATCAGAGTCATGCACATGGTGCTCTGTGGTCACAGAATCTCAGAATAATTCAGTTTGAAGGGATCCTGGAGGTCACTTGATCCAGTCTCGGTTGGGAGCAGGGCCATTTGAGATGTGGTTTAATCAGGGTCTTGTCCTGCTGAGTTCTGAATATCTCCAAAGATAAGAGTCAAGAGATGCCCTTGGATAACCTGCTTCAGCGTTTAACTACTCTTGTTATGAATTATTTTTTCACAATATCTGTTCTATCTGTCCTACAATCTGTCTATCCTACTGTCCGATCTGTGACCAGGACCATTTTAGGAAGTAATTTTGTCTCTTCTTCAGAATCTGCTGCTCTTCTCGCAGTCTTGAACTCTGATGTTGGGGGAGCACAAAGGGCAGGAAGTTGCGAGACAGGACACCGTAGGGGTAGTTTGGAAAGCCTTCTGGTTTTTACAGCCAGAGAGGATTTTGTGCAGCGCCTTGGACATGGTTGTAGCACAGCTCCCACAGAGGAACTGACCTGAGGAGTATCTTTTGCTGTAGTTAGTCAGGAGGGTCAAGGTTTGCACGTGTACTTTGGTGGAACCCAAATTTAATGTTTTACTTTTGTTTTCCCTTAGGCTGCTGATTTACAGTCAGATGCTAAGAACACTGCTGATTCTCCAATCCCTGCTCCGCTCCCAGAAGGGCAGGCAAATTCCCTCACAAACACTGGGAAAGGATTACTGGTGCCTCAACTTATTGCAGTACATAAAGTCATGGACCATAGCCCTGGAACTGGCCAGTGCACATGCAGGTATGCAGTGCCAAGATGAACACAGTAAAGGTATTGTTCCATGCACACTTTTCCCGGCGGCAGCCTGTTTTAAGGCATTTCCAGGACCCACCTCAACTGCCAGCTGCTTGTTCCTGACACCCTTTCAGCTGTGCCAACACAGCTGTTTATGTGTATGTTTGGGAACTGAATTGTAAGGCTAATTCAGGATAGATTGCTTTTTTTTTTTTACAGATTTTTTCTTTAATACCTGTTTCATTCCCTGGGCTTGATTCACAGTGTGGCCTTACAGACTGTTGTGTTGATAAAAGTTATATTGCTGTGAAGAGAACAGGACAGGTGGGAAAGAGGGAAATATTGTGGAAGTATCTTAAGTAAATATTGCTGCCAAAGGCAGTGTATCTTCAAACACAGAGCTTTGTGGTGTTGCTGCTGGCAGCTGAGCTAAGCTATTGCTGTTGCTCAGAGTCCAGTGTCCATCTTATAGTCAATCTCAGCAATGTTGACACATCCAGTAAGCATACTCGTATCAGTTTGCTCATTAGCAGTGATAAGCTAAAGGTTAAATTAAAATAGCATAGTTGCCAACTCCGCACTATGGATACCTACTAACTTGAGGGCTAATAATCTTGCAACATCTTCTGGCAATTCTCTTGGTCTCCACAGTTCAGTAGAAAAGTTTCCAGAGTGACATTGAATGAGGTGCGGTTTTGCCATCTGCTTAATCCAGAGTGACAACGGGCAGCCGGTGGAAAGACTTCTGCTCTTCCCCCAAACTTATGTATATCAAGTGCTGGCACCTCTTCTCTTGCACCAGATCAAATGGTCATACAATGCAAGAAGAGTCAGTTCCCTTTGAGAATCTGATGGATAACTAACAATTTTTTTTTGGTGGGAACACTGGCCAAAATTGAAGGGATTAGGAAAAGTAGAGATAACGAGCTAATTCTTCAGTGAGGGTTTAGCTACAGAAACAGAAGGGAATCCCTCATAACCTTGTGAAGTTTTTAAAAACAAATTCCTTGCTCTCTGCAAACCCAGTAGTGCTGAATTTGCAAAGCAACACTCTTTGGAGTTGTGGAATAGAATCTGAATTAACAGTGTATTTAAAACTGAAGTTCTCATTTAAATTTTTATGTTAATTTTAGTCTGCCACTGATGTCACATAAGCGTACAGCAGGAATCACTTTACTGAAATCACAGACACTGATGTGTCCCTTGTGAAGTAATTTCTACCTGTGTAAAATACATATGGAATGTTACTAAATCAAGTCAGCATTTTATACCCACTTGACATTCATATCGCAGTGATGTAAATTACCTCAGTATGAGGCATCGTGAATAAAATTACACTAGAATAAAAGTCTTGTGTCAGAATCTGATCCCATGTAAGTGTTTTGAACTGTTGTTTTGATGGAACACTGCAAAACTGAAGAATCATTAGTAGTCTTGCCAATGCTTTAGCATTTAAAAGATCCTATTTTCCATTTCCCCATAGTCCCTTTTTGCTACTCCACTAGTTTAAAAAGGCCATAAAGAGAGCACATTTAGCCACTTGGGAATATTTTCATTTCTGTGTTGCTCTTGCCTTTGGCATAGCAGATATGTTAGGTTGTGGCCGAGGAGAAAGGGTCACGGCTGGCCCGCCTCTGTTCCAGCTATTCTTGGTTGCTGGAATAGCTCCTGGGGGCCCCGGGCTGCCAATTGTGCGGAAATTGCTGGTAGCCTTAAGACTATTCAAGGAGTAATTAGCTACCAAATGTGGGTAATTGTGACAGAGTCTAGCTAATACTGCTTGTGTCTGAACAGACTAATTAAAGGCTGCACACATGAGAAGAAGAGAAAAAAAGCCTCTTCTTTTAAGGAAAAGAATTATTAAAAGAAAAAACTTGATCTAGTGTTAAAAAAAAAAGTTCTCTTCTTTCTAGTTGGATCCTAGCAGTTTTTGATAATAAAACTTGGAAAATGAAGCACAACCAGAGTTTTTAAATTAAAGACTTTCACTATTGTACCTTTCATACTCCTGATTTTATAAAAGCCATTTTGTATTTTTTACAAAAAGGTTGTTCAGTGTGAGAACATTTAAAAATTATTCTTGTCTATGAAAAATCAGGAGTTCTATTTCTGCTATCAGAGACATTTCTAATTTAAAGAAGCCCAGTTGGGGATGTATCATCATGGGTATGTAAGTTCTGTTTCTCCCTCCGTACAAAATGAGATGGGGAATGGGAATAAACTTATGCTGGTCTGACAAGACCACAGTCCTCCGTGCATCAGTATAGGTCTGTTTGACATAATTTATTCCTTTGCTGCTCCTACAATCAGTTGTGAGTCGTTCCGTCCCACCCCATTTATGTAACGTGTGTCCTCGGTGGTGCTTAGATATTTGCTAATACGATCATAAAATCTCACATCTCAGCTAAATTTTCTATGCCTCTAGCTGTGCTGCAGGAAATAGCAGATTTCTTAACTGCAGGAGTCCGATATATACCTGATTATATCCACTTCTTTCTCTAGTCTGAAGTAGATCACAGAACAGAACAACCAGAATGAGGCCCTCACATAAGCGGCAGATTTCAGTGTTCTCTGTCCATCTTTCTCCTCCTATCCTGATGGATTGGCTGTAAGACTAAACTGAAGATGTAATACTCTGAAATACACACATTATCTTATTAAATACAGCAGAACTGCATCAGGCCAGGCTTGTTAGCTGTTTATGGCTGTAATCAGTGACCAAATATAGAATCCCAACCTGTCCATTAATGCTAATTTTGCTAAGAACATAGGTAGAAAAGCTGTACTTATTTAGAAAGAAAGCCAGTTCCTCTTCTAACTGCAAAGGGGAACAAGCCGTGCTGTCTTGGCCTGTCTAGAGAGCAGAGAACTGTGAACTGACCCACGTATGTAAACACTCTGCAAAGTTCAAACCTGACTGAATTCCAGACATTTTACAGCCAGGAGTACAGATGTTACCTCATTAAGGCAGCTGCAATTCCTTTTTTATAGACTGCTTCAAAGAGCAGCTGATATAGCCTAGTTTCCCTGTTTAAATATCTTCTTGCTCTATGTTGTGAAAGTGGATTAGAAATAACTTATTGCAAATGATCTTGCTTCTCCAAAACAAAAGGAAACACAGCTCTGTTATGAAATTTAGTCTTTAACTAGAACAGGCAGTTTATGATTGTCTTATCAATACAAATCTGGTGATCATCAGAGTTTGTGGCTAATGCTTGGTCTTTTATTTTCATAGAATCATAGAATGGTTTGGATTAGAAGGGACCTTAAAGATCATCCAGTTCCAACTCCCCTGCCATGGACAGGGACACCTTCCACCAGACCAGGTTGCTAAAAGCCCCATCCAGCCTGGCCTTGAATGTTTCCAGGGATGGGGCATCCACAGCTTCTCTGGGCAATCTGTGCCAGTGCCTCACCACCCTTATAGTGAAGAATGTCTTCCTTATATCTAATTTAAATCTACCCTCTTCCAGTTTAAAGCCATTACCCCTTGTCCTGTCGCTACCTGCCCTTGTCAGAAGTCCCTCCCCAGTTTTCTTGTAGGCCACCTTTAGGTACTGAAGGGCTGCTGTAAGGTCTCCCTGGAGCCTTCTCTTCTCCAGGCTGGACAGCCCCAACTCTCTCAGCCTGTCCTCACAGGAAAGGTGCTCCAGCCCTCTCATCATCTTCTTGGCCTCCTCTGGACTCCCTCCAACAGGTCCATGTCCTGCTGGAGGACATGCATGTCTGCTACTTGACCTGGAGGCATGTTGGCTGAGACAGTGAAAATACAGTCATATAAGCTACATTTTAGAAATACCTGTCATTGTTTGTCATTATTCACATCACTTTGCATGGACGGAAGTAGAGGCTTCTGTGTAAGTACTACCTTGCAGTAGAAACTGCAGACTTCCTAAAGCAAATTAATGTGTGACACATGCAGGTTCCCTCTGGATGCATTCAAAAGACCAGACTCTTAAAGTTTTATAAGACAAATCTGTGGTTTGGGTTGGGTTTTTTGTTTTGTTTTGGTTTTAATTGACAGCAATTAGCAGTTCACATATAAGAAAGCTAAATCTTCCCCCCCCCCCTACATTCAGATGCAGAGCTGTTTCCCATCCCTACAATTGGTCATCATGTTGTTAGGATGTGTTATTTCTTTGTTTCTTTTTACATTAAAGGATTAGTGTCATATTTCCTGTCTTGCCCAATGAGTGTGACATTCCCTTTTCTCTTCAAGTGGTGTGACTTCAAGTGCCTGACCATTTGCTTTACTCCACTCCTCATCCAAGAGCAAAATGTTAGCCTGATGACCAGAGGACACCTCAGAGAGATCTGTGTTTAACCGCATTTGGCCGAGGAAGCAATTAGGCCAGATTTCCCACCTCTGACCGAAGACTGACACCATTTTGTAAATGGGAGTGTTACCACCATGGCGTTCTCCCCTGCTAGATCGCATTAGCAGAGGACAATGATCTGTCCTGACTTCCTTCTGGAAATTCTGCGTGGTAACACACAAGTAGGTGGAATTAAGCACTGAGATTTCCCTCTTGACCCACTGTGGGCAAGTACTTCCTAAAACAGTGGTTTCAGGCAGCTTCCTGATCAGCTCACTAGTTGCTTTGGATTTCATTTTGAGGCATGCAGGCATTTACTGTGTCAGGAGCTTATGCATGAAGACGGATCTCTGTGTTCCAGACTCACATCTCATTAACGTTTAACCTCAATGCTGCCAAAGACCTCTGTATAAATTGTCACTGAGGTTGCAGCTGTGTTCTCTGAGCTGGCCAGAGGTAAGGTAGCTTTGTTCAGAAATGGCTGTGTGATGGCATGGGGTTGTTTTACAGCATAGCGCCCTGGCAAGGGAAGAGCAGAAACTCGCAGCCGGAGATGGAGGAGAGGACAGGACAACTGCTTTCCACAACGGTGAAAACTTAGATTGCCTGAAGCTGCTTGTGAAACCACAGTTACAATCTAGGTATTTCTAGGGAGAAGCATTTTTCTATTTTTAGATGAAATGACATTGCCACTCCAGTTTATCTAAGTAGTGCTGCCACACAATACTGCTATATTTAGAAATCACTGAACTCCTTAATGCAAGAGCAACGCATTATGAACCACAAAAAAAAGATCGTCGTCTGCTTCTACGTTCTGTTAGCACTACGTGTTTTATAATTTATGCTAGACCCCTATATTCCTTTTTAATTACCACACACATGAATATACATCTTCCCTATGTAATTGTGGCATCCATTTCCATCAATCTTTGTCTCAAGTGTACATATAAAGACCGTTCCCCTGTTTTTCAGAGTCACCATTAGCTCTGAGCTCATGGATATCACGGATAAGGAAAATGCATACTGGTACATGAAATTAGTATACATATTGGTACATACCAGTGCATATTGCTACAGGAAATTAATACCCTGCATTGTTCTACCCACTCCTTTTGAAGGCATCCATTCCCTCATTAGGATGGGATGTCTAATGAGGGTGGATTTGTGGCATGCAATCTGCACATTAGCAAGCAGCGCGGGACTCACATTTCCTAGTGAAAAGTACGCTGTGTAACACGCTTTCACATCTCGCGTCTCATTTTCGTAAGTATAAATAAAGAATCAATTCATAAAAAGACATACCTAATTATAGAGCGGTAAGGATCAGAGTCAGGCACCCATAGCTGGGATGTAGTACAAGGAGCCTTACAGCACTGAAGAGTAGTAAATAGGGGTAGGGTTACCTCTGGATCAGGACTTGCTTCCTTCAGTGTGCCTGTGAACTTAACTGGTCAGCTCTGACTACACATTTGCTACTGGGGAGATAAGTCTGTTGTTGCTAACTCCTGGCTTTGGAATTTGATTATACATAAATAAAAGCAGGTGTTCTCCAGGATATCATTTTTTTTCATCTGTTGCTCAGGAATTGCAAATTGTTATTTTTCCTTTTAAATTCCTTCTTCCTTCACATTTGCGTGGATATTTGCTTTCAGCGAGCAGAGGCTGTGTGTGTGCTGTCAGAAATTAAACTCTGACTTGAATAGAAATAGGTTACAGAACACATGGAAACATGTTTTGATAGTCTTTATGCTTTAACCTGAAATCAACACTGAAATGTCAGGAGATAAGAAATACCTATCAGCATGAGTATATGCAAGCACTTTGGATATGCAGAAAATAATTTGGCACAAGGTTTAGACACTTCAAATGTCGTGGTTGAGCAATGTGAGTACTGTAATCTTGTTACTGTGTTCAGAACGGCACACACGAATGCCCAGAAAGAAATCAAAGCCAATTTTCTAAATTTTTAAGAATATGCTACTAAAATTTTTGTGTGTCAAAGAAAGTGCATGATGTTAATTAAGGGAAGGGAATTCATATTGAATGTCATATGTCACCCACACTTGCAGTGTTCCAAGCTGTGCTTAGCCTGTGCTGCGACATAATATAAGCAGTGGCATTGCACAGAACAGGTGGGAATCCACAGGCCTCAACACAGACAGACCAGGCACTCTTGGCAACATTTTTTCTGATATTTGTCATTTGGCTGTGATAGGACAGATTTGCTGTTACACTTTCAGGTGTACAGTAACAGGAACAGATTGGTAACTAATTTGAATTATTTTAGTAGTGCATCCAATGAAAACAAAGCAATTTACCAAACAATCTGTGAGTTAAAAGCTTCAGAGCTTTGCATTGGCTTTGTCGTTTGTGGATCTAGCAATTAATTGCCTGACAGAGCTGTAATTAAAAGCAACATTATTGGTATAGCTATTTACTTCTTATTTCCTAACTGGAGTAGATTAAAAAGTTTGACGTAGTGGTAGAATAAAGAGATTGTCCTACACGTCTTTGGTTTTAGAACTTCGGACAAATATTCTATTTGTAGGAGTAAACAGTTTCATACTCAGTGGTTCATCTAGAATAATAAATTACTTAGATTTTCTGTCTGAAAGAGGACCACTCCCCAGATAAGCATGCATCTTTAAGTAGCTTGAATTGTAACATGTAATTTAGAAGCACTTTAAAAATCTAATTCATGCGAGCCAGTCCACCATTACATATCCAGCATCATGTGTGTGTCTGAGGCTTGATAGACCAGTAAGGTAGATGATTCACTTGATTTGCTTAGGTAGGTGGGTAGATTACTGGTACTAGTAATTCTGTAGGCTCTGTCTACATTGCCCTCTGTAATATTAGGAAGCTGCCCCACCTAGTTTACTGTCCCAGCTTGGAGCTGGCAGCTCATGGTGCCACCTACCCTGGAAGGAAGTTTATGACTTAATCTCTGTATGGTGGAAGATTCCCAGTGCAGCAGCTTAGCAAAGGCTTTCTAAATCAGCTCTGGTATGAGAGGATCGCTGTTTGGTTGGTCTGGTGTGATTAAAAATGGACCAACACCTAGTTCCAGAACAAGGTCAGGAAATTAAAGGAGGTCAGAACAAGCCAAGAATAGCAAGTCATGCTCAGGGGCTTCATGGGGAGAAGCATTCTTGGCTGAGGTAGGATGTTTTCTGGGAGGATTTTAGCAGGGAGGTGCGCGCCTGTAACATGACACTGTGTGTAGTGGGGAGAACAGGGAGGAGATCTCATTGCTTAGTGAGAGGTACGGGAGAACCTGATTTGTCACAATTTTGCTTTTAGGCAATGAGATATATCAGGCAGCCTCTAGAGTTGCCAGCCCCATTCCTAGTCTGTGACTCAGTCATTCAATATTCTTGTAGCCTGACTTCATTCCTGCAAGATCACCGTTTTTGTAATTGTCAGAGAGGTAGGCTGGGAAGCAGGGAGGGAGAGAAAGGAGCCTGCAGTCTGCAGTGCCAACTGCAGGGCTTCCGTGCCAGATGGTATTCCCCCATCTGAGGTCAGGACGGCATATGGCATTCGGGAGCCCTCGCGTGCCAGAGACGTGTTGCATGCATTTCGTATCCAGTGATGGGCACCATGATTATTGCAATTGTAAGAGGTGTCATTCCAGCCCATTCCATGGCCTCTGTGATCATCGCAGGCAATTAATTCATGGTTGTCAGCTCCTGACTTAGATTGGTGTTAAAGTACACGCAGAACTGTAAGTGTGGCTGCTAAGTTAGTTTATTTAGGGCCCCATATCAGGCATTCTTTCCTTTTCAAAAAAAAAAAATAAATAAAAGGAATTTACAGAATATGGTTAGAAAGCAGCAAAATATTGGTGGGATCCAGAGTGATTTTTCTGCAGGTGTTATTTTATCCAGAATGTTGCTGTTGTGTGTGGTTAAGAGGTGAATTAAGATGGGGAAGAGGTTGTTAGCTGAGACGTGTCTGTAGTTTCCTTTCATGTTTTGTTCCAGAAGAGGACTGAAAGCAATAGAGAGCAGCACTGAGCCTGACCCAGCCTTCCTTCCCTGCTCACAGGCTTTTCTCAACTGTATCTCGTTCATCCTGGCTTTAACAGGTCCCCAGTAAGACTGTCCCGTGCAATTAGAGTCTCAGGACATCCACTACAGGCTCTGCATATGACCTTCACAGTACAAAGGGAAAAGAAATTCAAGCATGCAGAGTAACCTCAACTGGAGTTAGATTTGGTGCCATCCTAAACTCTTTGTGACAGAATAAAGTGATGGCAGTCAGATAAAATGATAAAACGGTACGATCCACATTTAGATGCTGTAACTGGGTATATCTGCAGACAGGGAGTGAAGGGGCCGTGTTAGTCGCTGTCATAGCCCACGGATTTCGAACTGCAGGTATGGGGGGATTTATGCAACAGCTCTTCTTTGCCCCTACATGTATACTTTCATTCCCCAACTTCACTTAGTTCTCCCCACAGCAAGCCTATTTACTTGGACTTTCTATGATGTGAATTTACTGAGTTTTCCTGCTACAGCTGATGCCTACTACTTCTCTTAGCTACACAATAACAGACACAGCGTATGGCATCACATATATATTTTATCACAACTGTGTACACTAAAACAGTTACTGGTCCAAAAAAGTGCATTAAGTAGATTGTACTATAGTTAAATATAACACACTCAAAATTGCAACAGCCGGCTGTAATAAAAAAGGAAATAAAATGTTTACATTCATGGATGATCGTACTCTTACTTAATGCAGGGCTTGTTTTACACTTACTGTGCAGAGTGATTCAAACTTTCATATGGTTCCTATTCCAGAAAAAGGTAGCTTAAGCAAATACTTCCCAAATTTATTCTTAAAGAATATGAGCATTTTAAAGTAGCGTACATTTTAAAAATTAAGCAGAACTATGATCTGCTACTGTTTCCAAACTGAGGTATCAAAAAAACCCTGGCTTCTTTTCAGTACATTTTTTAGTGCATTTACACTAAAACTTTAATGCCACATAATCACATTTGGAACTGACCTGTATATTCTCCTACAAACTAGTTTTCTTATCACTTGTTTGTTTCATATCTTATCACTTGTTTGTTTCATTTCCACAGCCTAGTTTTTCTTAAACTAATTGAGTTGAAAAATAAGAATTGATTGAAGAGGAGAGGCTAAAATCCCATCTTGTACCTTGCTTTTTAGGCTCAAACCTTTTCTACAGGAAAGTTCTCTTATTGCCCAGAAAGGAAAATTCTTCCCAGTTGCTCACCTAATTGTGCATCTTGTCTACAATCAAAAAAACATTCACTGGCTCCGTAAGTCCATCCAGTGGCTGCATATGGGAATTGCATATTTTAGAAGGTAAATTCCGATTTTGTGCAGTTTAATTTATTGAGTAGTGTAGTTAATATTACTACTGGAAATAAACATGAATCAAAATGTACAACTGGAATACTCCCAGCCGTTGGTGGCAGTAGGTCTGTATTTGTAAAGTACCCTTTGAATAATACTGACAACTGGTTTGTTGTTGCAGCAACAGGACCAAGATAAAAGTTGATGATAGTTTATTAGTATTTCAGATAATTGCCTTCTAGAACGAGGAACAGGAACGTGCTGAGTGAAAAGCTATAGCTTATTTTCATTCTGAAACTGGGACAACTGAGGTAATTGTGAAGACAAGCTCTTGTGAGTGTTGTCCTCTTGGATCTCAGCATGCTTTCTGCTAAAGTGAACCTGTACGAAATTACATCTTCTGATCATTAAATGTGTTCTTTGTTAAATGCCATAAGATGCTACAGAAAGTAATTAAAAAACTGAATGTAAAGAGGACAAGATCTGAACAGTGTGTTCCAGAAGTCCCATTAAGAATTTATGGACAGACTATTTCCAGAAAATCCTACTTAAGTTCAGTATTGAATCTTGATGGGTCATCAGACTAAAACAGGCTAGCTGATTGTTTGAGAATCTGCAATTAGATGTAGCATTTCCCCTTGGTGATGACAGCAATTTGAGCCTCTGTGCCTTGAGCTCTACTTCTAACATCACTTCCATTATTGCTGCCAGTGCTGGAGTTGTAACTGTGGAGAGTATCAATGTGATACTTCTACCAGGTAGAAAAAGTCCATTTGCTGAAAGCCTCTTAATTCTCTGTTCTTGACAAATACAGGCTTCTAAAATCTTCACCATCATTACTTGCTCTTTTCTTCCCATGAAAGTAAATGTATCTTTAATTTTGCCTTCTAGAGTGAATACATTATGATACAGTGTACAATTACATGATAGCCTATTATTTGCCTAGGGTGCTTTGCTTCAGTTAGTGCATGGGTTGGGAAGGCGTAAAAAGAGAATGACATTTATAACACCAGCCTAAATTTAGCTTTTCTTAAATTTTAAGTGCTTTATTTTTCGATCTACGTAAATAAATTTTACCCTGGAAAGTTTCAGAAGGGTGTCTAAGATGCTATCATGGTAGGTACTTTGTACATGTTGAAATAACCAAATAGTAACTGTTGCAGGCTATGGTACAACAGTTGCCTTTATATTCCTTTTGAGGTTTTTATACATTTCAGATTTTTGTTTGTTTTCAGTTTCGAATTGCCACTACTGAGATTGCTGTGATTGTAAACTCTTGCAGTTTATCTCCAACAAGATATCTGCTTTTAGTAATAACATCTAAAGTTAGAATATTACAGTTCTTTCTTGCTGCAATGATTACTACAAAAATTAGAATATCAACCTTTTGTGGGTATAATGCAACTCAAATCTCCTGTTCTGCTACAGAGACTCTGCTTTCAGGTTTTGTTTTTTGTTGTTGTTTGTTTTTTTTTTAACTAGGGCCACAATAAATTTATACCTAGTTCCAGTTGCAGGACCTTATTTGTTAACCTAAGTGCTCTCCAGACGTGAAAACATAATCCTATTTTTGGCCTCCATGGGACTTTAAATTAAAATAAGATGGCTGCAAAGGAATGCAATTAAAATATAACTCATCTCTGGACCGCTCTCCAGCAGCTTTTTGCATGGTTTCTGCTTCACAGAGTTGCCTGATATCTTATGGCTTCACTGTCCTGTGTAAGGGTAAAGAGCTGAGTGATATTGAACCACTGAATCAGCTCCTAACTCTCCTTTCCCTGTAAGCCGTGACTCTCAGCATATTTTGAGTTGGAGGATAATATAGGTTTCCTTAGAGCTGGGTGTTTATTTTAGTACTAGATGCTTGATCAGCCCTCAAAAGGCTGTAGATTCTAACATTGCCTTTGTCCTGTCCTTCCTTCTGAGTACAACCGGAGGGCTACTTGGTTATTTTCTTCTATCTGTATTTGCCAACGTTAGGATTTTATTACTAATGTGTTAGTTATGACCGCATCATTTATCAGAACCAAGAGACTCAGCTTCTTAGTACATTACAATAGCCACACTTCTTTCCAGAGGTGTCTGGTATATTGTTTTCTTTCTGTTTGTTCCATTGAATGTATATTTTCCCCTAATGATTTATTATTCTTCATGAGCTAGAAGACGAGGAATAAACAGGATGTGTTTCTGATTTGTTCTGAGCTCCTTACTGGAGATGGGAAAAGAACTCAAAATGTGGTAGGCCTTTTCACTAGGCTGTAGCAGAGCCTACTTTTTAATGTTGCCAGCTTCCACGCTTACTTTCTGAGCTAAATTAATACTGCAGTATTCTTCTGGTAATGCAGGACTCTGTATTTTATCATGACCTGTGCTGTGACTGATCAATAAACTCCTACAATGAGGAAGTTGGAAATAAAACCGTGGAATTTACACATTTAGAAAATTATTTTCAAATCAGCCATGGTTTTTTAGCTAAGCAAAGCAAGAATAATAAACACCTGCATACCAAACACTTTCCGTGAATGTTCTCAATATTTACAAAGCCCATGGATTTTCCTTAGAGCTTAACAGGTTTTGCAGTACACCCTTAATCCTGTACTCAGCTGATGAGTTGCTACAAACACGTCAGCACGGAAAAATCTGTCATGTTCTAGTTTCTCTGTCAAAAGGTCTCTAGCAGTTCCAGAAGTCATGAGATCCATTGCCTACCTCAACTCTGCCCTTTCACAACAAATGCAAACAAGGAGAAACGGGTTTTTTTTGGTGTTGCAGGCAGCCCGTTTTTCTCGAGTGAATCCAACTGAAGGATTTGCATTGCCATTTTTTGGCATATTTCTCACGAATAGTGTTCTTGCTGAACAGAAAGGCTTTACTATTCAATTTGTATTTACTTCAAAGTGGGAAAATGCAAAAGGAAAAAAGAAACAAAATTAGAAGCTTTTCGTGTGAAATAATGGTCACAGAATTGAATTTACAGGTCAACAGAAACATTACAGGCATATGTTGTTCTGTCATAATTGGGAATGCCCATTTGTTCTTACCATATGAATAAAAAGAAATGTAAAAATATGCCATCTATATTTCTTAGGCCAGATTTTCTTTCATCTTTTTCTGAACCAAGCACTCCTAATCTTTGAAATCGTCTCCTGTGCAAAATAGAGCGCAATTTAGTAAGAGTTGTTCACTGCAAAACCAGGTTAATTTAGTGCCATTATGTCATTTAATAGTGTCTTCAAATTTCAAAATAATTCTAAAAATGTCTAGTCAGGGTTTATGATGTTATGTTCTATACTTCTTACACTTACATTCAGAGATCTGTTTCAATTATATTTTCACAGAGGTTTATCCAGTTAGGTTATGAGGTTACAAGTTGGTTTTGAAAAATTTATTTCATGAATATTTACAGTCCATCTGTTTATGAACAAAGCACAGACTGAAGAGACAGCCTATCATAGATGAGCCATAAACTAGTCCTTAATTATTGCAATTTGGAGGCAGTACCGAGTACTGTGCTTGCTCCTGTTGGCCTGCATACAGTCCTGCAAATGGTGGTGTAGCTCCTGGTCTCCTCTTGAATTAATCTCCTGACAAAGCTGGAGGACTTTTGGGCACCCAGTCCTAAGAGATGTTCACTCTGCCATAAACCTGCTGCCCAGAAACTGATAACTGACAAATGTTTAGCAAAAGATTAAACAACAAATGATCTTCTAGTTCTGGTAATTTCTTTGACAGCTTCTTGATCTTGCTGTAGTAAAAAAATCAGTATACAGCAGGGTGCCAGTCCCTTCTCATTTTAGAAGAGTATCAATTAGGATCACAATTTTTTTAACATGTTTACATTACTGGTTATTTTTCTATCCCTGCTCTGGGGAAGGTGCTACAATATGCTCATTTTACATTGAAGGAAGCTGGCAGAGAGCAATGATTTGCTTCAGGGCGCACATCAAGAGTGATGTAGGCTCAGTCATTTCAGCTCCCACTTACAGTGAACACTACTTAATTCTTCACAGCACAGAAACCACACCTTACAAAAACAAAAAAGAAAAAAAAATAGCCCCAGTAGCTCCTTTGTTGGGACAGCATTCGCAGAACCCAAATTTTGGAATTTTGGCACCCAGATGCCGTCTACACCTTGCCATAATGCTTTAGTCTTCTTTTTTTTTTTTTTTTTGTGGCTAACTTTGTGCCTTTCAAAGAGACACCTAGATACAACTAGAAGATCCAAAGCAACTAAGCTGTCTTTGAAACAGGAGGGCTGATTGCAATTTAGAGAGAGTGGGATTATTTTCACTAAGCAATGTTTTAATATAATGAACAGAACTAGAAAAATCTTATTCCTAACAAAGTACAAAATGATCCAGTGGCATTTGATTTATTCCTGCTGTAAGCCCTAGCTTACCTTTGAAGCGGTGTTAACAGAAACTGTTCTGTCAAGCCTATTTAAGAGCAAGCTTTTATTCAACATCAACAATACTGTACTATTTTATGGATAAGATTAAAAAGTTATTCTACTTGTATGTAAGTGAGGGAAGATTCTCACCATTGAGATATAATGCTGATGGAGTATTATATATGCATGCCAGAAACATCCCTGGCTAATCAGATCACTCCTCTTAGCCAAGGACTGCAATGTTTGGATTTCACAGCAGTCACACAGTGCTGTGTCTTCCCTCATGTTCTGTGTGCTACCAAAAAGCCGTTAGGACCAATGCAGGGTTTAATAGCCTCATTACTTAAACTTGTGCTTGCAGTTAATGGCTTTCAAAAAAGGCAGGAATTCCTCAGAATGATGGAAAAATAGTAGAAAGGATATCCATGGAGTCACTGGGAGGAGAACAAAGCTACTGTAACCACTGTCATAACATCACTTAAGATCACCTGAGCAGGTAGCAGCTGTGCAGCATCTCTCATTAAATGATGCCTTCACCTGGCTTTGAGGAAAAGCTGAGTATGTGGCTTAAAAAGTCCTGCCTTGCAGCTTGGTAGGTATTTGTTAACAAAGAAATACATTACTAAAGAAAACCAGCATGGTTTGTGTAAAACCCAACTGTTCTTCTCATTTCTGAAGAGACTCGTAAGTTACTTTTAGCTTGTCAGCCTCACTTTCCAGTAGTTTTGTTTTTATGGCTGTTTTTAGCAGGCAGCTCCTTTAGTTTTTGCTACATGATAAATGTTTTTGTCCAGGGCATTTCCAAATCTCTTTGGAGTGTGGGTCCTAACATCAGACAGCTCATTGTTGGCATATAAGGGATCCATAAAGGCTATCATGAATATTGTATGGTAGGTCTCCCATATATAGAGTAAATCGAAGGAAACTGTAAGATACAGGGTTATAAATACATGAAGAGTCTCTCAAGCAAAGCTTGAGTGATTTCTGATGTCAGCAGAACCCTAAGATGAATTTAATGTCCTGCTTTGTTTTGCTGTTTTTCTATTCTCTGTGAGGCAGGGACTAAACAGCAAGAGAAAGCCAATGGTATTTGATAGAGGAGTCAAGCTTAGACACTAAAATGATAACTATAAACATTTAAAGATGTCTTATTCTATCATTGCCACAGACAGGTGCGTACAATTGCATTTCATGGATGTAACTCAAACAGGAATTCTGAGCTTACTCATAATTTTCGTCACTTCCTGGCTGTAATGCTCTTGCAACGGGATATTACATTGAACAATCTTGGGCTTTAAAATGCTGTTGGTATATAAATTGAAGTATAAAACCAGGAAACATGTTAGTACAGTACAGATTTAGGTAGATAAGTGAGGAAGATAATGAACATAAACTATGCACTAAAGAATAACAGAATGATCTCTTTTCACGGTAATGCAACAGAGAATTTTTAAGACTAAGAATCTAAGCTTTCCATACAATGGAAATCAGTAGTAAAAAAGGAGAAATAACCTCAGTCAATGACATTCATAAAAAAAGAACCTGAACAAAATTGTTCTTGAAAAATAATCCCTAGGCTTTAGTAATAAAAATGGATAATTTTACAAATTGCACTGCAGATTACTCCAAAACCTGTAAGCAGAATCAGGGTGGCAGTGCCCAACTGTATTTGCTCCTGACCCAGAGGAGGAAGCGTTCAGGTCTGAATGAAAAAGACAACATAACCGCGTGTCCTGTGTATTAGCCAAAGCTATCAGGCTTAAACTCAGTCACAGGAAATAATAATCTTGTTTCTATAGAAATATCTATTTTTCACATTGTGCAGCATAGTAATCATAAGAAATAATTTGTGATCATGTTGAAGGGTGTTGCATATTTACTCCAGTTAGTCTGAAGGAGCTTTAAGCATGTAAACAGCATAATTTGTTGCAGAGGTTAAAGGTCTAGACCAAAAAGGCAGTATCTGCCTGGAACAAAAGCTAGTCAGAAGAATATCTGACATTTTAGTGTGGGTGGAATCTCTAAAACAGTGAAGACCTCTAGGCAGAATTACCTTTGTAACATCGCTAAAATGCAAGGTGTGTTTCATCTGCAAATATTTGTTTAAATAATCCCAAAATCTAACAAAATCCTACAACGTGTTCTTATGGCAAATCTGAAAAATTAGGTAAGAACAACTACCATTAGGAGAACCTGATTGTTCTGCACCACCATCCTTCCCTATCCTTTGTAAAGCTCTATAGAACTACAGAATATTTTGTAATACTGTTGCTAAAATACGTTGCTCTGGCAAAAAAATGAGGTGCACTGTGGCTCAGCTGTGATTTCTAGGTACGCATAGAAGTGTAGGACTGGCTACGTGGCTCTGTTGTGTTGGAATCTGTGGCTCTGTTGTGTTGGAATCTGTGGCTCTGTTGTGTTGGAATCTGAAAGACTCTAGCCAGCCTCTCTCAGGTGTGTTTGCCGGACCAAAGTCCTATCATGGGAGCAGGATGGAGCCATTATGTTGGACACTGCTATTTAGTACTGAATTTGGCTTGAGAAAACATGCTAGACAGTGTTGGTTGATAGTATATGAGATATCCACATCTTTTGCTGAACTTGGCTGGTTGATCAAATCTCATCTATGTTCCTATAGCGAAGTGAAGAGAAATAAAAGAAGTTTATTTTTCTGGTGCCATTCACAATTGATCTTCCAGCAGTTCTTTTTATAGTGTAATCATAATAACAGCTAGAGTTAAGTTAAAAGTAAGTTAGAGGTTGTGGGATTACAATTAGAGGCATTTTCTTCATGGTAGATTCTCTGTGGTGGCAACAAAAATGCTCAATATGTTTGAGGCTAAAATGTGGAACAAGACTAAAAGTAATTACTCCTGTGTGAATACACAGTTCCTTCTTCTGACAGTAAATTTATCTCAGTTAGGCTTTAAAGAAGTCTACAGGCATTGAGAATTATGTTAAACATATTCCATATGTGCAAGAGCAAAAAAGAAATTTAAAATATATTAATTTCGGCCTCAGATGGGATATAACTCTTAATATTTCCACTTGTACCCTGGACAATATCTCATAGCTCTATAAAATTTCTTACTCTAAATGCAGGTGTTTTCTTAGAGCAATCTTGAAGGCAAAAATACCAGTCCTTTTCCCTTGGAAATCTAGAATAATAACTCACAGTATAGAACAATAAATCAGTTATATCCTGGAAATGTTACTGTTTTGAAAAAGGAAAAAGAGCCTGCATAATACAGATTGATGTCATTTTCCAGAGTAATGTGAAAATTTGATTGAACACGTGGCTGGATTGTCATAGCGTGCTTAAAATTGACAGTCACGCGTGGCATCGAATACGGTCCCGTCACTGGGTCCAGCCTGAATAGAAGAGTCCCTCAAGCACTCTGGCTTGTCTATGGTAGAACTTTTCTGTTTCACTCCACATAAGTTTTTTTTTTTTTTTTTTCCCCCCAGGCAGATTGCTTTTAAAAAAATATTGTGTTAATATTTCTGGAATTACGTGCATTTTAGAGAAATGCACGGTACATTGTACTGTACAGCATAATAATGCGCAGAAATTTATCTGTGTAAAGTATTTCCTCACATATAGTAGGATGCTATTTTAAAATACAGGTCTAGTGAAATAATTTTAAGTGATTTGGCTGCAGTAATACAGGAATAATCATACAAAAAGAAACTACTAAAAACTTCAGGGTAAACCAAATTCTTACATGTGTATTGTGTGGTTGTTTTTCCTGTTTCACGTGGGTGCATTTGGGAAGATCTGTGATGGACCGTGCCTGCCACTTTCACTGTTAATGAGAATCTATGAAGTATCTGGCAGGATCACTTGTTTCAAGGTGTGATTTCCTGCTGGAATAAGATCTGAAGGCCAAAGGAGAGGTGAGGACTTTATTATTCTTAGCTGGAAGTAAGAGAGAGAGGTCACATCATGAAACATTCTGTCCACGTCAGCTATGTATTCGAAGATTGGAGAAGCATTTTAAAATCTTACTGTGTCCGACAAGCAGGTCTTTCCATTTTAAAAGAGAAAAAAACCCTTCTCAAGTCTGTATTTTTGTCAGAAATTAAAGAACTTAGTTTATTTATAAGGAATGTCCACAAAACCATCTTGAAATTAAACTATATTGGTAGATTAAGGACTCTTGGAAATGCTACATGAAGGGCTGTGGTTTTTGTGTTTGTCGTTTTTTTTTGTTTTTGTTTTAGTGTTTTCTTTTGTTTTAATGGCAACTGACTACATCCATCTATGCAAAATACAGGTAGGAACAAGACCTGTAAAGTTTTTTATGCCCTCTCCCCCCCAAACACAGTAGTCAGAGCTCTTTGCTAGAGCAGAGGATACGAATTTCTTCTTCTCTAGTTTGGAGCCAGAGAGAGAGGAGAAAACAGTATTGATTGTGTGTCCTGAAAAGCAGGTAGCTCACATCAGTCACGGAAGAAAAAAAGTCAAGGCCTCAGTTTATCAAGAGGAGGAATTCAAACATGCACCTTCCCCTACAAAAGCAAATGTTTTAACCATGAAGTTACTAAATATTGCAAATTGGGAAACACTGTGAGTCCTCTATCTTATTTTTTTATGAGAAGGGGCTGATGAGACACAGACACCAGCTCTAGCAGAGAGCAGGTAGCTGAAAATCCTGAAAAAGGATAGGCCCCTAACTGCTTGTAGGTGGCAAATATTAGATTCTCTTCTTTTTTTGGCATTTTTTACTGGTGGCCTAGGTGTCAGTCCGTTACATTTGCTAGTTTGAATGCCTAAATTTCCTGCATTATATGGGGAGTGCGGGCGCCTTCTCTCAAGAAAGTGAATTTTATTGCAACACATACATCCGGGAAGGAAGTAAGCCAAGTTAATTTTTTATGCTCAAAAAACAACCGAGTTTTTCCAACAAAATAAAATGCCAGAGTTCTTTGTGCTCGTTCAACATCAGGCAGAAAGAAAAATGAGGCTTTTTAAAAATTCAGATGTGAGAATTTGTGCAGAGCTCTACTAGAATGTGTAACTAAAGGAATGTGAAAAGTTTTAAGCCCTGGTGTCATCTGATATGACAGACTATAGTATTTCAGAGTTTTCTGCCAAATTCTAATCTAATAAAGGTGAATACATCTCTTTAGCAAAAGAGTTTCCAGTCAGAAAAAAATTTAACCAAAGCAATGAAGGAGGTTGTGATCTACCTAGAAAAACAAAGTAGCTCTTAATCTGCACAATATATTTTTAATTACTTTACTACAAAAGGTTAGATTCACACTAGATGCTGTTTTAATAGTTGCTGATTAGTGATTTATTAGTGTACTTTTGTTAGTGTATACTTATTTTGTGAAGTATAGTAACTAAAAGCTTCCTGGACTGACAAAATAATGCCTATGCACAGCCAAAGTGGGAATTCAGAAGCATGACAGATTAGTTTTCCAGTGAAAGTCTGTGATTTTAAATCATTATAAATCAAAATTGTTTCACTTCCCTTTGGAGTGAAATAGGATCATTTGGTAATAATATGAAATCACTGCATCAGAAAAAAAACCATGACATACTCTTTTTCTCAGACCACCAAATTTGTGAAGGAAAACAAATATTTTTTTTCCTAGATTTTTCTGTTACGTAGCTCTCAGACATGTTTTGTGGGTAAATTAATTTTTTAAACTGCATTAAATATTAAAATTATGCACAAATATTCGTACGCAATAGTAATTATATGGAAAGACTATATAAACCCCTTGGATCTCTTTTATTTTAGGGTTGTTGTTTTTTTTTTTAACTAGCTTTGTTACTTAGAATTATTCATAATTCAGATTTTGGGCCAAATCTTCGCATGTTTGATGTTTGAACTTTCTGGAGTGGTCACACTCAGATTTCACATCTACGTTGCCTGAAAAGACCGTGAAGGCACTCAAAGATGCACATCAGAAACTGCATCGGGAACACAGCAGATGAAACAGTTCCGTTTCTTTTTTCCTTGTCTCCTCTGCTTTCTGCTGGAAAGCGCTGGTGTCCACGAGATGGCACTAGGCCATAGCAGGGCGTTGGGATGCCAGGTCTACAGCTCCCATTTTAGAGCGTGGAGACAGATATCCCTTTTTAAACTCCAGAGGTTTGTTCAAACCCTACTTTCCTTATGCCACAGCTATCCTGCCATTCAGACTGTCGCCAGCTGGGAATTGCGGGTGATTTCTGCTAGGAGGCTTGGAGGAATTCCAGTGTAGAAAGGGATCAAGTTACTGAAAAGTTTGGGAAACCTGTTTAGCCTAAGCTGTCTGCATTTGAGGAAACTGTTAGGTGAAGGCTCCTCTCAGATAAGAAGCAGCAGGAGTGTCTCTGAGGAACACCTCAATCAGTTAAACAGAGCTTTGTATGTTCTTGGCCTGTCTTCAAACTCTGATATATAAGGCAAAAGTTGTTTTTTATTTTTTTATTAAATAAAAGAAGATTAAATAATTTAGGAGGTGTATCCTTCAAATAATTTTTATCAAGACTGGCACAGGGAGAGGAAATGCCGTATCAAGCCATGGCCACCTGAGCTGCTCAGGCCAAGTTAATTGGTTCTGGGGCAGGGTGATACAAGCAGGGGAGAGTGTCCAAGGTCAGCAACCCCCTGCCAAATGAGATAGAAAGAGGAAAAATCCTTCTTGTCATGGAGCTGCTGAGCAGTTTTGCAGGGAGGAGAGCTCTTACTTTCTGGAAGAGGAAGCAACCTTTGCAGCTGTGAAACCTGAGAGAACAATGGCGATTGTGTAGACCAGCAGTTATGGGGGGCTGCTTTCTGCTCGCTGGGGCTCGGTGCCAGAGAGGTCCCACAGCAGCAATCTTTGCTCTGTAATAAATTCTAAACTTCCCTTGACCTTATTGCTGCACTCTGGGCTGAAATGCATCCGAAAAATTGGTAGGAGGCACCTCATATCTTAAAAATTGTGGATGCATCTTGAATGCCAACAGTACTGTTCTGAACAAGACCAAAATGTAACTGAAAGCGTTTTTGTCTGGTTTCCAGACTAAATTTGAACTAAGCTTTATATTCCTGCCTTAGCCGCACACTGGAAGAACATGTCACACCACTCAAGTTGCTTTAGGTTAGTGTGGTAGAATCAGCTCTAACTTGCCTGTATTCACTCCTGTAGTTTTACTTTTTTGCTTTGTATTATTGAAGTCTGATTTAACTTTTTCTTTTTTTTTTTTAAACTAAGGAAAAAAAAAATTCAAGCTTTCACTTGAGAAAGTCTGAAGACTTCACTTTTTGTTCTACAGAAATATATTGTCCGTTGCCATTCTCCACTCCCTCCAACTTGCTCTCAAAAGCGTGGTCTGTAACGTGCAGGCAGGTCTTGGCGTACCCTGCACAGGCTCTCCTTTATGTAGCGCTAGTATACGCCACAGTAACTGCCTAGGGAGCGTGGTTCCACCTTGCTGAGAGCAAAACTGTTCTCATATATCTGAGCCCACTCCTTTCTAGACACCTTATCTATGATTGCTGTCACACACTGGAAAGAGGTGTTTGTTAGGCCAGGCTGTACAGATGCATGGCTTGGCTGCACACTGGCATTCCGTCCCAACACATCCCCATGTTGATCCTGGCATTTAGACAGGTAGGCAGCCATAGTGTGTTAATGTATATGCATAAGTTGTTGCAAACTTGTTCTGAGAGGCACTACAGCTAAAAGAGGAACAGTAATTTCAAAACACTTGCTTCATCTCCAAAAGGTTTTACATACCTAAAAAATATAGGTTTGCTTTCATTTCTGCTTTTTTTTTTTAAGGTGAAAATCAGCTGCAAACATAGAGAAAGTGAAACCTTAAACAATTAAATACCAGACTGAAGCAATCTTGAAGCTATTATTACTCATACTTCAGTATTGTTTTGAAGCATCTGTTCAATTTAAGGTCCTTGATTTTATTCCAGGTTCTATGGAGAACATGTCTAGTTGTTACAGACCCTTCTTCTCCACTTCATCGAAAAACTACTTCTATCTGTGTACTTACTAAGGCTGTAGTTCTTCCAGCTTTACGAATATGCCTAAAATCTAGTCATGTGAACATTCCCATTGATTTTTTTATACTGCGTGCAAGAACTTAGGCATGTGTATAACTTGTAAGAGTTGGAACTGAATTGTTACTTTGTCCTCAGAGGACTAAAACCCTTAGAAATGTCTCCTTCTTGCCAAATGAGACATAAGATCCAGATTTACACCGTCAGTTTTCTATACATCACAAGACCAAATACATTTAAACAATACAGTAAACTCATATTGTTCCTTGTAACAGATAACAGTGGATTTTCATAGTAAGTGTCCCACAACTGTTGGATTAATATGTGTAAGGACTTGTAATTTATGTTTTAAATGATGTATCAGGGTGGACCGTGTATTTTTTTTTTATACATATATATGTGTGTGTGAGTACATAGTCTTGGATCGTAGCCAAGACTATATAAGAAATATTGCTTGTGTAGAAGCTCTGAATGGCCTCCTTCACAGTCATCATCGTGCAGGCATTTTCCCTGTTTAATATCTACTACTCCTCAGTGCTATTTCCTTCAGGTAACACTATTTCTGGCTCATGTCACACTAGAAAATATTCCCTCCACTGCCTGTCATCTACTGGGATTCATTTTAAATGAGGTAGTCACTATCCTTATCTAATGAATAGTAGTACTTTGGCCAGTTTGAATTGGGTGGATTTATAGATCAGCTGTCTAAACATAATACAAGATATTCAGCAGTGAAATCAGTGTTTGAAATTCAAATTTTATAAATGGGTTCTTTAAAACTATTTGATGTTTAATCACACCAAAAAAGAACTTTGTTACACCAGTGGCTGTAAGACTTTTGGATGCTGTCTGTATTCATACCACACTAACACAAGAGAAATTAGCCTTACTTACTGCAGAAATAATCTCTGTTCTTTCTAGTTGGATTATATTTAAATCCTAGAAAATTTTGACAAAAGAGGAAGATGAAAGTAAGGCCAGTGATAGAATTAGTCTTGAAACAGCTGAAATGTGGCTTGTGGGATAAGTGGTGTTTTATATTGACTGCATGTCAGTTCTCTATAAGATGTGAGCATGACAATATCAGAGAAGATGACTACCGTAATTTACTTGCTTTTATGAAAAACAGAGGTTGCTGGGTTACCCGTGGAAGGGGGGCGTTATTTTCTAACTTTGGGTGCTTTTCATACAGTCTAATTCAAGGCACTCCAAGGCAAGTGCCAGTGAGGCAATTAGCTTTCCTAGGATTCTCCATAATTGTTGTGAGAGAGAGCTGTCTACCACCCACAGGGCAATTCAGAGGAAGATTTCCTCACAGGTAACTGAATTACGCTCCTGATGAGGCCTCCTCACCCTGCTGATACACAGGAAGCCAACAGCAGCTAGCTTCCTACTTCATTTTATAAACAGAAAAAAAAAAAAAAAAGATAATTACAATGTCAGGAATAAAAATCAAATCAGGGTAAGTACATAAGCGTGTAGTATGCCAAATGCAAAATTAGGCACTTAAGGCCAAAATTGTAATCCTGAAAATGCCTCCTTATGTGGTATCCAGATCCTAGGCTTTCTAGCTTTCTCAAAGTGTGCCAGGTGCCTCGTCACCGGAATGTGCGGAACTGCTGTACGGTTGGTAGTGCTGGGTAGGCAACGTATGTCAAACCTCAGTGTAATCAAGGTACAGAAACTAGATTTCTCTCCATTACACATTATTTTCTTTTCCTCTATTGCCTTGTCAAGACCATTATTAATGACTTTAGTGGTTAAAACAATGGTTGGAAGGCCCATTCTCATGTGAAAGTTGATATGTAAGTGGAGGACGATTTTAAGCATTTATAGTTAGAAATTACCACTCTGCAATAGATGCTATACAGTAACAGAAGAAGAAAACTAGTTCTTACCTGAGGCAGTTGTGCAATGTAATAAGATTCTAAACCTGTTTTAATTCAGATTGGGAGAAAAAGTTTAATCAGGAGGAACTGGGGAATTGGCAATGCCAGCACCAGATTGATTCTATCACTGCGGTGCAGGTTTGAAGTTTCTAGTGGAACCAAGCAAAAGAAAGATTATGTTATTAATTTTAAAGTTTTTTTTTTTCTTTATTCCTAAGAGACAATTGAAAAAAGGCAAGAAAGTTTCAGCAGAGTCAAGACAAATTGTATTAATCTGTGGCAAAGGAAGAGGTAGGTTGAAACTGATGTCTTATTGTTCCTTTTTTTTTTTTTAAATAAATGTCCAGCTACTAAAGAAATCCAGACAGGTCTGAATGAATGTCTAGAGATAGTACATCAAAAGACGTGTAGGTAACAGTGCTGTTGTAAGACTGGCCAATAATCACAGACTATATTAATTCCAGAAAGTACACACAAATAGTAATTCTTGGCTCCATTTTTAAAGCAGCGTTTGGAAAGTTATGTGTGCTAATCCTGTAACAATAACAGGATTTGTGTTTCCAACACAAATGTAGCTTTGAAAATGTAACCATAAGGGTCTAATGAAGCAGTTAAAGTAATCCCTGACCTTTTACCCTCTGAGAAAAGAGAACAACCTTGCAAAAATGTTTATCACTAAACTAAAAAAAGTCCTGTACCCTGAGGAATCCTCACATGAACAGTCTTTTTCTGGCCGCAGGGACGTAAGATCGTAACTAAATGCAGGAGAAAGAGCAGATGTTGAAAGAACCCAAGTCTGCTTCTTACCTGCCTGAAAATCCCCAGTTTGCACGCTTCCCCCACCCCTGAAGTGTTAGCGTAGAATCACAGAATGGTTTGGGTTGGAAGGGACCTTCAAAGGCCATCCAGTCCAACCCCCCTGCAAGAAGCAGGGACATCTCCAACCAGATCAGGTTCCTCAGAGCCCCATCCAACCTGGCCTTGAACGTTTCCAGGGATGGGGCACCTACCACCTTTCTGGGCAACCTGTTCCAGTGTTCCACCACCCTCATTGTAAAAAACTTCTTCCTTATATCCAGTCTGAAGCTACCCTCTCTTAGTTTAAAACCATTATCCCTTGTCCTATCGCAGAGGCTGTCCTGGTTTTGACTGGGATAGAGTAAATTTTCTTCCTACTAGCTGGTATAGTGCTGGTTTTTTTTTGATTTAGGGTGAAAATAATGTTGATGAGATATTTTTGTTATTACTGAGCAGTGCTTACGCAAAGTCAAGGCCATTTCGGTTTCTCGCGCTGCTTTACCAATGAGTAAGTTGGGGGTGCACAGGAAGCTGGGAGGGGACACAGCCAGGACAGCTGACCAGAGGAATATTCCATATCATATGGCGTTATGCTCAGCATATAAAGCTGGAGGAAAGCTGGTTGGAGGGCCACTGCTCTGGATCAGGCTGGGCATTTGTCAGTTGGTGGTGAGCACTTGTTTTTTTGTTTGCATCACTTGTCTTTTTTGGATTTTATTTCTCTCTCCCTTTTTGTTATTTTCCTTTTCATTATTATTTTATTTAAATTATTAAAATGTTCTTATCTCAACCCATGAGTTTTGTCACCTTTTACTCTTCCAGTTCTCTCCCCCATCCCACTTGGGGGGTGGGGGGTGAGTGAGCGGCTTTGTGGTGCTTACTTGCCAGCTGGGGTTAAACCATGATGCAGGCCATATTAAAAAGATTATAACCCCTGAGGTGCAGAGAAGCAAGTTATGACTTTGAGAACTTTATGATTTAAACTGATGAAAGTAAATATGCTAGTTTACTCTTGTGTTGCCTGACAGTGCAAGGTGTCTGTTCTCCTTCACTTCCTATTTCCTTCCATCCTAGGAGTAGGACCTTTTGGAAATTTTCAGAATTGGCATTTTTTTTTCTTCTCCCTAGAAAAAAAAAATTGTCTGTAAGGCTTGCGAGTGGATAGGAAGTTAAGTGAAATTCAGTGATTTATGCAGGGAAGTAGCAAGAAAAATCTGAAAAGTTTCGGCCTGCATCATCTTATTCAGAATTCCTGTTGGATTCAGAGGAATGCAAGATGTGGCTCTTTTTCACAACAGAAAAACAATCCTCTGCATTAAAGATCTCTTGGAGTGAATGGATGTCGGTGGCTTTTTGTATCATACTGAAAGTTGTCAGTGTCTTAGGATATTGGTTTCCAGTCTTGTGGTTTAGAACAGGGTTACTGGTTAATATTATTTGTGACACCTATTTTACAGAAGGACATATTTATAACTCTGTCCAGGATAGCATTATATAAAGATTGCAGTCATGTATTACAGTATGGTTGTATAAAGTTGTAATAATAGGTTTTTATTTCACATTAAAGCCTTCTCAGCATTGTTAAAAAAAGAAAAAAAACAACCAACCAAACAAAAAAACCTACTTGCAAACAAACAAAAAAAAAAACCCCACATAATAATAAAGTACAAGAAAGGATATCAAATATCCTTCCAAATATCTCTCCATATCTCTCAGTTAAAAGAAAGGAGAGAGAATTTCCAAGACAGAAGGACTTTATGGAAAAAGAAACAATGTTACACACTAGTGAGGTTTTAAAAAGCAAGGAAAAGGTTTTGTTTTTTTTTTTTTCAGAAAATGACCAAAAGGTGGCAGTACCCCATGCACTGCTGTGTGCCTGGAGCCGTCAGAGCTATCCAGTACTCATCCCGGACTGCTTAACAGGCACTTTTCTTCAAATACACCCAAGGAAACGATGTCCATAATAAATCACTTTCTGGCTACATCTGGCTTTTCTGGAAGTAGGTCTGAAAAATGCTTGTTTGACTAATTCCCTTTCTGCTCCCAGGCACTTCTGCATGTTGCTATGTCACACAAAAGTCAGTTATACTTGTGGCTTAATTGGCATCAGTCTGGATCCATAGCAAAATTTGGCAAGACTAAGACTTGCTTGATCCTTCTACTTAAGAAAAACCCAGGATACAGCTCATGTAAAATCATCTTGTATTTAGAGAAGTACCTGCAGGGCGCAGTTCAAACAGGTTGATTCTTTATGCCTAGGGGAGTCACGCTGTAATGGAAGTAAAACTGCAGGTGTTTTATTTCCTATGGCCATTATCCTCCCACAACCTTCAGTCAGAATCCAGGCAATAATGGATCCCTTTTTCGTGCTTGAAAAAAAAAAAAAACAACCAAAGGATCCTTGCTATTAGCAGTGTGATGAAGTACAGCAGTACTGCAATTCTAAATGTACGTGATACAGTACCTCGTTCCTGCAGTGCCAGGGTTGTATCTGTGGTAGCAGAGTTTGCTGTGCTCCATCGCGGTCTGCGCAGTCTGGCTCTGAGCGTAACTGTGCCTCTGCCCGTGCCATATTACCTTTTCTCTGTTCCCTTTTCCTTTGGCTTTTTCATGGGGTTGGGTCTGAATTATCTCTGTGGTTGTCGTGATTTAATGGAAATGTTCAGCCTCTCTTCCCCACGGCTGGGAGTGTTGCTGCTTTTTCATTGCAAAGGACCCGAAGAGAACTGAACCACCAGACATTTGATGCGAGTGGAGGTTTGTGCGTCCTAGAAAGCAGTTAGGGATGATAAGCAGCTCGGTGAGGGGAACAAAGAGGCAGGCAGAGAAATCTCCTCCATCTGTCAAAGTCCTCTGCATTTATCTTAGTCCAAAAAGCACATTCTTAGCTGTATCACCACACTTTTTACTAACAGTGTGACAAAAGACACGAGTTATATTCTCCACTACTACTGCCTGTCATGGTGCAGGAGT
>WHYT01017457.1:196784-225958 GCA_009806455.1 Tetrax tetrax | reverse complement strand
GTGCTGTTAGTCTTTATTATGTCATGTAAACATGAAGTTTGAGTTCCCACTGACAATGGGAGATCAGTCACTCATCGCACGTCATAAAGAGGCAAAAAGTGTGTATTGCTAAACCTGTTGTCTAACTCCAGTAGGCATGAATCCTTCTGATAATCAAACAAAAAAATAAACAAATGAATAATAGGGAGAAATATTGCTTCTACTCACTTGTAGTAACTGTCGATGTAACTTCAATAGCAGTATGTTAAAAGATTCTGAAAGAGTTTGAAGCTGATCTACCTTTAAAATTAGTTATTTCTGTAAGGCATTTTGAAATTATTATAACTTAAATAAGATTAGTCTTGTCAATGATGCATTATAACGCTTATATTTCAATAAATTATTTCAATCTTAATGCACTATTTAAAAGTGTTACAACTATGCCATTTTCTTAGAAGTCTGCCATTCTCCGACTATCAACAGTGAGCAGTCGGGAATGTTATTGAATATTTAACAAAAGATGGAGAATAAAAAGTGAGATCTATACGGGCAGCAGTGATTAATACTAAAGATGGTCCCAGTTTGATCTTCTTAGGTATGATAGTGTAGAATTTGCTATAATTTTCTGAACAAACAGACAGAAATGCTCATCTGCTTTTCTAAATTAGTTTAGGGAAGCATCTCAAAAAGTGTACTGTGATATTAAAGGCCATTTTTTACGGTTGGTAGAGTTTTCCCTTGTGTGTGCTTGGAGGCACATAGATAGTTGAGAAATCACTCTGTGATGATTCTTCTGAATTATGTGTAGCCAAAATCGGATGCAGAGCTGGTGAAAGGGTACAGGATGTGTTAGCAGTCCTGCTCCAAGCTATGCTTATAAGTAAATAACATTAATCCCTTCAGAGCAATGTACAACCAAATTATTAAAGCTGGCTCCTGAAGAAACTTAGACCATGGTGCTTAATAAAAATGTCATGTTCCTTGAGTTATTAGTTCCTCTCTTACTTTTGAGAATAGTTTCGACCTTTTCCTACTGTATCCAAAAATTTGTATCTTGTGGGGAAAATGCAGCCACGGTACAATCCAGATGTTAAGTGTTACTTCAGCTGGAGAGGAACAGAATCTAAGCTGTGACAACAAAGGTTGTAGGAAGCACTTTAGTGTATGAAGATTTCTGAATGGTTTAGGTGAAAGGGGAATTTATGTTGAAAGGACTGTCTGTTGCAATGTCCAAAACTAGTGAGTTAACTCTAAGTTTGAAGTCTAATTACTTCCATGCCAGATTTTACAGTTTAGTTTAAAAACATGAATATGTTATAATGTAATGCTAATAATTTCTCTAAGTCTCATATCCGTATTTTTAAATTGCCTCCATCTGCTTATTGAAAAAAAGAACGAGGCTAGATGCTCAGCTGGCAAAAACCATACTTCTCTTGAAATTAGTGGAACTATACCCGTTTGTATCGGCAGAGAAATTAGCCTACAGGTGTTAGCAGCAAGTACAATTAAATTAATCTATCCATATATATATTTTCTGTGGTGATTTTACATTTTTCTATGTAGCTGATACAGGCAGTGCAAAGGTAGTAATTAAATTATATTTGTAGATATATATACATATATAATTTTTAGGTGCAAACTAAACATGTTATTCAAAGATCATCAAGAGACAGTAAATATGCAGATTCAGTGAAACGTTTCAGACACCCTGTTTTTACAGATTTCCATTTTAATGGCACTCCCTGCTCTTAAAATGTCCTCAACTTCAATTAATATTTTTATCATAGTCAGAATAAATTAATTTAGAATATAGCTTGTCAGGACAATATTTCATATTGCTATTATACTTAAGGCAGGGGAAAAATATCTGTCTATCTGTAGAGATTTTGAGCACGTACTTCAGGGCTTAATGAATGAGAGCATTGGTGTTGTTTATTTGCATGGAAGTCTCACCATTAAAGTTCATCCTAACTTCGACCAAAGCTACAGATACACTCTCAGATACGATCTCAGAATCTGTATGTATGACTTGTGAGTCACGAGAACAACACAGGACTTATGCCAAACATTAAGGCTTTTCACTTTTACAGGTCTGACATGATTTTGCCACTCGTGTAAGTAAATGCAAATTTACAGATGACGTGTCTTATTTCAATAAAAATGCCAGATACCAACTTCTAAGGGATACCGTTGGTGTCGTCTCTGTTAACAACAGATACTTTACAACTGAGGAATCTATGTGCTTTCACATTGGATTTCTGTTTTGTGAAAAGTTTTATGATCGATCCTGGACATGTCTTATAATATTTCACAGGAGGCAATGAAGAGCTACACTCCCTTGAAAAACAAAACTCTGTATCAAATAGGCTGTGCCGCTACATGTTTAGAAGTGTCTGCACTTCTCTGAGGCATACTCTATCATATAGTAAGGATGTAGTGGGTTTCCTTTCCTTCTCGTTCTTCAACCTTGCTTTGAAAGCAGAGATTGACTGAATTATGATCATGCCTTCTTCTGTTTCCTTTTTTTTGGTGACTTTGCAGTTTGTGGCCAAGTCTCTGCACTCCCAGATTGTACGAATCATGACTGTCATAAGCCCTTCCACCTTGTAAAAAGGTAGATTTCTTGTGCACCCACCAGTTTATTGATAATGTGGGATCATCAGAATATGGTTCTACAAGTCTAATGCTTTTAAAGGCTTACTCCCTTTGTAAAAAAAAAATCCAACCTTTTCAGCTATTTCAACCACCTCCTGCCTTTGTCCATCAGGAATTTCTGTGTGACCAAGGTGCTTTATGTCAATAAATAATGTTTAAATTTGCATGATACAGCATGAGTTTCTCAAAGGAGTGGTAGGTATTGGAGGGATGAAGCAGAAAGCCTGAAAGAAGGAAGCTGAAAGTTCTGTAATGGCTGCAAATAGATGCAAACAGCAATTTGATAAAACAGCTTAAAATTGAATCAGTCTTCCTACTATGCCCACAAACCCCACGTCTCAATAACTGAGTGAAGGTGTAAAGTCCACTACTGAGGGCCCTTTGGTCTATTGAAAACTGTCTGTCTCTGACAAACAGTTTGTGAGAGAATCATGGATAGATTTTGTAAATATTTCCGCCTAGTTTTCCTCCCTCAACCCTGAAGCATTACTGTTTGTGGTTAATCGAATCCACTGTCAACATTTTCTGGTCAGATACTTGGACCTCTGCATTGCTGGAGTTATGTTTGCTCATAAAACAGAACTCCTCCTCACATATATCTGCACAGACTTAAATAGAATTTGCACGTATAACATCCTGTTAGTGTGGGGCATCAAAAAGTAAAGATCTATCCAGTGGGTGTTTCAGATGCCTTACCATTTGGTAAATGCAATGAAATTTTTTTTTAAAGATTCAGGAGCAGCTTTCTCTGTTAAAATATCTTCAATTTTTCCTAAGAGGTCTGAACTCTGAGATTCCTAGTTAAATATAAGTCTTTTATTTTCACTGTCAGATAAAAGCTGTCAATATCTTTAATGGACTGCCTGAAACGAGCAGCATTTTAGACGTGTTGCTGATTTTCAGCATTAAATTAATTTTTGTATGATTTTAGCAGTGGAGTCTGAACTTCTTGAATCAGGCCAAGAAGGAGGAATCTGCTACTTATTTTGTAACCCATATAAAAGACTTAAAATTAAGAAGATAAATTGTGGACAGATGAGTAGGATCCTCATCTTTTTTTGTATGCTAAGTAGTCAAGAAAATACTAACTTCTCAGAATAATTCTTCCCCCCCGGTCCTGTACAGACTCATGGCTCGTATAGTTCTTGCCTCTGGACCTTGCTGGGTCCTCCATGCATAAAGTTTCTAATTCATACCAGCACTGGCTGGTGTGCTGGGCACTTCTGCAAGTGGTGAAGCCGTAGTCCCTTCCCTTTGATTAGAGCAAGACCCTCACTTTTGTGAGAGTTTTGCCTCTCAGGTAGCCACTTAAGGTTATTATCAAGTTACTCATGATCTAGTCTAAATATACTGAGCTTGTGGAATAATTCTCTCTTGTAATTGGTAGATAAGAAGTTTTATAATTAAAAAAAAAAAAGAAGCTGGAGGAAAAAAAAATTGGCTGCTTCCAAAAGACCAACAATGAATCCTTCCCAGCAATCCTAGTCAAGAATATATAAAATTTTAGTAGAAATAAATTTTCTTAAAAGGTGTGGTAGCTAATCTTCTGTTCCTTTTGGTTATGGGAGTCTTTTTGTATCAAGCATAACTTTTAGAATTGGATGTTCTACATTCTTTTCTTGGTGACTAACCTATTTTCTTGCATTAGCCCAGAATAGTACAACTAAGCATATGGAAGTTGGGAGATAGTTGGATTCAAGCATTTGCAGTTATAGAATACAGACAGATTCTGAAATGCACAAATATGCCAAAGACCGTATTTTCTTTTGGCTGAAAGATAGGCTTAGATTTAGACTTAGATTTACAGGTAGCATACCATACTATTTTGTTTTGTGAAAGTGATTAGCTATAAAATTACTTTGCAACAAAGGGGTGCTTGCTTGCTTAACGGTGAAAAGATGAAGAAACAGTTTTATTTTTCTCTTTCAAAATAAATAAAAATGTTGAAGTATTAGTTGAGGTTACACTTGTTCATAAAACGACCTCACTGGACAAGATGTGTGGCCGAGATGATTAGGCATCAGGTTTTGGAACAAAGTGCAGTAACCTTAAAGCATACCTACTGTAACTGTAAATATAAACAGCAGCTGAAAAACAGTTTATCCAAGAACAGTATTTTAATGTATTTCGTTGAGCTGTCAATCATTTCTTTATAAGATTTAAGGAAAGGATTTCCTTTTGTTTCCTCTAGAAATCATCCTCTCTCTAGAAATATGCGGCTCAGTAGTCTTCATTTCTGCCACCTTCCAGATGATATTCTTAGTCAACTAATTTTTTAACTCTCTATAGAAAGTTGCTAGTCGCTTCACGTGGAACAATGAGAATGTCATTCTTCTGCGCATAAATTAACTGATGGTGAGAGCTTACAGATTTTGATTTTTGAAAGCATGTAAGTAAGCCCAAGTTTAGTTTATTTACATGAGGAGAATCCTGATTCAGCAAGACGAGTAGTGTGTGCCTACCTTTTACTGCAAAGGTCAATGTGTGGATTTAAACAGGACTACTCACATGCTTGGCAATAGGTGTCTTTGCTGGGGACGTTGAGTTCCCTTGACTAGACTGCAATGAATATCTTTCTGAGGCCACTAGCAAAATGATGAAAATTTCTGGAAGTCATCTATGTAATTATCTCAAAATAAAGAGCTACATTAAGAAATATGTAATATCTTAGAAAAAGAAAAATGGTGAATCAGTGCAGAGGACCACCACGTTCCAAAGAAGTAATATCAGACAACTTGTGACCCAGTGACTTACAGCTGCTGAGTGTCCTTGTGACTTGGTCAGGAGATGCAAGAAACATTTAATGTTTCAAATGTTGAGTACTGTGTATTTGTAGCATCTGTCCGTTGTAAATTAATTCATAAGTCCAAACTTTTTACAATTTTCTTGGAGATGTTATTGGAGCCCCTATTTCTGTTGACTCTTGATGATAGTTATGTTGACCTTTGTTGATCACTTTGAAGCATTAGTCAGCATCAGTGACTGCTGTTAAAGGCCACATGTATCATAGTTCTGAAGGTCTCTCTCACCTTTTATCAGAAAATTACTGATGTACTTTAATTCAAATTATTTCTTAAAGCATGGTTTCTGCCAAGCTTATCATTGCTAGTACAACCAATTTACCATGACTGTTGCATACTTAAAAAATCCCCAAACCATCCTGTAATCTAGAACATTCTTTTCTATTCTTTTTGTTTTGTACAGTGTTGAACCACAGATAATCCTCAACAGAAAACCAAAAGGAACTCTTTTCCCCATATAATGGGAAAGAGTTTAAAATTACAACTAGATCATTATAAATCAAATATTTAGCAGGTACCAAAACCCAATAAACTTTTATAGGAATAAGATTTTATTTTCTTACAACTATAAAAGGCGAAAGAAGAATGCTTATTTCCCCAAGCATTTCCCTTTTATTTTTCCTTGAAACCTTAATTTTTGTGTATGATAAAAAAAATGGCCAGGAAGTTCACTGTTGTTTTGCCCTTTGCACCGTGTCATGGATGAAGAAGCCCTGCGCTTTTCTGAAAGTCTTAGCTTTCACTACTGGGCCATAGCATCAAAGATTGGTTCTTGCCATTGTGTGTCATAGTGTGTATTCAGACATCTGAAGTGTTACTAGTTTTGGGTTTTTTTTCTCTATTGTAGTACCCCACAAACTCTTTCACTTTTCAGTGAAACATGGATGAGCTTTGGTTTTTTCTTGTTTTTCATTTTCATAGGGATCCTGGTATGATTTGTGCAGCTTTCCTACCTAGACTAAGAGAATGTAGTTTTTGAAGCATCTGTAAATTATCTGTTATCTGCAGACCCGTAATGGGCTACGTACCCGTGAGATTATGAATTTATGCCAATTTATCATGAATTTAAATTATGGATAGAAATACTATTTACTATGACAAGCATAATATAAAATAATTCTGCTAACTTAAAATGATCTTCGCAAAGTTATAAAAGTTTTCTGCTTTTCACTTGATAGGCAAGAACAGTAGCAATGGTCATATGTGACCCAATCCATAGAAATGACATATTGTTTTTATTTCTTCCAAGATTATAAGAACTCCTATGAAAAAAATGCTTGCAGACAGACTGACAATCCTGAAGATCATTTATTTTTGTTAGTCGCAGTGCAGTTACCTCATTATCAGCAGCAACAAGAGTTTTCCCATTGTCTACTAAATTACCTCACTAGGGAGCTGGAATGACCATTCGTGGTAATTTGAGAAGTTCTGGTCTCTAACGCACTTGTGTCCCTGGTGTACGTGATCTGCATGATTTGTGCTAGCAAATAGATATGGTGGTATCTGTTGCAAATAAATTTTCAAGTGTATAACTGAGAAAATAATTAACTTCGTCCGTAGCAGGTAAATTTTATAGCAATTAAGCTTAAAAATTCATGGTCAAACTGGATTGAAATAAATTTAAATATTACTTTTTTTCAACTACCTTTTGTATATAGTTTATTCAACAACAGGGAGCATTAGCAGAATCTGAAATCCAAAGCAGGGTTAGTGTTACAGAATTTAAAAACATTTTATAAGAATGTATTCATTGGAACTTGGCTTGTATGTTCGCTGTAACAAGAGTATTGTATGCAATCTGGCAGAGTGTAAATCTTCTGGACTGCAGTTTTGGCATGATCTAATTCTAATTGAGTCTTGTTTTGTAACATAACAGCTACTCAAAATGCGTGTGCTGTTTCGCTGAGTGACAAGAGATGCAAGGATTGCTACCTACAAATAAATCTTAGGCATGTCTGCGATATTCACTGGAGAGAGCTTAAAGTATACACTTTAAAAAGAATGTGATCGGTTTTTTTGATAGGCGGTAGAAGTTCTGGTCTGCTTATGAGATAATTCCAGAATCTTCACCTTTCAACTTCAGTATGCGAATGAATTCTGGAAAATGAATGCACTTGGAGATGTTAGAGACGGCCAGTGCACTATACTCTCATACCTCACATGGTGAAGAATGACAAAAATGGCATTAAACAAACTGTGTTATAGATGGGAAAAGAGAAGGGACAGACTATGATGTTTTATAAGAGCTCAGTGACAAAGCCCAATAATTTGTTAGGAAATTTCCATTTGTCAATTTAGGCATGGAAACCTGCAGTTAGTGCTGTTGAGATGCTAATGAAATTGATAGGAAGGAACCCTTTAAAAGTAGGTTCAGATGGAACAATAATTCCTTTCTTTTGTGACAAATGAAATGCATAGGGCTTGAAAATAAGAGGTACGTAAGTATATTGCTGTTAATTTAGAATCAGAGCCTCCTCTTCTAAAAAGTCAAGATTTCAGTCTTAACCTTCTGTGACAACTGCCCCTACTATATAAACAGATTTAACCTAGGATTCCATCTGTTCTTGCAGTGTCGTTCTCCCTTACTCAGTTGTAATCTAGAATATTATTAATCTACCACTGGTAGCGTGCTTTGAGATGGTTCAAACTCTCCTCAGCTTCCAGGGAGCGTGGAGTTTTGGAATCAGATAAAGAGCTATATATCTGCATAGCTAGGGATACTGAGCAGGTGGAATAAAGGATGTTTCTTGGGCATGATGTCTCCTGAGAAAATGAAGTTTATATATTATCGGAAAAAATTCAGGTGAAAATTTTAACCACTTTGGTAGGCAAAGCAAAAACCCTAACATACCCAGGTATGTGGCTATGGAAAATAAGAATCACTGCTTGCAAGGTTGTGTCTTCCTTGAGAGCATTACAGTGTTTCCAGTGTGTTTCCAGTTTTCCAGGCTTAAAATAAAGTCTGACATTTGTGAGGCAATGCACATTTGAATGTGGATGCACCTTCCTTAAAGTTCAGTAATGAATAAGTCTTTTGTTTCCCATCTTGTCTAAAGGTGCAAAGCCCAGATGTGGACCCAACTGCCACTAAAGTTCTGGAGCGAAGAGCTTTTTTTTTTTTTTTTTTTTTTTTTTTTTTTTAAATGAAACTTAGAATTGGCAGTGTTGTTAGAAATGATTTGGCAATTCACATAGAGAGTTGTCTAAGGGATGATTGCCTTTTACGCTGATGTTCTATAAGAAAGACAGCTCTCGGGTGGAAGATGGTTTGGAGACAAGTAACTGCAAGTTAAAAGACAGCGAAGGATAGCTGAGAATGCTGGATAACGTAATCATACCGAAGTACAGGACTGGACTAATTTATTTACGGTGTTTATATTAATGAAACCCTGGTAAAATCACCTTAATCTTGCAATCCAGTGTTGCTTTTACTCTGCGGAATATTTAGTCCGCTTTTAAAAGGCTGTGTATATCTCATATGCTAGTGATAACGCAGTAAGAGCACATGGAAATCCTATAAAGATTGGAGGAAAAAAAAAAGTCTCGTGAGAAGAAAAACAGATGCGAAGCTATAACCTTGCACCTGGAAATCTTTCACACGGCAGTTTTGTGCATTCCCAACCACCCCTTAAGGACAGAAACAACACAAGCAGCTGATAATGGGATTGCGAGGAATGTGTTGACCGTGGTGATGACAGGGTGATACCTTTACCCTAGAGAGCACGAGTGCACCTGTGAAATATTAGACTTTGCCTTTTTTACTAGGAGATCATTTTAGAAATATTTAATAAGCTAGAAGATGGAAGGAGAGGGCAGTTAAAAGAGGCTGGGAGGAGGTGAAGGATAGACGTTTGGGGAAAAGCAGAGTGTGCTTTCAGAACAATTTATTACAGAGCTTTGGAAGCTTATTCCGTTCTCATCAAGAGCAGATCTCAATCCACATTTCCAGTGCAGCAAACCTCCATCACTGTGACTAATTAAATAGACTGGAATTAGTAAACAAGGAGAGAAAACTCCAAGTTTGTATTAAAAATACATAATTTAACATGTAATTAGCTGTGTCTACTTGAAAAAGTAAAAGGGAATGTTTCAGAAAGCTGATTTGGTTGCACTGCCTGTGTATTTCTAACTCATGTTTTATGTTAACACACCAAATGGTACAGAAAACATTAGATGCATGAAAAGCATCAAAACCTGGAAGTATTGTTGGTTTGATATCATCTGGGTTTCCTAAGTTCTTTGAATGTTATCTTCAGTACTCACAAATAAATAATATTTGTGATTGATTATGTTTAAAGAAAACTCTGCATACTGGTATTACTGTTTCCAAATGATCCCTCTCCATTTTGGAGATCCCGTGTGGGATGAAAGAAATAAGATGTGGTTGTAGTTTGGTTTGTTGAGATTTGGTTTGGTTTGGTTTTGGTTTTTTTTTTTTTTTGGTACTGTTTAATGTAGCCTTATTGAAAACTTAGCAAAGCAAACCTTAAGCTGGCTTGTAAGGGACATGTGGATCGGGATGTTTTGTAGGGAAGATTCTTCCCAGTTATGCTGCTGTTGTGTCTGGGAGATGCTGAAATACATGGGTCAGTTTACGTATTTCAGCATTTTGTTGAAACTTGATGAAAATGTGTAATCTTGTGAAATGGCTGATAAAAAGAATATAGTACCGTCTGTGTAAAATAGGGAATGTGTTTTGTGCAGGCTTGTGAACAGATGCTAGCTGACATGTTTTAGCCAGAAACTATGAAATTAATGATAAGGTTTCCTGGGAAAAACACTTCTGTAAGTATTTGAGGAAAGCAGTTCTGAGCTTAAAATGTCCTCGCAGTCACTTGGATGAGGACTGATTTGGCCTGCCACCAAGGAGAAGTAGATTCTTCACTGGCACCACCTGAAAGAAAAGCCAAATGCTGAATTGAGGGTTTAATGCTAAAGAAAATAGCTGCAAGGAGCTGAGAGCCAGGTTTTATAGTGTGAGGGAAGTGACAGGGGATACCGGCAGGCAGAAACAGTAGAACACCTGGATGTGGAACACATTTTTAGGGATGATAGATTAAATTTTCTTAATCTTTCTGTTGGAATCAACCTTAGGAAGAGAAAAATGCCTGGAAAATGAATTAATATTTTGGCGGTCTGTCCAACATTACTTCGCTAGTGAAGTGGAGGAAATCAATATTAAATATATTTAGTAGTACATTAAGCTGAGTTATGCTGACCTCATTAAATATATCACTAACGAATGGCTACAGTACAATCAGTAGCAGGACAAAATTCCAATCCTAGTCTGCTGAAGCATCCTTTCATGGCAAAGACATGAAGTAGCTTCTTCAGGACGGGGCTGGGTGAAGTTAACCTAAAATTCTGAAGCAGGTTAGCCAGAAGATGAGCTGCTGTCAGCTGAAGAAAGGGAAATAAATTAATTGAAAGCTGTGTGCACCAGGAGCTTAGTAAATGTCAGATTTCCAAAGCAGCCCTCAGAAATGTGCTGAAATGGTCACACTCTTGAGAACAGTGGAGGGGAAGCTGAGTGAAAAGGCTCTCTGAGACTCATCTGCCTTGTGCTTCGGGGTACGGGATGGTCTGGCCCCAGGTAATGCCTACGGACACTGGACACTGCTGGCAGCAGGCTTTACGGCTTTCTGCAGCGAAGGCAGCCCTCTGCGGCTCAGAGAAATGACATGAATGTCTTTAAAAGGAGGAAAACAAGAAGAAAGGTCTAAGGGACTAGTACAACTAAGAGTCCTAAATGGAATGGAAAAGGATGTTTTTCAGACTCAGTGTTTGATTTTGGTGTTTATTAATTCCAAACTGCCCTAAGTGGATGTGGATAGTCTTCAGAAGTGGGGTACTGCCACTGATACAGGAATGTAATGGTTCCAAATGCAACATGCCGGAGGAGTCTGGGCTTAGGATAGAAAGAAATGGTTACTGATGCATCAGATTCTAAAGGGAAAAGATTGAGACCAGGAACTTCAGAACAGGATATTTTACTGTCTTTAAGAACTATATTCAACACCTGAGAAAGATCTGTTAAGTCATGTGTCACCACTCTCTACCTTCCACCATTCTTTCTGCAGCAGCGCCCAGCTATAGTGAGAATCTGGTTCGTTTTACTTCAGTTCATTAGGCATACGCTGCTTTCCCACTAGCAACACTTTCACGTAACTTGCTGGTTTTTTATTATTTAGTGGTTTTTAGGGTTATATTAATTTGAAAAGGTTCTAATTTTCTCCTAAAGTAAGTACAATTTGAAAAATGTTGCAGTATGTTATAATAATCTAAGAGATCAAACATATTTGAGAGGTGTGTATGTGATGATAAACTAGACATTGCAAGCCTCGTTTCTTTAGGAAACTATGAGTGTAATCTCTTGGTGTTTGTGCCTCCCGTGACAACTTTTGAAGCCGTTGATTAATTTCAGCCAAAGCTGACAATGGAGATCAATCTTTAAGATACTCAGTCTCTATGAGCTTCATGAAAATACCATCCATCTCTCCTACCCACCTATCTATCAGTACTCTCATTAGGAAAATGTAGTAGTGTCAGTTCGACCCTCATTAGTTATCAGATAATCTGTAGGTGGCAGCAGTGCCATGAATGCCCTGATTACTTCTGTCAGATTAGGGCTTTTGTAGACGTGGGAGAAGTCAGTTGTGTGTGCTAAAACTATAAGAAATCACTCTTTTATAATTCTGCTGTCCATATTTCAGATCAGTTTTACTTGAGGTGCTGATATAAAGAAACCATAAAGGTGATTAATATTTTGTAATGAAGCTATTGGCACCTAATAAGCTATTCACTTCTCTAGACTTCTTACTAAAAATATTTAAGAACATAAAGGTAAATGTGAAATTCCATTCTGAATACATACATTTGGATACTAGATCTTTTGTCTAAATGAGTTCATTAGTACTGATTGATCAATTGCCTTTCAAAGAAATAATCAAGGGGTAATCTTGTTAAAGACAAATGGACTACTTAGCATGACTCAAAATGTCAAGGGGCCAAGTCTTGATTTGTGAGTGGAGAATAACCTTGTGGTTACATTGGGACTGTTAACATGAGAAAGGCAAGAGGGACTCATTCCAAAAGGAAGTGAGTTTTCGCAAGGTCTCCAAGACTGAGGATCCTGCAGCTGCCAGATCCAGCAGCTTTGCTTTAATAGACAGCGCAGAAGGGATGGGAGGATCAGGTCTGTTTTGGCATTGTGCAGCAATGAAAGATAAGGTCACCTGAGCTAAAGCTTGTGATTTATTCCTGATGTTAGTCTTTAAAATGAAAATGTTGTAGTTTTTTGTCAAATGTTGAAATGAACTATATGGATAATTCATAATAATAACTGTTAATCAGCTTTCAAAAGAGTATTGCAAACTTTCATGTGTTCAAGTATTTCCTAATGGTCAGCTGAAAGATGATGATATTAGGATGTAAACAGCATGTGGAAAACATGCTGCTTCACATTATACTGCCACTTTAATAAAAATCAGATCTGACTACCAGCTGTATATTTACACTGTTTCTCTTTTGGAGTATCTTAATTTTCATTTTAACTATCAGATATAAAATATGGTAAGCTTGAAGACGTATCTGTAAGCATTGGGCCCCAGATTTTAAATTACTTTTAAAAAAAAATTCACAATTTTCGCTATTATAAATGGATAGAAACATCCTTAATGTCCCATTTTATTAACTTACTTCAACTTCAGATAGTAATTATGATATATTCAGGTATCCAGAAAACAATGGAAAGAATACTGTGTGAAACATTGGCACTCTTGGTTCTCTCTAAAGTACTCTTCCAGTCTCTGAAGTGACATTGTACCATTTTGTAAAAACAGTATTTTGAATAGTGGTCTGAAACTTACTGGACTTGGTATAGGACCAGCTCCTAGGGAGAGCAGGCTCTGGAATGGGAAGCTCCTGGATCCTGGGAACATTTGGCACTGGCAGTAAGAGTGACCTGGGACCTCTAGTGAATACAAAGGACTCAAAAATACCTGTTTAATACCTGATAATGGAGATGGTGCTTGTCTGCATGTGACTTCTACAAACAGATTACTGTTCACTTACAGCTTGCTTTGCATTTTCTGTAGCTCACTTTATGACGGAGGTAGAATATAGACAGGGACTCATACATAAAACATCTACAGCTAAACTGCTGACTGACCAGGATTTTGTTCTCTGCAAACCTCAAAATATTACTTCAGAACTAGAACAATGGAATAAATAGCTTTTCAACTTGCATATAGTGGCAGCTGAAGCTGGCTAAGTTGGTTTGGTTTTTTGGGTTTTTTTTTTTTTTTTTTTTTTTTTTTTGCATTTATGCAAAATTTAAAAACTATTCTAACTTCCATGTTTATCAAGGTTTAATGTTTGTTGAAATATTTGGGCTGTGGCTTCATGGCACATAATTTTGTACTTTTGAAGAAACATCTGTGACAAACCAGCTGAGGCTTACGGATTCATTCCGTAATAAGTCACGCTAATTGGAGAAATTTCTGCATACCAAAGAATGGCTACATTCTGGTACACCGTGTTCTTTTCTCACCTGTGACCAGGGTGCTTTTTGTGCCTCTGTTTGTGCTTCTCCCATCAGCGGTCTCTTTTTCTGAAGTGCACAAGATTTATGGCAATGTGTACTCACGTTACGTATCACTGTTCCTATGGAAGTTCACCGCATCTCTGTCAGAGGAAGAACAGCTTCTCAGAACAAGCCTGCAGTATTATCTTTGAACATATGCTCTCTATTAAGTGAGATGAGGAAGTCACTTAGTTTTCCTTCCATTTGGAGGTTAAAAAGGGAGGGCTTGTCTAAAAACAGATTGTAGTAAATTGGAGATTCGTTTGAACAGCATGTCAACATTATTAACTTGAAAATATATACTAAATTGATAGGTTTCCTTTAATTACCTCCTCTTGAAAGCTGTTCTCGACAAACAAGCAAACAGTTCAAAAGTGATTTAATCTGTCTGAAAATGAGAAAATTGGAGGACAGCATACAGCATGGCTTTTCTAAATAGTACTTTTGTTATAAAGAGTGCTAGATAAACTATGTAATGTATTTCTTCCGGTTCAGAAATAATAAAAAATTGTAAAAATTGTTTGTGTCCAGATTCTAGGGTTATTCTGCAAAAGTGCAGACGTTGGTGTGTACTTCGCACATAGACAACAAACTGGGTTGTGGAGGGGCTAGCTTTTTGCTGTGACCATTTGAAACAAGTTATTTGACTGGGATCTTCGAACACGCAGTGCCAGTCGGCTGTGCTGACAGGTGTTTAAGATGGCTGTATAAATGCTTCACGTGTGAAAGGTATTATACAAATATCCATGAGGCTTCTTTGCTTTTTAGACATTATTCTGAAGACTTTAATGATGTTGTAATATGCCGAGAAACCAATTTGCTTTAGCATTCCACATAATCATAGACATTTCAGCAGCATTCAGTCAGCACTACTTATGTATGTGCTACCCTTTCAGGCTGAAGAGCTGAAATTAGGGGCCTTCTAGATTACCCTATTGCAGAGGAGAAACTGGGAATTTCTAGGGAAACTGAGCTGCTTTAGTACAGTTAATGAGAAACATGTGCCAAGTCTGACTTCCTTTAGCACAGCGCATAAACACAGACAGTTTCACAACTCGAAGCTTTAAAACTCTTTTAAAAAATAACCCATTTTAAGAATCCACTTGTTCTTGACCAGAATACGTCAGTAATTCAGGCATGCTTTTCTTCTTAATGTGGCTTCTGAGCTGTTTCCTTCCAGGTGAAGCTCTTTGGGTAGAGACTCATATTCACACCAAAACTCAAGAGCAAAGTTCATCTCCCTTTGTCTTAAGAAGCAGTGCTGCTGTAGTAGGAATTGATGATCTTCCCAACCTAGTGAAGAGTGGTTCTTAAGTTCACCCTGTCAGCTCTTGGTAGAACATGAAAGAAACTTGACATTTTTTAGATGTTCTAAACTATTCATTATCATCCTTTCTGATGACTGCATCCAGAAAGATCAGCATCTAGAAGTGATGCTTTCTAACAAAATGTACGGAGGATGTTACAGTTCTTCTAGGCAACCAGTAGCTGTCTGGTAAAGGAACCATGCAAAATTACCATTCTTTGCCCTTGCAGTTTAAAAAAAAAAAAAAAAAAGGTAAGAAATAGCAGATCTTGACCTATGTGAATATTTTGTTCTGTGTAGCTTTGGCAGTGGTTGATAAATCAGTTCTGTTACTTTAAATATTGAGTTTATTCTTGAATCTGCACCCAGTTGTTCAAAAGACAGCTTTATTGTTGTACAAATTAATTTGTTTATGTCACTGTACCTAGCTGAGATTCCTAAGTGTTTATACAAAGAAATTGAGTGATGATGCAGCATGTAACCCTGGTCTGTCACATAAGGTACAGACATTTTCTTTAGTAGAAGAGTGTATGGTGTTTTCTTTGTAATTTGTGACTGTGCAGTGCCTGGTATGAGCAACCTTCATTACTACAGCCGAAGGTATTGGTGGTTCTGAGGTGTCATTTGGCTTCCTGTGTTGCTCAAATACCAGAAGGTGGCCTGCCCCCTTGTCCTTGTGTCTCTGTGCTCTCACGCTGAACCCACTCTACCTCTCCGGACCTAACTGACTCGTGTTCGCTTTCAGCTGTCATCCCCGGTCCCCCTCTCCGGGTTGTGCTTCTCTTAACTCTACCCCACGTGCTAAGGCAAAGCACAATACCAAACTGTCCCAGTTGCTGCCTGCTTGGTCACTTCCCCATGAAATTTAATTTCCTACTTCCCATCATTTTTACTGTGCATAGTTATTTTATATGTATATTATTTATTCATACAAGTATGTCCAAGTTTGTGTTTTGCTATTTTATTATGCATAATTTCCAAAATTATCCTCAGGAATATAACATTCTTAAATACAATGAAAAAAGCTTTTGCAATTGCAAGTTTTGCAGTTTCTTGCTGCCCTTACAAGACTGTGATTGACATTGGGGGGGTGGCAGTTTGTCACAGAGGGATTTGGAACACTACTATAAAACATAGCAATTTTTTTTTTTTTTTTTTTTTTTTTTTTTTTTTTTTTTTGAGGAAAAAATAGCTTGGTCAGTGAAAGGCTTGCCCTGGGCTCGTCTAGTAGAATCACTGACTGTGTGTATCTGGTCTGATAATGTGCAGAACACATTTAGGGTGCCTGAACTGCTGAATAGCGACTTGGTTAGAGATTATAGTTGTGTGAACGTTTACAGAAGAAAATTCTTCAAAATGCCTCTGGATCTTTGTGGTACTGTGTTCAAGAAAAACAAGTATGCTTAGAAATCCTGAGAATCTGTGATCCAAATGTCAGTGGAAAAGAGTTCACAGAAGTTGGGGCATCTTCCTTACTTTTAAAGGTGATGGCTTAAAACTGTTTTGGGGTGTGGAAGGTGCAAAATTTGGATTAGACTTAGCGGTAAACAACCTGTGACACATGGTATACAGTGATACAACACTGCTTATCAGGATGTGGTATTTGCAGTAGGAAGCCGTAAACCCAGGCAGTTGTACTCACCTCACCTTCCCATGTGCTTACGGTACACATGAACATCTTCTCATCTTTCAAATTAATTTTCACACTAGTGGGTTGGCTTCTCATCTTCAGTACTTCTTTGTGAGTTGATGTGATAGTTTAGTTTGTGGTGTCCTATGTTTTACATGGCAGCTTGTCATTAAAGATCCCAGCAATTAGCACTCTGTCCAAGTCTACCAGCCTCTGCTCTGTGCCCAAATTGCAGTTGAGTGGTTTCCTTAACTGTGAAGTGTGAAGGAACTGGGTGGTACCAAGGTTTTGCTCTTATTTTTCTGTAATTATTTTGTACTACTGACAAATTGTCTTCCTGAATTGTTGCCACTCTGTATCCAGGGATTCCCTCTTCCTTTGCTAGAAGTATAGAGAGTACAGCCGAAATGGAATCAACTGCTCTGTTTACTGATTTTCCCCTCTTAAGATTTATTGTTGATATGCTACATATCACATGAAAATAAAGACAGATTTGTATCACAAAGAGGTTATTATGCTCCTTTTGTAGAAATGATTCGTTAGGCAATCCTTATATTCTCACTGAAATTTTGGTGTTTACTTTCTTCTGCGTTCTGGAAGTTGGCAGGTAAATTTACACACACAAATGGGCCAAGTAAATTGCAAGAGTACTGCAACTATCAAAGCCTTTGTAACTTTACATGCCTATAGCTGTGATGAATGTAAACATTTTGTGATGTAAAGAGATGCAAAAAGAAGGCTTGTTTTGTGATAAAGGCTGTATCATGCTGTTATAAAAATATTTACGTGTGTTTTCTTCCAAGGCAACAGGGCTGTTGCTAGAGGCCATCTGATTAAAAGCCTTCATCCTGCAACTCCCAGTATTAGGATAAATCATAGAGCATTGTTTATATGGCTCCTTGTGTTTCATGTCATGTATCCTCATATGCAGATGTTTTTCATTGTTTAGTCCCAATAGTGAGTATGTGTTTAAGTTTTCTATGTATTTTTGTGGCATTTTGTATGTTTAAACTTTACAAATGTAGAATGGGAATGATTACATATTTTGTCTGAGGGCAATGAAACTCATCCTGGGAATACTTTTTCTCTGCATATGCAGCAGCCTTTTCCTGTTCTAGAAAGGCAGAAACTTTTCACCAGCTAAACTTTTTGCCTTGCATTCCTGGATTAATAACGCAAGCAGATGATAGATGTCAAGTCACATGAAGGATGACAAGATGACAGAAAATACTGACACAGTGCAGGGGAGAGCTGGTTTGCTGAAGCACCAAGACAAAAGGGAAGTGATTTAGCAAGAATTCCATACCTCAAGTCCTCTGTGTATTAAAAGGATTCCTTTATCAGGAACTTCAAAGGTAAAGGCATAGGGAGTCGGATTTTTCAGCTGTTTTATGTGACTGTAGCTCCATCAGTGATTGGATGAATGAATGAATGAATGCATGTGGTGAACTGCTCTGAGCTACTTGAAGATCTGGTTGAGAAGCTCTTTCTAAATGAGTAATAGGGGAAGGATAGGGAAGATAGTTTTGAAAGAGTATACAAAGTTCTAACTTGTCTTCCTCCTCCCTTATTTGGGAAAGAACTGTAGGCATCTAGGAAGAAGCCATAGCTGAAAAGCTTGATTTAAGAGAGGGTTTTTAGAGTTGATTCCTTTCAGAACAGGAAGCAAACCAGAAAACTTCTAACTGCTTTTAAAGGAGAGGGAAAGACTGATGGTCCATTGAAAGTTTTTCTTCAGCCTTCACTTACATTACCATATTAGTCAAAATAAAAATCACTCTTCTTCAGGGTTACAGAGGTTGGAATGAATGCTTAATACTTCTGTAAGTGCCCCCTACCCCAAGTATGCTTCCATTCTTCTCCCATAAGTAGTCTTCTGGCAAAACTAACTCTTTTTTTTTTTTTTTTTGTAGTAGTAGTAGTTTTAATTTTCTTTATCTTATGACAGAAAATGGCTTTGTCAGGGTGTGTGTATGTGGGATGATGGTGTTTCATTTTGTTTCCTTCTACCACCATCCAAGTCCAGTAGGAACTGTTTCTGATTTCGTCTGAGAATTTCACAGCTGCTGATCTTCTTCATAGTGTCTTCAGAATAATTTCTGAAGGTTTTTAACTTCATGTCCTGAAGGAAGAGCTCCTAAACTCTAGAGAAAAATAAAAAAGAAGGTTCTGATACTGTCAGTCTGACTGAATGAGCACATGCTTGTGCTTCTCATTGAATAAAGCCTAAAGCCCTAAAAAAGGGACAATTCAAAATCTATTTGTTTAAATTCCTGACTTCCAAAGAGAAACTGATGTGTTTTATAAATAAGGTTTTGTTACAGAACAGCTGAACTGTTCTTGTGAACTGTTTCTGGCAGTCTTGAGAATTTTATTGTAAATTGTGAGCTTTCTTTTCTCTAGGATTCGAAAAAGAAACAAAATGGTATATGAGCAAACCAGCAGCACATCTAGGATGAATCTGTAGGGACCAGTAGGCCTAGAGTTAATGGCCTGCAGTTCTTCCAAATATATAGTGCTCCCAATGTGAACTACATTTGAAAAGCACAATCTGATTTTAGTAAATGCTGCAGTACCGTGTGTAGCTGGAATGGTTGTGTTGTGTTGTGGGATTAGAATTTAGGATTCTCTTGGATTTTGATGTTTTCTAAGCTACTCAGTTGCCTTCATTAGCTCTTTCTTTCTTCAGTTACTGATTGCTTCTGCAGCAGCAGGAACCTCTTGACAGAGAGACTGTCGTTTTGGTGGTGCAACCTGCTTCTGTCCTTAATCATTAAGATTCTTTATTGTTGCAGTTCATGTGTTTTAATAAAAATATCTTATAGTAAGCAATATACTATCTATGATTCTGACTTAATTTTCTTGTCAGTCCCTTCCTGGGCACAGGTAGAAGATTGAGGAAGATGGGTTTCAGTGTACCTGCAGTCATGCAGCAGCATATAAAATGCTGCCAGCTGCAACAGATGTGTCTTACACCTGCTAAGCCCTTACTAGCAAGTTGGCCTGGCATCCTCTGGTTGTAAAGCAGGCAGGAGTACAGTTAGATCACATTCTAATTTCATTTTTAGACAATCTCAGGGTTTTTTGGGGGAGATGTCTAATAAGTGAATGTGCTGATCAAACTGAGCATCCTGTCATCTTTGCAGAACGGAGCTCTCTGGTATCCAGACTGGTGACATGGAAGGCCAAAATTGCATCCCTGTAAGTGCTTCACATACTCTAGATTTGGAAGCTATGTGGATTCTATATGTATGTCTTCATATGTACATACGTATGTGCCCACCTGTCTCTTCCAGGAAGGTAGAGAGAAACTTATTCTGCTCCATAACATTTTTTTCTTGTTAGGTTTCAAAGTGTTTGTTTGAAAAGGAGCTGTAAAGTTGAAGAGAAAGCACCATGCTTTTGAATACAACTGTAGAAGGTATCATCACTACGTCATTTACTTGCTGGAAGGAGAGGAAAATGGGCAAGATTAAGTATGGATGGGTCTGAGAATAATGTGGAAAGGTGGAGGGAAACACTCGTGTTTGAGATGATCTGACCTGGATATCTTTGGATCATCTCATTTTGAAGAAAACCTTTTTCATCCAGTTTCACACTTCTGGCATTTTCCTCTGTCTTTCAAACTGTTCTTAATTCCTCACTGCAAAATTACATGGAGTGACTTTTAATTAATGCTTGTCTTTTTTGAAAGCAGCCTGAGATGTACTGCAAAACCATACCAGGCTCATTTGATTCAGCAGACCTACCGTGTGACCAGCTGCCAAAAGTTTGACTATAGAGTCAAAGTGAAAGGCTTGTAATCAATTTAGAAAAGTATATAGCTGGGCAGAGAGAAAAGTGTTTCAATTTTGATTTTTAGATAGTAATTTGGAGGATATGGAGAAGAGTCACGTGAAGGGAATTGATTTTGTTTCCTTCTTCTAAACCTAAAGGAGCTGAGTTTAACACTGTTGAAGGATTTTCTGTGAGATGTTCACGCAGCTCTGGTGGTGACAGTATCTTGGCTTCAGTTCTGGATTTTGTTCTAAATTTAGGATTCCTCTTTGCTTCTCTCTTGGAAATGTAGTTGTTCCCTTCCCTGCTTGGTATCAATAACAGTCTGCCTCCCTTTCAGCATTATTTCTGTACTCAATACTTGCACAGCGTGTGAATCTCTTTATATCTTCTGTGACTATCACCATGTTGCGGACATACATTATTTTTGCTTTCGCAGAAGCAATTTACAATAGATGAATAGATGTTGACAGTTCTGGGCAGCCAGAGAAAAGTTGTATCACAACACACTTAGTTCTGAATCAGAGAAATGTTGTCCTTCCTCCCTCCTAGCACATTTCCAAAACAGTTTTGCTTGAGTCATCCATGTTTCCTATCTTTTCTTGGCAAAAAGTAAACAAAAGCCAAACAGAAACGTGTCAGGAGGTCATGCCTGAAGGACAGATTGTAATTATTTTATAATTTCTGTCTTCATCAGATCTGTTGTTAACATGTTGCTACAGAAATATATGTATGCATCAGCACTGCTAGCAATCATGTGTCAAACGGCTTGTCTGCTGTCAAAAATTATGAAGAGACAGCAGGCAGCAAGACAATAGATCAGCCAGAGTGTCTACAGATGTTTTTCATCTGATCCTCTGTTATTTATACAGTGTCATAGATATGCATGTTGTTTTATAGATATATAAAACATGAGAGTTTCCTGTCCCAAGGGCCCTATAGCATGCAAGGTTGTAAATTAAATCCTGCAAGATTTCTAAGTCATGCTATTCAGTGCCCGGTGTTTATAGCTTACAGCAAGTGCAAGATGGAATATACCCACTTCTCGCTAGCTGCAGATGTGGAGAAACATGTTTAAGTGATGTGCAGTCAATTGTGAGAGAACTGGTAATGGATCTTCAGAGCCTTAACACTGATTTTAAACCTACCTCGGGTCAGCAAGGCCAGCGCTCTTATTTAAGCCCGAACCATATTTTGTGAAACAAGAGGACTGTCAGAGCTCCGAGGCGTGCGTAGTCCCCCGTGAACACAGGATACGTGGGTGTCTGCGTTAGTAAACTGTGTGCTGCAGAGTGGTCTGAAGGTCTCTGCTTATTTCACTCAGCTGTACAAGAAATCATTCCTTAAAATCTTGGTCAGTCTAGGGGAATATGGATCTAGGTAACGGGCACTGAGAGGTGTTGAATGAGTTTTTGCTACAGCCAAAACATCGTCATTTAAGAATAATTAAGCTGACTTGTTCAGCTCAAAATCATATGGATGATGTTTTCATACAAGTCCTAAGTCAGTATGACGTTGTATATGTCAAATTCCTCGATTTCTGAAAGCACTTGAATGTTTCTGACTTAGGAAGATCCTCTTCAGCTCTGTAAATTGATCAAATGTTCTTTTCTTTCTGCATATGTCTTCAGCGTGCATAGCTTATTGCAAATTTTTATGGACTTACAAGTTGAATTTAGAGAATTATATATATAAAAAATATAGTAACAGAGTTGGGGTTTGGTTTTGTCAAGTTAGTTAGTGTAGCAGAGCCCAGAAATGTTCTTATCTTTTCCATTTCAACTGTGTATGCACGTGACTTTGTTGAGCAGTGCAGGATGAATTTAAAAACTGTAGAGGAGAAGCGAAACAATTAAATAATCTCCTTACTAATGAAATAAGATGACTGTTTCAGAAGCCTTTTCATAAGTCTGCTTTACGGTCACAAAGTTATAAAACAATGATGTACTTTTACTAGCATTTTACAGCTGCTGTTCTAGTAGAATCCTTACCTTCAGAATATGTCTGATGAAAACTTGTGAACTTTGCACTGTAGTCTTCCCACTTTGTGCCATTAAATATTGACTGGAGAATTTGACTGTGAAATTTATTTTCCGTTAATATAAACCAAGTTATATGCTAGGAGTGCAATCTGAGAAGCAATTTTATGGCCTCTAATTCTTGGTTAAGAAGTTTTTGACTCCCAGCAGATAAAGATAGATTTTTCTGGTCATGAATTCTGACCCTAGAAGTGATAATATTGACCTCATTAGCTTATTTCTTTCTTACTTGCTTACACAATTCCCATTTTTTACACACTACTTAGAAGTGACTTATGTTCTTTAAAATGTCTCCATATGATATACACCTTGGCTTTTTCTTTTTTATTTGTGGAGTCATAAAAATTGTTGCCTGATATCTTTGACTATATAAATACTTCACCCACACCTTCAATCCTATTTCCTTCTCCCACGTTACTCCTCATTTCTGAGAATGGAAAACAACTTTAGGGCCGAGGGAAAGGCATTCCAAGAAGAAGAAATCTGGAAGTTGGAGGCTCAGAAAAGAGTTAAGTGGGGGTTTTCCTTGCTATAAAATTGTTGGGCAGAAGCCAGGCTTAGGAGGGCTAGAGAAGAGGAATTGCAGTTGTTTCTCTGTGTCTTGCACTTTGGGGGAGGAAAGACAAGCAGAACTAAAACAGGCCATGACTCCAGGGAGGGAGCCTTTTCTGACAGTTTTCTGGGAGAGTGGAATCTAGGAGAAAAGATGGCCAGGAGAATGTGCAGGAAACATGTTTGTTTTACGTAGCTCAGACAGCGTCTTAAAAAATTTTTGAACTAGGTTAATTAGCACTTGCAAAATGCTGCTGTAATATGCTGAATTGCTTCCTGTCTGTGGGCTAGTTCGTTTAGAATTAGCTAGTTCTAGGCTGAGATTGCCAAGTTTCTAGCCTTGACTGAGAAACTCAGTGAACAGGCTCAGAAACATTTAAAACACCTCTGTGCTCCCCATCTGAAACTCGGCGCCCTTCTGATTTTCACGTCCTCATTTCACATTGCGACAGGCGCAGTGAAAAGTGGCAAGGATACTTAGAGATGTGGAATGACTTCCGCACAAAACCCAGCTGATTAATGCTGGGGAAAACATGATTGTGAAGAGGACGTGACAGAATAATGTGAAATCCTAGGTGGCATTTAAAAAAAATGACTAAGAAACAAGTAACCACGCTTTCTCATAGTGCAAGGATTGGAGGAGCCTCAGGTGATCAGGCTGGGAACATACATGAAAGAAGATGGTTCTGGGGAACTCCTTGCTGTGTGATAATACAAATGCCTAAAGTATGCTTGAGCTCAGAAATGATGAGACAAATGAAAGGCCGTGAGGGCCTTCTGAATGCAAAAATGTCCTCTGTGGCTCACACAGTTCCTGGCAAAGAGAGGAATATGCTGATGTAGGATCACTTCATGCTTGCCCTGCTCTTGGGTTCTTTCTCCACGTACTGACCGCTGGCTGTTCTTGCAGAAAGTCTGGCTCAGTGTGGCCGTTCCTGTAAAACAGCAGGTCATGTGCAGTAAATGTAATATGAAATAATCACTTTGGGATGATATAGATTTACTTTTGGAATCCCTTGAGGTGTGTAAATATTTTGGATGCTTTTGAATTCAGTTAAATAACAAAGTGTTTTTGCCGCTTTTTCTCATAGCTGTCCTGCTTTCAAGCTGTAAGAGAGTAATTACTAAAATCTAAGGCTATTCAGACAAAATATCATTGCTGAAAAGGTTATGAGTGAAAATCTGGTACGCGTGTTTGATTTGATGTCTAAGTAAGTTTCAAGTATGTATCCAAATGTGAAGATGCTGACAGCGATTCAAACAAGCTAATAGCAAACTTCAGCTGTTGCTTCAACACACTGGATGTGTATTTTGTATTTTTATATATATATATTTAAAAATTCATGTTTATTTCTAACAGTGGCAAGCTGAAGTGGCTCTGAAGTCTAACTGCAGAGTAGTTGCAGGAAAAGCTGTAGTCTTTCTGTTCTGGAGTCTCCCTTACAGCTGATGTTTTGTTGTTCAAGAAAACAGCAGGCATAGTTACTGTGAGGGTTCTGGGCTTCCTGGGAAGTTCAACAACTTCTTTTTTCTTTTAAAAGTCTTGTTAGTTGGCTTTACATCTGTAAGTTTTAAGCATAAAATAGGGCCATTGAATGTTTTCATCTCTGGACGTGATTTTTTTGGTTGACACAGACAGTTTACTGTACACTGAGGTGCTTGACTGTGCCCATGTTTGTATTCTGAGATTGGACTCAGATAAAAGTTATTTCTGCAAATGTAAACCACGATAGTCCTACCAGGTCACTTAAGCCACTTGAATTCAGGGGTTACCTTTCTCTTTAGGCTGGTGGAGAGAGAGACTCTTGCAGAACTTTGTGCTGTGAACCACCTTTCAGAGTAGATTCTTTGTAGTAGGACTGTACTCTAAGAAAGTGTCTCACCTACTCTTATCTTTCAGCATTGGATTTTAATAGCCCCCCTTCGCTGCTTCCACCTGCTCTTCCTTCCCTTACCCTCAGCAGCTGAGAGTGAATATAACCAGGACAAAAGAAAATTTGCTCCAAGGGATCTTTACCCTTTGTTTTTCCCTTCTCACTGCAGTGCTAGCACACAGAATTAATTCTGTGAGCAGCAGGAAGACTTACTCATGGTAATAGCATTGCATGGTTAGGTCCTTTGGCATCTGACAAGGTGTGAACTCTGTCTGAAGCTTCTCTTGGGATGACATTACTCATAATGTGCCTCTCCCCTGGGGCTTTCCTCTGATAACAGACAAGTTCAGTTAGACCAAAATTGCCCAATGGCTACAGAAGTTATTTGAACTCCTACTATATGTCTATGTGCACTTCTGCAGGAATATCACAAAATGCTTCTTTCCTTAAAAATTAAAGTTTAAATCCCAACTAGGAGGAAACTGTATGGTAATTGGGCATTTTTAATGAAAATCTTAGTAAATCTAAAATTAAAACCCTACAAACCAGACAGGAGGGGGAGAGAATACCAAAGAAAAGAGAATGCCTTGACTGAAGGCAACGATAAGAACAAATGAAGCTTCAAAAGGCATGTAGTTCACCATCTACCACGGGAAAGCTTGGTATCAGTAGAGAAAAATAGATATTTCAATTGTATTTTGGAATAGGACGTTCTGTTCTGTGACAGAATACAGTTCAGCACACTGAGACCATGGGATCATGATAATCCGGGCTGGTGTTTTGGCTCCACTCTGGTGCAGACTCCTCTCGGTGCAAGATAACTGAAGAATTCAAAACAAGTAGGTCCTATAATTTTGTGTGTGTTTAAACAAAACAAGCAACACTTGCATTGTGGTTAGTTGCTGTAAAGTAAGGAAAAAGATGCAGAATGAATCCTTGGAAATCCAGGGTTCATGGAATTTTTGCAGTGCTAAATATTAAAATATCTTAATGCCCATGCCATTAGAAGTCATGAGAATTTCAGGTAGATACTGAGGAGGAATATATATTGTTTATTTGTTTGTCTGCCTTTAAATATCAAAATTAAACAGGAAGAACATGAAGGATTCCAAAAAACAAGAGCACGTAAATGTGTTACACGGGACAGATCTGTGGATCAGATCCATGTGTGTTCTGAGGGTGACCACTGTAGATCTGAGGAATGGTGTAAACCTCAGTACATGTGTGAGGGCTGGGGGTTTTTCTGTGGGGGGAGCAGAACAAAAGTGAAGAAGCACTGAGAGATGTGCTCTGTGAAATGTGTATCATTATATACACATGTCACAGGAGTAAGGTGTAACCTGCTGTGGGTGCATCTTCATTTTATTAGGATTTGAGGCAGGAATGGAAGCGGGGCTTGTGGCAAGTGCACTTACACCTCTTCCTTCCTTCTGTTTTCCAAGCACTTTAGAGTCACTTCTAGATAGTGGGCGTTTCCTGCAATTCAATTCATGTTTATTGCATTTTCCTCCTCATTACATACAGTCAGGTGATTGCTACCTGCAATTCCTGGCACAATGGAAATGCAATAGTAGTGACCACAAAAAGAGAAGAAAAAAATTAATCAATTTACAAGGCAAATGCAGTCTTCCGTTAGCTCAAACTGAGAGCCATTTGATGCCCACGTCCTTAGCCAGTGTAGAGTCATGTCTCTCCCTTCAGTTTTTCCTTCTGGAAATAACAAATTTCATACTAGAATTTGTCAACTAATATTTTTCTATTGAGCATGACAATTAGAATCGTTATTTCAAGAGAGAATGTCTCATAGGTGTATGTTGTTAATTCTCCTGCCCTAAATCACCTCCCAAAGGGAACTTGAAATTGCAGATGCACATCCATGAGTGGAGGACAAACACTTTTAAGAATGCTATTTTTTAAAAAAGTAAGGCGTGAGAAATCCTTAAGATATGACATTAAAGTTGCTTATTGAGGAAACTTTTTCCCAAAGTCTTCACAAAAACTTTCCTATTGTTTAGTATGTCTGCTAGCACAGACAGGGTTGCAGAATTAAGTGCTTGAAAGTTAAAAAGTGACCAGCTGACCTTAAAATATAATCAGTGTTTGTGTTCTTTTCACAAATTTTGATAAATCGCACTTCTGAACTTTGCCTGCAGGTATTGTTCACTTCAGGTACGCAATAATTTATTTGCTAAACTATACTCTCAGTTATGGGGGGGAACGGGCTGTATGCAATTTCCTTAAAGCAGTATGTAGTAAGAATTTTTTACCCAAAGAATAACTCTGGTTCTACACTTTGCACACTGACAAAATTCCCAGGACTGGGTAAGGCATACGGAATTACACTGTCTTTTGTGCAGCAATTTGTGGGGTTTTTTGTCCAGTTCTACTGTTAAACTTAGTTCTCAAACAAGACAATCCATAGTTTCTTAGACAACTTATTCTCTGGTTGCCAAAACTAGAACAGTGTGATTGACGAGCAGATGATCTGGCTATTGTAAATTTTTCTTTCCATTCAAAAAATGTTGTATGTTTGTTTAGTTCTGCCAGTGTTAGTAATGAAATAACAGACCAAGGGAAAAATGACTGTAACTACTGAATGTACTTGTAAGAGTTTTGCATAGCTTTTACCACTCAAATCTGCTAGCTGAGACATCTGGCAGAAGATAACCTGAAGGGAGACATCTGTGTCACCTTATGCACTCTATCATAATTGTCCTGTGCTTAAATTACATATATTCTTTTTTTTCCATAAACTTTTATATTATGATGCATGGATGGTTTTGAGGAATGTTTCATAAGTTTTCCACAGGAGAAATTGTTCCTGTCCCAGTTGTCTGGCAGATGTGATGAATGCTGCCTGTGTCTTCAAAGCACAGATAAATGCTGCAGTACGAAAAGCTGAGGAGTAAAAGGAATTCAGATTAACTAAATCAGATTATTAGACCAGCTAATCAGGTATGTAAGTTAATTGAATTGCCTTTCTAAAAACTGTGAAAGCTGTTCTCAATCAAGTCACTGTACCAGCAGCAGAACAAGTAAATGCTGGTTTGTTACAGTTTTGCCTGAGTAGCTGGAGCTTTTGGTGTCTAGGAAGACGTGAGATTCAGCTGAAGCCTTCCTGTGGATAGGATGATGTCAGTAACTGCGCTATGGATGCATTTGCTGGTGTCTAGTAAGGCTGGAACACAAGTTACAGCCTTTCTGTTGAGGTGTTGATACTCTCCCTCCTCAGCTTAACTACCTAATATCATAACATTTGATGAAAACCAGTATCTTTGAGGAAATTAGCCTGTTGATTCAGAAATTACTAGAGTGCGAGAGAGCATGTGAGGATTATTTCTTTGGGAAACCTTGGCATAAAGGCAGTGAAGATCAGTATGAAGATAATGATTTTTAGTGCAGGCTAACATAAGAACTCTACTCTTCTTCATTCCCTTATAATGTCAAAATGGTTACGGCTGTTTTGGGCTTGCTTTTTTTGTACTATGTTTCTGTTCTGGTCTTTTTCTTTGTAAATCACCTGTAAAATACATTGCTTTGCATACACTGGAAGCAGTAACACACATCAGGATGTGTGCTTAATAATATTTTCGTAAGGTTCAGCCCTAATAGGCAAGGCTCAAGCCTGTGCAGCCCAGCACATATTCTTCAGAGAGAGACAGAATAGAGGATGGAGATGTATATCTATATCCATATATATAAAGGTAAACAGAAAATTAAGCACATAGGAGAGGAAGCTAAACTGGACAAGAACACGAGCTCTTAAGGTGAAGGAAAAAAATTGTAGACATGGAATACGGTTACATACAGGGAAAAGGCCAGTCTATCAGAAGGGTGGGGAAAAGAAGGGAGGTACACCAAATAATTGCGGTATTCAGATCACAAAAAAAAAAAATGGCACGTTAAGGCATCCATACTTTTCTGTCTGTTTATAGTGCAGCATTCCTTTAGTTGTGTTTAAAAAAAAAAAAAAAAAA
>WHYT01017457.1:168182-196764 GCA_009806455.1 Tetrax tetrax | reverse complement strand
AAATAACTGTTCAGCCTTTTCTTTCTGTAAATTTGATGTATGCATTTCTCCTTGCCTGTTGCTTTGGAGAGCTTTTTCCTTACCATTTTGGAGCATTTTCCCCTTTTTTAGTAAATACTCAAAGAGTGATAATTGGTGTATACTACTGAGTCAGTCCCAAATCGCAACAAAACAAAGTCTCTACATCTCAGCCAAATCATACCTTCCCTTCCAAATATTTCCCAGAGCATGTGGCTCTGAATTAAAATCTGTGTAAGGAAACAAGAGAGGAAAGGCTGGGAAATACCATCTTCTGCTATGTTTGAAGTAAATTAATTAGCATAATTCAGAAGATAAGAAAGAAAGGCAAGTTCTTCCCTTTTACACTGGGAACTCAGAATAGAAACCTCCTAAAAAGGAATTTTATTTCAGTTAATGTTGATAATTGCCACTCAAATTTTTCTGTTTGTTACAAACTTATCTTGTCTAGAGTTGCATTAATCTTTCACTGAAATTTTGCTTCAGTGAATCCTTTTAAGAAGAAGAAGGCGAGAATAGGAAACATCTCTTTTTTTAGTTATAGCGTGTCTGGAACAGCAACAATTATGCCACAGAAACCCGTTCAGTCTCCATAATATGAACAACAGAATGAAGGCAGTCTTAACACTGCTGAAGTTAATTGTCATGTAAGAGCCTTATGTTAGCCAATTCCAATTTCTCCATCAAGCAGAAAGGAAATATGCAGCTTTGTGTGGGAAGAGTATATCAAAACAGCTTAATTTATCTCGCAGTAGAAAAACCTGACAAGAAGTTGATTATGTCTGTCAATGCCAATGTTTCTACTTGTGAAGACTGTAGAGCAAAAAATGATAGTGCAAACCTTACTCAAAATCCAGTTTCCCTTTGTTGCCCCTTCATTTGTAGGAAGGGATGCTGTGTTCCTGATGTGTACTAAATTTACTTCAACAGTTGGAAGCTGTTGGAAGTTGAATTTGGAACTTTGAGGTTTGTACAAATTAAGAATCTGGCTTTTTGGATCAAAGTCTAAACTTCCTTTCTCTTGCAGTACTGGAGCTGAGAATGGGAACTCAGAATTTAATTAGGTTTTTTTTTGTTTGTTTGTTTTGGTTTTTTTTTGTTAAGAAAATTCTCCAGCTTTTAAAATATTTAAGGAAAAGAGAAAGAGAGGTGAAGTTACTTCTTTTGTCTTTTATTTCCATGAAAATAGGGGATGTATATGTCTCTTCAGATGTGAAACTGTTTCTGAAACAGTAATCCAGGAAAGGTCTCCTTATTTAAGTAGCAAAACAATAGAACAGCTCTCTTCTTGTTTTCTTGGCTGATTAATACTAGAAAGGTTGTAAGCCTTGAGTGGTCAGCGTAACTTGATCTGTAATCTCCATTACAGTAAACAGAAACTCCTTGGACTTGGAGAAGAATCAGCTTTGATAGACTGGCCTTTTTCTGAGCCTTCAGACTCTTTCTCTGGTGGTTCTAGTGGCTTTGTTCCCTGTGGGCATCAACTGTGATAGTCACTATCTTGATGTTGCTCTGCTGCAGAGAAAGAATGAATACCTCCCTAAGGGTATGGTGAGTTTTTCTTCAAAAGTTAACGTTATCAGGATTAGATATTATCATAGGCTTCAGTCTTCACCTTTCCCAAACGCGTCTCTTGGTGATGTGGAGCTGCAAATGAACAGATTAATAGGTAATAAGCTCTGGTATTTTTGTTTATAGCTCCAGTATTTTCATTTGTACATCATTCATAGCATTATTCTAGCTTCTTGATAGTGTGTGGCATATAGGGAGCGTTCCTCTGAAATACTGCTTGAAATTGCTGGAGAGTAGCACGAGTTGCTTTTCCAGCCAGTCTCACTTCCTGGGTGTCAGCTCTTCATTCCATTCATATCTATTACCAAATTTTTCCAGCTTCTCTTAAGTTGTAAGTGCCTTCAACAGACAGTTTCTTTAGATGAGGATTCGAGTGATCACTTGTAGTGGCTTGTCTTGATTGGAAGGAGTTGAGAGAAATAATGGTTTTACCATTTTCTTCACTATTTCAAATCTTAGCAAGGGAATTTTAAAGATGGCATGCACTGGGTCAGTATTTTATGTAGACCTAAGCTATGTGGTGTTTGGTGTACATTAATATAATTATATAAGGTCTAACATGTTTCCACAATATAGAAATAGATAAGTGGGCAGTCTTGCTCACGTCTCTGACAGGATGCAAAATCAATAAAGATGTATGAGAATTAGAAGTGTAATTTTATATATATCTAGGCTTTCCTCAGGCCCCAGTGAAGTCTGTGAGAGCCTGTACTAATTCTGTTTCTGTTGCATGTCTATTCTGTGTTTGTATGCTGTCTATACCTTGTCCTCCAGATCTATCAGTTTTTTCCTTTTCATAAAATTGACTCCGAATTCCTTCATAGGTGCATTAGCAAATACTCATGTCTGTGGAATTATACATTACAGATGAGCGCAGACTGCTTTTTAGGTTTCTTTTTACCTAAGAATTACATTCTGAAACAGAGTTGGTGTCTCTCTTGTTGTTTCTTATCATGATTGGTCCACGAACGATAGCAGAAAATATTTTTACATCACAAAGCCTAGTGTGTCAGGTTTCATATTTTTTACTTGATCTCAGAAAGTGTTTTTTAGGTTGCCATGTTTTCTACATATTCTCCAGGTTGGCATAATCCTATTGATATCATGTTACAGATGTGAACATCTTGGATCAATATAAACTGTATTTTTTTTTTTTTTTTTTTGCAAATCAAACTATCCATGCGAAATGAAAATCAGGAAACTGATTTTTCATTAGTGGGGAGTTGTTGACAGACAAATAAAAGAAAGCATTTATAGCTGATCCAGTTTGTACCACAAGAGGCCAAAACTTGGCATGCAATGAGATACAAGCTATCATCTGAATTATTTTCCCCACTGAAAAAATGTCCTCCTCTATAAAAATTAAAGACTCATGCCTCACTATTAGAAGAAAAATAATCTACTTTCATCCTCAGATAATTTTGTCTTGGATGCTAGTCGTGTTTCTAGTGTACTTTGGTAAAATCCTCAGTTTTGTCAGCTTTCAAAATCTTTTAATATAGTATAAAAGCAACGGGCTGTTTCTGGCAGTATGTAACAGAGTATCTGACCTATAGTATTCTTACTGTAGTCTTTGCATTTAAAATACAGATTTTTATTTCGTTGTTGAGGAACTCCAGATGCAGAGCTCTGACATGGTGAACATCTTGAAAGAAAGAATTTCTCTAAGTTTGGGGTTTGGTTCTTCCATCTAACAAAGCAGGCAGGACTTTGTTGCAGATCCTCGTATAATTGTTTTTCAGGCATGCATCAACTACTTCCTACAAGTGAGTACAGCAGAGTGAATTCTTTGTTGGAATTTTAATGAAAATGCCCTATTTTGGGTCAACAGAACCATTTCATAGATTTATGTCTGGCACATTGAGATGTATCAGTGCGCAGAGAAACTTGAAAAAATTCTGAAAAAGACTTTCAACTAGAAGATCCTCTTTTTATATTTCCCTTTTCTCTTCAGGGAACTAAGTTCTTACAATTGAAAACAATGTATTAACTTTGTCTCTTCCCACCTCCCCTCACTCCCAGCTACTCAGTGGAGGAAAAAAGTCAGTTTCCTTGCAGCTTTTTTAATGACCCTGGGTGGACTTGATGGTCCTGTGGAGATGCCTGTTTCTCTCTGATGATGCAGCCAGGCAGGACAGTTTAGCAGATCTTCAACACTGAGCTGCTACAAAAAGGAATGGCCCCAGCCCCACTTCCACTCTTCCTTACTCATTTCTGCATTCTTTTGCATCTAATATTCCTGCAGTAATCCGTTGCATCTCTTTCTTCATAGACAGATCTTGGAAATTTTTCTTGACAGAGGACAAGTGGAGCGTTTCTCCATAGGGGATCCAAAATAGAGATTTTCATTTAAGCAAAACTCATTGTCTCAAGTATAATCATGCGAGGAGGCAAGAAAACTTGGAAAATTCCTTACCTGAAGTTGCCCATTGTGAAAACTGTTTGTTCTCAGTCTTGAAATACATGTAAAGCAAACAACTTGTATAGTTTGAAGCTGTTACAGCCATATGATTGAGTGAGACCTTAAGAATACAAAGGACAGCAGGGGATCTTCTCCTTTTTCTTTTCTCCTACAACACCTGCTGCTAGCGCCATCGGGTTCATGCCTGAGTTAAATGTTGTATGTTGTGGAAGAGGCAGTCTTTAGCAAGCATGTTTTTAGCAGGATCCTAGTAGCTCAGGCTACCTTGGTCAAAAATAATCCAGTTGTAGGTGAGATGGCTCAGAAATAAGGTGGTTACATCTCTAAGCACTATGCAATGTGTTTGAAGGGGTTTGCGATAACAATAGGAAGAAAATAAGAGTGAAATCCTTCTTTAAAAATTATATGTGATTTTTAAACTTTCTTTCAAATGTGTTTTAGTTGAATGTCATGCTTGCTGACAGATACAGGAATCTTATGGCACATTCCTATAGACTTGCAGTTCTGGTCTTGTGTTACCACCAGAGAGAAGGTTGCTGAGAACAGGGATTTAAAGGGAGAAGGTTCTTTTGCAGCCATTCAATCAAAATGAAGTAAAGCTGAGCAAATCTAATGAAGAGAACTTCTCAGAACACTTTTTGAATTTTTGTAGGATTTCTTGAAATGATGTTAACAGGAAAGCTATCTTAGGTTGTTCCAGAGCTTTCTGTGGTTTTTCTGTCTTTTGTGCAACTCATCACTACTAAAACTTTGCTAAAGAAATTATTTAAAAGTAGTTCTAATTGAAGGAACAAAGCTTAGACAATTTTTTTTTAAATATTTAATGCTTGAGAAACCATATTGAGTGTATACCTTATTTGTGGATTATAATTTGTAATTTATTTGTGCATATAGGATTCAGATTTTCTGTGAATTTGTCTCACTAGTGAAGATATATGGCACACATAGGTCCAATGTGTGGCTGTTAGCACTGCTTTGTTGTAAAGGTCATGATGCTTACTCCATACTCAAAATCTGCGTTGTGTCAATGCTGGATATGTAAATATATACATCTTTTTTTTTTTTTTAAATTTTTTTTTTTTTTAATTGTGGAAACTCACTTTTTATATAGCTTAGTTTATCTCTGTCTGAATTGGATCGTCTTCAGCTTTATAACCTGACTCCCATTGTATCAACTTAGTATTTCTCTTACAAGGACCTGAACAATTGTATCCTGTTCTGGTTTACTGCTGGCCTCTTTTACTCTGTAAGCCTCTTCTGCTGAGAGAAGCGAAAGAAATCAGGCAGCTACCACGACTGAGATGGCAGAGCCCTTTTAAGTGAATCTGCTCATTACAGGGTCTGTGTTAATCACCTGAATATCTTAATATAGTGTGTTAATTTACAGCTGTCATCTTCTTTCATTGTCTTTCCACAGGCAGGAATGGAGCGCCTTGCTTGGCATAGACTTGCATTTAAGCCCTGTCTTAGTGTGTTGCTGTTAGGTCCCTGGACTTGTCATAGGCTTTGGTACCCATGAGAAGCTATTTCCACAAACTTGGCTAGCTCTTGCGTCTTTCTGTCTCCTGCACAGATGATTTGCTTTTGGGAAGAAGTTCTTTTGCTTCCTAGGCTCCAGCACATCACTTCTTTGTATGCGCTGGGCTTAGATCGTTGATTGCTCTTGAGGACTGAGGCTTTGAATTTGGTTTGCGATGCTATGGAAAGCCAGCACACATAGTGTTGGACACGTGTAATCCTCTGCTCTTTGGGAGATGAACAGCAGCATTTGTTTGTTTCTTAAGGGCTTTATATTCAGGTACACAGTGCCTTTGTAGTTGCAGTCACAGTTGGGTTCCTCTTGGGTTTACTATGTAAATAATTGTAAGAACGGGGCTTATAGTTGATGAGAAGTCTACTCTTCCAAGTAGTTAATCTTGAAAATGAATTCAAGATGAACAACATTAAATCCACCATAATTCTGAATGAGAGTACCCATACAGGGATTTAATGGTTTAAGTATTCCATTAGATTAATTTGGATTTCTGAGTGTACTTAGGTAATCGAGCTCTCCAACATATGCTCTGAAATAATTTCCTACAGACTTCAGTACTGTGGAGGACTGTAACTTGTAGACGTCTGTACTTTTTCTTTCTTCTGCTTCTTAAGGGCACTACCAAGTACATTCTGATACTGTTGTTACTTCTCTGTTCACTCCCCCGTGATATGTCTTTGCAGCTGTATTTTAGGTGGCCAGAGACATGAATAAGCTCCAGCAATTTTTGTGGCCTCAAAACTCATGTCATAAGCTTCAGAGAAACTTGGAGCATACGTTACTTGAGTTTGCCATTGCAACAACTCAGCTGTGGTATAAATGCTTTTGCTGTACCAAAAAGTTACTTTTATGAAATTTCTCGCCCGTCAGATGCTGTTATCCAATGGATAGCACCTTGGGTTGTTTGTTGAACAGATATGGTAGTTGTTTTCAATTGATATTGACAGAGACACAAAGGCTGATGAGGCATGAAGAGAGCTCTTTTTAGATGCCAGTGCCCAAGGTAATGTTCTGTAGGTTCTAGGGGTTTAGCCAATTGTTTGGCTGCAATGCAAGGACTTCAGCCATGTGTTTTGGAAACAGAGTTCTGTAGGAGGCATGTGGTAAAAACAATCCGTTTTCCAGTGCTGGTGCAGGGAAACAAAACAAAATGAATGACAGTGGATCATTCTACATGACATATTTACATGTAAGTTCTACCATGCTAGTTCATCTTTAGGACTATTCACAGGGGCTGCTTTTTAAAAATCAACATGTTTTCCCAAAGAATAGGACTGTTTTGTTTATTTGTGCCCTGAAGTGTTTGCATATGCTTATGAAGGACCAACGTACACGTTCTATTTCCTGACAGCCAAGGAAAGTTCTCCCCAAAGAGGCAAACAGCTGAGCTAAAGATTGTAGCTGACACGGGAGAGTCGCTGATGTGACAGTACTGTGGCTGCTAATGACAGGTTTACTGCTGTTCTTGCTGCCCTGAAGGATATTTTGCTGAAGGTAGGAATACAGCGCAGGCAGCGAGAACGAGAGGGCTGCTGGTTCAGATTGCTGGCTTTGCTTGTAATACTGCTTGGCATAGCTTGTAAGGAGATCTTTTGTATAACCTGAAGTTTGTCACTGTCAGCTCAGCTGCAGGCAGCTCCCTTGTCTCTGATTGCAGTGCTTTATTTGGTGTATGAAGAGCACAGATTTGCATTACAGGACAGGGAGGGCTGTGGGGCTTGGGGCAGGTGGAAAGAACTTCCCTGTGCCGCCAGCAAGGAATTATTATCCAGGCTTAATAATCTGAAACATCAGATAAATGTTCACTGCATCGTGTTGATCTGTAGAAAGAAAAAAAGATTTGATTGAGATGTTTTTGAGCCACCAGATGTATATTCCAAGTGCCTTTAAAACATTGGCTCCAGTGTTCATCTTCTCCAGAAATGTGGCTCTGTGTGTGGAGGTGCGTGGGTGGGGGTGCTGGTTTAACTCACAGAAGTACATGTTTATCTGTAAGCAGTCCTTTTTTTGGGAGCTATAATTTTTGAAAATTAATCCTTGAGGGACTGCCAATGGCCCACTTGTGAAAAAACTTTGAGCAAGAGCTTTAAATGAATTGCAAAAAGGAAGTCTTTTGATGCTAAAGGAAGTTTGTCAACACACTGTCAGTGTGTCAGGATGTGCGCGTCTTCCCCTCACCGTGCCTTTTGTAGAATGTCCTGTTGCATGATCTTGTGAAATAATGCTGTGCCTAGGACTGGGAATAAACTTGGACCTGTCTTAATCCTTTCCCTTTACATCTTGGGGAAAAGACGTCTGTATTTGTAAAAAGGTATGTTCACAGAAGAAAAAAAAAAAAAAAAAAAAAAAAAAAAAAAAAGAAAACCTAAAAAGAAAAAAATCCTACAAACTGTTAAGAGCTGATGCTAAGCTTTGGATAGTGGTTTTTGTGAGAGAAAAATGGTTAAAGGAGTAACCAAGAATAAACTCTTTTTGTTGAGCATGGTGAGAGGTGTCAAGAGGAAGCTGGAGCTGAGAGATGCTTGATGTTGAGCAGATGAAGGGAGGAGTGTGTATAAAACTTATTTTATGTTTTATATTTCCGTCAAATTAAAGCATCTTCAACACTGAATGCAACTTGTAAATGTAATTGTTGTAACAGACCAAACAGCAAAGCTACACTTGTGGAAAAACTATACAAAATGACCTTTGCAAACAGAGTATTTCAGCTCACAAGTCTTATACTCTTGTAGGCAGTTATCCAAATGTGTCAGTATGGGCTGCATGTTCATAAGTTCATAAGCAAGTAGTATGTCCCTTTTCATGCTCTTTTTTTTTTTTTTTTTTTTTTTTTCACCCCCCTCTTCTGCTGGTAGCATCACCTGATAAAGCCTCTAGTCCTGCAGTGATCTCCTCTTCTGCCAGGCTTTGCCCATAGCACGGTGCCAATGCTTCTATTAAAATGGGCCAGACCCTTGGAACTCATAGACTGGGACCAGATCCTGCTGCTTTTGGTGGAGTCAGTCCCTCCTCATGTTGGTCTTTGGGCTTCTCTGAGCTGCGGCATCTAGGTTTGAAACACAGTAGTGTTTATTCCATAGTTCTCCATGGTTTTTCCTGTAAAAGTGCACGTTACTTTGTGTTGAAGGAGACTGACTAGACACACGTGTACATTTTCTGCTGCGCACATAAGTACTATTTGGTTGGTGTAGATCACTCCCTTAGCCCTATTTCTCATTCCCTGCTGCTTCTCAAAGTGGCCACAAGCCACGAATTCAGGGGCGTTATGGACTGAAAAACTATTGTTACCAGAATATGAAAATCTATTTATAAAAAGAATTCAAGGGAGTCGGGTGCCCAAAACATTTGAATTTCAATTGGAAATATCCAGCCCTGTTAACTGAATGTATTATTTTGCCAGCTTTCTTTTAAATGACATCATGCTAAAAGAACTCAACCTGTTTTCAAATGACTGCATGTTAATAGCTTCAAGCAGGTGCTCCAGAAATCAAAGGAGTCTGAAATTTCAGAATGCTCCCTCCCCCTAAAGAAAGCTTATTTCTAAAAAGTGCATGTGTTTTTAGTCTGATTTATCAAATGTGTGAGACTATGATCTGTTTGTACTTCTGCTGTTTTGAGATTGGCATTTTTGTTAGGATTCAAAGTGCATCTGTCTCAAGTGGAAATTCCACACGAGTTTAGCTATGCTGATGTCGAGGCACCTCTAAAGCATCACATCTTAGGGTCCCAAAAGCGCAAAAGCATTTGGTATAAAGCTTTTAGGGGGAAAAAAAAAGAAAACACAACTCACAACCAAACAAGAAAAAACCTCTAAACTCCCTGAAATGTCTTTTGTCACCTGAACTGCAATTGTTCCAAGAAGCCAGCACAGAAGACTACAAAACTGCATTTCATCTGCAGTTACAGACTGATGGATATTCTTTGTAGCTGACAGTAGGCAGTGAAGCATAATTCCTTTTGTTCCTTTGGTTGTTTAGCACAGTAAGTAAATTTAGGTCAAACTCTCCATCGTTTGATCACATGCCTGGAGATGTAATACATTTTGTCGAATAGCCAGGGGAAACAGTCGTTTAACCAAGTAACTATTTCATTTCTTTAAGTGACTAATTTGATAGACAAGGCACAGTTCATAGGGAAACAAAGGCTCCTACAATGGGATGTTCTCAGCCTGACCTTTGTGCCCAGTTGGATACTGGTGGGGCCTGTTAACACGGAGATGTTTGCCAGATTGAGATGTGTAGCAGCATCATACCTAAAATACAGTTTAAGTTACATCATGCAGCGCATTGCGTCCTGTGTCTACTGCAAATAATTTGCCTCTCTTTTCCTGCCACAAGGTTTCCAAAGTAAGGTATGAAGTAAGAGCACTTAGTTAAAAGAAAAGCAAACAGCTTGCTTTACCTTTAATTTCAGAGTAGCAGGGGCTTGTGTATTTTTTCACCCTTCTTTATCCTGAAGACCCAATTCAGCACTTTATTGCACATTGGCTATCACACTAGAAGCAGCTAAAACAGCAGGTGGATTTAAAATGAAGGGACAGCTGTATAGATGAGCTGCTGTATGAGCAGATTATAAAATATGCAGTTTGGAGAGGTGGAGTTTATCTACCCTCAGTAAGGAACTCTTGGCTGGTTGTTACTTGGTAAGTTCAGCCATCATCTCTTGAAGATAAATTTTGATATCACCATTGTAGCTCTGAGTAATTCCACATCGGCCTCTTACCATGATGCAGTCATGGTTTTGACTCCTTGGAAAGGTTTAGTTTAGCATGGAAATATATTTTGCTGGTCTACTTTAATAATTAAAAACCTCTGTACTTGCAGTTTAGCACTGTCAACTGAGCATTTGTAATTATTCAGTATATCATGTTCCTCTCCAATGAGACAGTTGCTTTCTGTTTGGTAACGACCCAAGAGAGATAATCTGCATTCATATCTAAACAGAAAACCACTAGAGGAACTGTATTGTTAAATGAGATATTTTTATAGTCTGATTTAACTGAAGAAGGAATTTCTATTGCAATTCATAATTTAAAAGTGGAAAATAAGACTATACCAACTAGCTTTGCAAATTGTGCTAGCCATTTTTAAAGCCAGAACAAGTGTCCGTCACTATCACACCTTTTATCCTAGGCTCTCGTTGATGTGCCTCCTTGAGGGAATGTCTTTATTGTACCTCTGTCTGTGATGAAGGTTTGCAGCAATTACCTCTCATTCTCTTTTTTTTTTTTTCTCTAGAGCATAATATGTGCATGATTTTTTTTTCAACTGCATACCAACTAATAAGCATATTTAAAATAATGAGTCTCAAGGATTGTGGAAAAAAAAATAATGTATACAATTTAGCTTCTGAAAAGCTTTGCTTTCAAAACCAAACTTTATTTCACTGTTAATCATATTCGTTTCTTTCATTGCACTTTCACTTCTTGCAGGCTCTTTCCTTGATGCTGTTGCTTTTAAAATCTTATTTTATGCTGCTTTTTTTAATTCACGAAGGTATAGTGATCTTCTGTGTTATTTTGCCCAGGGTTCCATATTGTGTGTTAGACTGGCTGCCACGATGCCTTTGGTGCTCCTCCCTTTTAGAGGTAACTGCTGAAGTCCCTCTACTCTGGTTTTCACTGCCTGGTTTTTATATACTCCTTCAGTAATGGTACAGTTACTCATTCTTTCCATTCCAATTTTGTTTCTCACCAAAATTACTAGGGTTCTGTTCACACACAGCTGGAACATGAGCAAGAGTTTTCGCTGATTGGATACATCATTCAGAATTTCTCATGTTCAGGTAGATATACAGAAAAATGCTTTTAAATAGAATGCCTTGCTTCATCTTTCTTTCTCCCTCTCCCACTTACATTTAATTTCAACCATGTTCAGCGCGTAATGGAGAAAAGATCTCTAACTTGACTGGAATAATGAAACGAAGTCATGTTGCCACATTTAAAACCTCATGTGGCTGAAGGAGCGTACCAGTTGTGAGAGAGACTGGAGCACTGGGAACTTTTGTGTAGGCGAATGCAGTGAGCACATGTACTAAATTAGTTTAATGGTTGGTATCGTTTTATCTTCCTGCCTGGTCAACTCCGAAAAGCTGAGCGAAATGTTACGTTCTGTACAAATGACTGCTGGGCTAGTTTGATTTTTCTATGTGCTCTGCACCTCTAAAAATAAGAGATTTTTTTTTTTTTTTTTTTTAATTTAGGCACCAACATTTATTTCTTTCTTTCTAACTAAATGTTTAGAAATTAAGTATCTGGCTTTGTTTCTGACACACTTTGGGAATAGTTTTCCATGCAGACTTCTCTGGAGACTCCTGTCCCTCCATTTTCCTATGATTAACATACAAATCACTACTGTTGTGAGTGAGAATGGAGCCAATTTTATGATCTCCCACCAGGGTCCTCCCAGTCTTCTTATAGCTAGGGAAAACAAATGAGCCTTTCAGTGTGCCCGGAAAGTCAATAAACTAGAACTAGTTTGTTAGGAGGTGGGGGTGCAAGTTCCCAAACTGAGGGGCCACAGCAGAGAGTGCACATCTGCCTTCTTTTAGTGGCGTTCCTGCCCTAGTGCTCAGCTGCTGGCAGTCTGGTACAAAGAAGTTGTTGTTTGTTCGTTTGGTTTTTATAGATGCACGCTTTTCCCAGATACTTTAAGACATGTTTCACAAATACTTTAATAATTTCAGCGGCAAAAATAAGCTCCTTGAAAGCTATGGCCAGAAGAGGTCGAAAAAAGGAACGAAGATGTGTTTGATAAGAAATGGGATGCTGATGCTGTCTCACTTTGTAGGTGGCTTTTCGATTGGAGACATAGTAGTGCATCTGGAAGGGAGAAGCTGCAGCTGAGAGCTGCAAGATGTAACCTCTGGTTATCTAATGGCAGAGAAAAAAAAAGCTGATTAGGTTGTAGCTCTTAATTTCTTTCTAGTTTGGGGTAGAAACCCATTGGCTGCTTCTTTTCTATCCTGCAGATGGAAGTTTACAGTTCAATAGAACATCCCCTTTTTAAAGATACAGTCATTTATTAACTTTCTATGTACAAAGTTGTGAGGATTGAAAAGAAAAGGAAATAAATTTACAAAGATTAACTGTATGGCTGTTCCTGGACAGGAATGAAGGAAAGGAGAAAAATAAGTTGTTTTGATTATTGGCTTTGTTTAGTCTTTCTCTCCCATGTTTCCCAGCAGAAGCTTCCCCACAGTGTGAAGATAAAATAATGTTCTTATATCCTCAAAAAAGCAGGAGAGAAGAGAGAGAGAGAGGCACTAAAGCAGCCTTTAAGATGATGTCTAAAGCAAATGTATTTACTCTTAACAGTTAGATTGATCAGGCGAGAGTAAGTTACTTTATAGCTTTACATGATAAGAACATACATCTGCTTTAAAATGGCATGGTTTCTTTCCTGGTACTGAGAGAGATTTGCTCTGGGCTCTGGCAGTTATCGGATCTGGCCTTGAGGATGCTGCTGGGCGCAGGTTACACTGCGAGCATGAGAATGCGTTGGGGCAGGACAGGCTTGTCTCAGTCAGAGATGTCAGCTCCCTTTGTCAAACAAGGCAGCTCCATTTTGGGTCTGGGTAAGGGTACAAAAAAGGTTCTGTCTCAATTCTGCTTTTTAAAATTTCTTTGAATAGTTTTGAGGTGGTGTGTTGGGTTGTTTGGTTGGTTGGTTGGTTTTTTTCCCCCTTTTTAATCAGAATTTTCTTCTATGGTTACTTACTAATAATGAAATAAATTATAAGCTTACAAGCTGTGGGGTTTTGGGGCACTTTTGTTTGCTTTAAATTTGAGTAACAAAGATGTTACGCCCATACCACATACACAAAGGTATTTGCATCATGTATTATATTAGCATGAAGTTTTAGATGCCTTCTTGAGAGCTAACACAAAAGGCCTTGGTTGCATCACACATTTTTATGCTGAAGTACATATGCATTAAGATACCCATTTCCTTCTTCATAGGGTCTCCATTTTCTCCAGAAAATTCATTAGAAATGACGAGTTCTCTAGTACTGGGCTTTGCCTTTGCAGAAAAATAAAATGAAGGAAAAACCAATTGCAACACCAGCAACAATGTCATTTTCAGGCTTTGCCTACCTGCGGTAGTTGAACTACCTACTGTAAAATCCCAAGGGAAGCAGCCCGTTTCTGTGGAGTATTTCAGGACAGGGTTCACTGTACTCATTTGCTCGTGGCTGACTGTCTGGTTTGTTTTGTGATAAGACTGAAGACTCTCTGTAGACTCGAAACTGTCTCTACTAGTGAATAAACAAAAGAAACCCATTTCTGGCAGTCAAGACAGAGCCATAATGTTCCAGATGGCTCACAGTGTTTGAAGTAACTCTAATATTAAATAGACACAGTGTTTCAAAAGCTAGAAGTGCCTTGTAGGGTTTTTTCTTCTCTATTTTTTTTTTTTCAACTTCAAGATTTTTTTGACAAAGCCTATCATGGCAAAAGGTGTGGCACTTCACACCAAAAGTTTGGGAGGCTGCAATATAAACCAGACCTGATCTTTAAGTAGTGCTCTTGTGGTAAACTCATCATAGAAAGAAAACACACAATTCTGATGTTTGTAAATTATATAGGCTTGTCTTATTGAGTATGTATGTAGTATCTCTTACAGTATTGTATCTTTTCCTACATGGTGATCTAAACATTTTTACAGAAGGAACTTAACAGAAGTACAGTATTTTAAGATATGAACTGCATTCTGCCACATAGAGTCATCATAAGTATCAATTGCAAATCTAAACTTTCCCTTTAAAGGAGTTATTTAATAAGGAAGAAATTCTTTACAATGAGGGCGGTGGAACACTGGCCCAGATTGCCCAGAGAGGTGGTGGATGCCCCATCCCTGGAAACGTTCAAGGCCAGGTTGGATGGGGCTCTGAGCAACCTGATCTGGTTGGAGATGTCCCTGCTCCTTGCAGGGGGGTTGGACCAGATGACCCTTGAGGGTCCCTTCCAACCCTAACCATTCTATGATTCTATAAGAATGAAAAACAGATTAGGAACATGGTGCAGATGAATGGGCAAGTACAATAGTAATAGTAGAGTCCCGAGCAGTGCTGGAAGCAACGTGTTTGCCAAGAGGTGTATAGATGCCAAGCTAGAAGTAGGAGTGGGTAAGCAGATGGAGAATCCAGGAGGGCCAAGGGGCTAATTTCATTTATTTATTTGTTTATTTTTAATCTTCCTTCAAGATTCCTGGGACTTGCTTAGATAAAGGAGAAGATATATTTTAAGTGAGCTATTGGAGAATGGTATTAGAACTGGTCAGTCTCCCCTTGGCTTTCAACAAAACTTTGAAAATACTGGTTTGAATGTAATTGTAGCTAGAGTAGGTTCTATCAAAAACGAGCCTACCAGATTTGAGTGAACACATGCCAAAATCCTGGATGAAATAATTAGGCAAGACTCACTTAGCATGTTTTAGCCTGTTCTATGCTGGTTATCTAAATTATATTAGATCCCAATATGCTGATGAGACTGGGCTACCAGGCCACATCTACTTCTGCTTGACCACACGAATACCATGATTTATTGAGATAAAAAGCAGGAATGACTACAGCCTAGTGAACAGTAGTTAAAGAAATTCCCTGTGGGACCAACATCAGTTGGAAATGACCTCGAATGCAGTTACAGTATCTCAGGGGCACTGAAATATATGTATGCTTTTCAGCTCTGTTCAGAGAAAGAATTTTTGTGTGTTCTTATTAGCTGCTGAATTGCAGCTTGCTATTTTCATTTTCCAGAGGCTTCTAAATCCACAAGAAGATCAGTAGCACTTTGCAACTAAAGGCTTTCTCAGCTGAGCCATGCATGAGAGCTGTGGCCAATAATGTGGTTTGGGGAAGATTTCTACTTGGAAGGGAAACTCTTTGGGGATGCCCTTTCTTTGCTCTTGTTTTAGAACCCTGTGCCCTTCGAAAGCTTCGGAGCACTTACGTAAATGCACATGTGGTGTGACTATGTAGGTCAGACATTGCACGTGACCCTTCCTAGTTTAACACCACAAAACAGAGGATGTAGGTTAGGCATTCACAGTGATTGATTTTTATTTTTTGTAATGAAACCTGAAGACACTTTTTTTTTTTTTTTTAATGTGGACTAGTCTCAATTTGCCTACATCTAGTGCAGGCAATGATTTTACAAGTTTATTCATGCTGCCTAGTACGTATCCTTGAACCCTGACTCTAAGAGAAAGAAGACACTCCACCTAACTCTCCCAAACAATTCAAGTGCTGTGATCCAAAACCCTGCAATTTTTATAGGCATTTTTTTATTCTGAAAGCATAGGAACTCAAGGGAGTGGATACCGTATTTATCCAGTGACCAGTACAAAAGGAATCTAATCCCTATTTTTAGTCTTTAGATGCTTTTCAATGGAAACCCTAATTTTGATACCAGATCCTGTATCTATTTAATCCTTAGACTGTGAGGTTAAACTGATATTTGGAGACCTGTGGTGATGGGGGAGGAGGAATATTTGTTAGCTAGGCAATGAATGACCTGATCTGGTTGAAGATGTCCCTGCTCTTTGCACAGGGGTTGGACTAGATGGCCTTTAAAGGTCCCTTCCAACCCACACCATTCAAGAATGTTTGTAAATGTCAGATACCATGTTCACCAGATACAAGTACAAGAAAATAATTACCAGTCGATAAATAAAAAGAGAAGAGAGAAAATACCTGGTCAAGGTTTAGAGCAGTAATGGGAGGAACTAAGGGTGTGTCTGCATTAGCAGTTGGTTTTTAAATAAGAGTATGATTTTGAAGTGAATCCCTTGATTGTCCCAATTCACTGCATATTGATTCAGTTCTCAGAGTGGCCTAGGTCCATCTAGGAAGAACAAAACTGGGAGTTTGAGTCCAAATATGCACCAGTGTTTGCTTGGAGTTTCTTAGGCTCTGTCCCTCAGTTTGGGTTGTACCACCATGAGGTCATCTGGGAAGACCTAACATGCAAAGGTCAAGATAAGGATCTCCAACGTCGATGGCTTTCACAGCACCCTGAGTTAGTTCCGGTGCTCTGTAAGTGACTAGGTGCCATGAACGCTTTCCTATTTGCTGCTGACTGCCAGCCCTCTGCTACTTCTTGCCGTTCTGGAGCTCATTCCTCATTCATCAATAGCTATTCAGATTTGAAATCCTTTTCCTCCTGTAACTGCCCATCTTTCTCTTACCATCTTCCCTTGCTGCATTCCTATTTCTTTTTGTTTCCGCTTTCTAGAATGCCTTTTGTACTTTGTTCACCACCTTCTGCCAAGTTTATAGTTACCAGTTTTACCTCAGAAAATGCAGAGACCTGCAACTTGGGGCCTCAAGGAACTGACAGTCTTTGAGCATGTTGTGCAAGGGTTGGGATTTTAGTGCCATCAAATAATCCTGCTGCTTACCTGGAAGTTGTTAATCTCATGATGGCTGCTGATAGAGGAGACTGGCAAGCAATGAGAAATTCAACCAGATAAAAAAGTGAAGGTAGGGTCCTTGAAGTTCAGGAACACCACCCATGATTTGGAACACCAAAGCAGATGTGCACTCTTTATGTGGAGGTTGAAAGGATCTTTGCTTGGGAGCATGCCAGCAAGCTGCTGTCACATTTGGATATGTCACTGTGTAGGAGAATCCAGAGGAGAGCGCCCGTTCTGGTGCTTGCTCAGAGATCCCTGTTCCCTGCAGAAGGCTCCTAGAAAAGAAATACCTCCTTTGATGTTGCCAACCCTGGTGTCAACAACCCCTTGTGCCAATGCTCTGGATTCCAGCCCCACAAAGTGTGCTGCTTTTCCTGTACTTTCTAGGGCGGGTGGAGTCGGTGCCTGACCTTCCCGGTAAGCTTACAGCATCAGGCTGAGGGCCATGGCGAAACTGTGCACGCTGCCGGTCTGACTGCACCCACACATCCTCCAGAGCCATCAGTTGTGGAAAAATTCCTCCATGGGATGGTTATCTCAGAAGTTACCTCTCCAGTCCCAACTCTCTGTGTGTGCCTAGCTCAGCCCCAGTATTGGGGAACTGCGTTGAATGCACGTTGCAAAGCACAGCTCTCCTCAGCTTCTGTGCCAAGAACCTACAATGCAGCCCCTTTCTCACACTAACTAACCCTGCTCACAGGGCAGTAACTTGGTGGAGCCTGTCTCTGACCCACAGACACAAGGTAAGTACCTTTTGGAGGTTTCTGTTTATCAGAAATACAAAGCAGTTATTGGCTGAGGTGCTGGTTGACTGCAGTAACACAAGCAGACGTTGCCGTGTCACCTATCCTCAGTCAGCCCCAAAGGGGAGCCGCAAGGATGTGATCCTGCGTAACGGGACTTTCTGTAGTCGTGCAACTCCCTCTGCAGAAATGCTGTGCAGCACAGAGTCATTTCTCATTTTAGGAGGCTGGGAGCTGTGTTGGTTCCTAGTTTCAGCGAACAGCTTGCAGACAGGATTGGTTATAAGTCTCTTGGGGTGGGAAAGGGAGAAAGGGCTGTGGTTGGCTATTGTGTGCTGTCACGCCGTTACTCCAAACATGTCGAGTTCCTGTAGTTCACTGTTACCAGTATGGGCTGGAGATGTAGGCAGATTTGTGCATCAGCAGGAATGCCAGAGAGGGCAGCCCACAGTGTTCTTCACAGCCCCCTAGCACGTGAGTCTGCAGGGCATCGAGTAGATTCCCAGCAAATGCTGGAAGATGCCTCTGCTGTCCTAAGGGCACTTATCCATTACTTCGGGGCAGCAGGAGATTTTCTACCCTTTTCCTCTATGGCACACCCTACAAAAAAAAGGGACGTGCAGGAGGGGACGGAAGTTCTTGGCTCAATAAAAGGGGGAAAGAGAAGGTTTTCTTGCTGAGAGGGTGTCATCCCTCCCACTCAAGCTGGTTCTGCCATCTGATTCCCTAACTGTTACTAATTTTCCCTCTGCTGTGCTAAGGCTGCTGCTTTAACAGCTCTTATCAAGTTTTCCTTCAAGCCTACCTTGGAAGACAAAACCTTCCAGTTTTTATTGCTGAGCGTGACATTATATGGTATAGGATATCCCTCTGGACTATTCGGGTCACCTGTCCTGGTTGTGCCCCCTCCCAAGTTTCTTTCCTGCCTTCCAGGAGGGTGGGGCTGGGAGTGCAGAGTGAGAAAAAAAAAAAAAGGGGTGGCCTTGACACTGCGCAAGCACTGTTCAGCCATAGCCAAACCAGTGCTATGTTTTAGTCACAAATCTGAAATGCAGCACCATATGTGCTGCTATGAAGAACGTTAACTCCATCCCAGACAGACCCAGTACGAGAGTCCAGTGTCACAGCAAGTCTGCAGCATGTCCCGTGGTGTAAGTGGGCACGGAAATGCTGCTAAATACTCATAAAGGGAACTGTTAGAACTGGTGAAAACCATGCCAGTTTTTATTAAAAACCTCCGTCACGCTTTGTGAAGGTTTTATTACTGAAGTGACTGCACAGAGGCTGGGATACCATTTATATTGGTGTACATCACTTCAGGGTGAAGACCAGTCTTCATTTTCATTCTCAGGTTTGATGTGGCAGGTGTTGCTATAGTGTGTTATATCCATCCTGACTTATCGGATTCGATACCGGCCATCAGCCGTGCTCCTTAAGGTTGTGATCTTGTTAATGTTTTTAAGGTAACGGGATTTGGGCAGAGTCACTATTTGCATGGAAATGCCCTTGGAAAAAAAAAAAAACAAAAACCAAAAAATGCTGAAGGAAGGTTGTCTGAACTGCTAGATAGTGTTTTTTTCCTTGCTACTCAGTACTTTATCAGTGGTGTAGCTGGGAGGCGATTTCTAAGTTGGTATCTTTTAAATGTCAGACTTTTTTAAACTAGTTGTAGTAATGCGATACCAGGGTGACATTTACCATAGGCAAGAAGCATTAGTCTGGGGATCCCAGCCTTCTCCAGCAGGCAAGAGGTGAACTTTGAAAACTTGCCTCTTCAGGGGGTTCCAGTGACACCGCACATGCTGATACTTTGGTTGCAACGCTGATCCGTATTGGGATAACACGAGCAAGCAATATCTTTTGTAGCTATCAGTTTTCCTTTCGTCACATAAGCAAATTGAAACCCAAAATCCAGAGTTGACGAAATATTGAAAATGAAAAACAATGCCAGTAAATCCAACTGTCTTCCCATGTGGCGCTGCCTCCTCTCGGGCAGCTCTGGGGGAGCGTGTCTGTCTTGCCCTGCTGGGTTTGGAGGAACGTGTGTGGGACTGGGAGATGGATGATGTTTGCAGCTGAAAGTGAAAAAGCTGATGTGGCTGGCTGTGTTGTCAGCCTTCAGAAATAAAACTGGGCATGTCGGAGGACCCAGTACTGTAGAGAGAAATAAAAATAGAACTAATAACTCTGCAAAACCTGAAGAAGGAAGTACACCTCTAGAGGCTGAAACTGAGCTATCTGGAGAGATGCTTCAGGGAAACTTAGCTATTTCAAAGAGAACCGACTTCCAAGAAAACCCAATGAATTTGAGCAATATGCAAGTACTCAGAATTCCTGGAAATAATAAAATAACAAGACTATTATATTTTTGTTCTCTGTCTAAATATCAAGAACCAGTTATTAACAAATGACCCCTGCATCTGTGATTTTGCACGTGCTCACTGACCCTTGCAATGCAGGATCTGGCACATCTGATTGTGAATGTAAAATATCTTATAAGTTACTATACTCTGTCTTCAATATTTTGCTGTGGGATGTACAGCAGAAGTGAACAAGCTCCATACCAAATAATACAACCAATAACCTATAGAACAAAACTTTATATGACTCTTTGGCCAGAATGTAAACATCCACATGAATTACTGCCTCTTAATATACCCAGGTATTGGAATTGATTGGTATTGATAGGAATAAAAATAAATTGGTATTGAAATTCATAGTTATTAATGCCTATCAGTTGGCATTGATGTCTACTGATGACTACCATAACGATAAGCATCTATCTCTATATATTGCTCTATATATCAAAAGGTATTGATATTGGTAGGTATCAATACTTATCTAAATCAGTTTGTCAATACTTTTCAATACTTACCTACCAATAGATATTAAAAATGATAGGTATTAAGGACTATTGCTATTGGAAAGTCTCAATATCGATAGGTATAGATGGCTATTGATATCAGAATTAGCATCAAAATCAATAGAGATGACTATTGAAATCAGTAGCTATTGAAATTGATAGGTATTGATGCCTATTGATGTCTATTGATGCCTGTTAATTTCAAAATCAGTACAGAAATTGATAGGCATCAATGCCTACCTTTTGATACCTGTTGATATCAGTAAGTATCAATGCCTAATGATATAAAAATCATTAATGAAGTTGATAGGTACAGATGGTTATTGATACGGAAATGTATTGATGCTTACTGATAGCGAGATTGGTATTGACAGCCTTGGATATTAATAGGTATTGATTCCTTTTAATAGATACCATACTCTTTCAATGCCTTTTGTTATCAACATAAGTATTGAAATAGGTTGTGATGCATACCAATATTGAAATTTGGTTTCCAAATCAAGAGGTACTGATAACTATACTTATCGGTAGGTATCAATGCTTTTTGATAGATATTGAAATTGGTATTAAAAATGATAGATATTGATATTTATCAGCATAGAACGGTGTTGATATTGATCAGTATTGATACTTTCTGATGCCCGTGGATGCCTATTGATATCAAAAGGTAATGATGTGTATAAGTATCAATACATGTTGATACCAAAGTTTTGAAGTCAATAGGCATCAACGGGTAGCGATGCCAATGGCTGTTGAAATCAGTAAGTAGCAATGCCTATGGGTGTCAAAGCAGGTATCGAAATTAACAGTGTCAGTATCTTTACCACGCATAGAGATTTGCAGGTGGGAGTATTTTGTGTACTCAGTAATTACTTACTGGCTAGCACATTGGTAAGAACAACATTCTATTAGGCCAACCTGAAATGTGTGCACCACGCCTAATGCAAACATCTGAGGAGTCTACACTGGTTGGTCAGGTGGAGAAGTATTGGCCTCTTGGAACAAACTGTTCCTTGATCTTGCTGACTTCTGACCAGAACTTCTTTGGGGTTTATACATATCCATTGCAGTATTTGTCTCTTGAGTCCTTGAGTTACTGCTTCCAACCCAAAAATTTCACCTTAGTCTTTGTTTTTACTACTTTTACTTCTTACTACTTTTACTTCTTCTTGTCTTGGATTGTTTTAGCTTGCATATTCTCTCACAGTTCCAAAAGAATTTCTCTATAAAGCTGGGCCAAGGTCATACCTCTGTGCTTCGCAGAACTCAGCATCAGACCCCAGAAATCTGAACTCCTGGACCATGAATCTGGGTTCATTTTACAAAGAAGAGAGATAGCAATGGCTCAGGATATCAGAATTCCTGTGTAATTACACTGACTTGTTACGTCCTTGAAGTTTAGTGGGGATGAATGTTGAATGGTCAGACTTACCAGGAGATGTCCCACTCAGACTTACTGATGACTGAATTTACAACTTGGAGAACCCCTCGGTGCTTTAGTGATGGTGCGCACGTGAAGTGAAGAGCAGAATCTGATTCTCTTTCTTCTTGAGACAATCTGGACCCATATACAGATATGAAATTCACTTAGTCTCCACCATCTGTATTTTATTTCTGTACCTGAAAACATCTGTGCCCATATTGCTACAGACAATTGCTTTTCTTTCAAAGAAAAAAAGGTATGAGCAGTGCAACTTTTTTCTTCTAATTTTACTTTCCTTACCACTGTCCCATTGAAGTTTCCTTAAGGTACTTTAATACTAAACAGACCTCTTGGCTGTAACATTTTTGCCTTTCCTAAAACGTTACTCTGAAGTTAGCAGGCTTTGTAACGTTTCTGAAAAGGTACTAGGTTCTTAAATCAGGGAAAGCTTTTAAGAATAGAACCCTCCTGGAAAAGATGCTGTTTCTCTATAATTTTCTTCCATATTAAATGGTTTCTGCCTCCAGTATTTCTGGGATCATCACAGGGTGATTACACGTTAACATGTTAGTTGAGGGATGGGATGTCCTGGTGGCATGAATCCTTCCATCCTCCTTCCTTGCCTCATGTTGCTTTGTGTTGTCAAATTGTATTGAAGAAAACAACCTGAGTTCTTTTTAAGTTAAACTAAAACAAAAGGTGGGCTACAGGAGCATATTTAAAATGCTTTAACTGTTAATAGTCATTCAGTGTGGGAGACTGGGGTCCAGCTGGTATAAAGCACTTCCCCTTCCCTCCAGAAACACTTGTAGCACAGTTTTTTTGGGTTTTTTTTTTTTTTATTGTTGTTGTGGGTTTTTTTGTTGTTTGTTTCCAGCAACACTTATTTTGCCCTTCAGACTTGCTCTGATAGTGCTGCACAACGTGCTAATGAAAACGTAGCCATAATTATGATGTGTTCGCATCAACCTCCAAAACAGTATTTAAAGTGTGAGTCCTAAAAATAGGCTTAAATATTAGCACTTTGGTGCTGTTTTCAACAGAGTAGCATTTTAGTAAATGATAGCCTACAAGCTCACTTGAGACCTTACCCCCATTAATGAAGCCTACTGACAAAATATACAGGTCATCAGCCCGGTAGTTTGGTGTCTTGGCCTTTAAAGCAGATGCTTAATATTTAGCATCTGTTTAATCCTGATGTTATCAGAGGTATGTGATGGAAGTTGAGTAGGGAATTCTGTTGATGGTTACTAGAGTGAAATAGAATTCAGTTCTTTCATAGATAGTCTTCGCTGAATTAAGAGTAGTAGATCTTATTTTCATCACTAAAATAAATGCAAAGGACTCTCATCTGTATTTGGAGATCACATTTCTGAAGTGCAGGAAAGCTGTTTCATGATGATGGTGACTTTAATAGAACTATTTCACCTGAATATCTGAATTTCACTCATTGGCATCACAGAACTGCAGAGAAAAGCTTTCCTGCTGAAAATCTTGGGCTGTTTGTTTTTACGGGGTGGCTTTCCTTCTAAACTGCAAGAACAGAGATAGCATAACTCCTGCCACAGCTCAACCCATGGCACGGAGACTTGAAAAAAATGGCCACTGTGATTTTTCTCTGAATGTTTTTTACTAAACCAAATCAAATTGAACAAAAATTACTCCTGCTGCTTTCTGTCTGTTTCTGCATCTTGCTTTTACTATGGAGGTAGTCCTAAAATAAAAACTGCAATATTTACCAGGAAATTAGTAAACTCCATTTACTTTCTGAATTAACTTTATTACAAAGTGTAGTGTACAATAATTGAGGAAATGCACTCAGAGAAATGTCAGCTTTATGATGCAAAGAATAAGGCCGCTTCTGTATTATTTCTATGAAACATTCCACAAATCTTATGTGACCCTTTTTTTTCTGTGTAGCTTTGTTAATAGAGATCAGTGTGGTCTTCCCTGCAGAAATGATTTTTGGGAGTGGAAGAAGACAAGATTCAACTGTCTCTGCAGTGACTACTATGTATTAGATGCTTGGACTATTGTAACTCAGTGACATTTGAATTAGGAATACAATTTAAGAAACATGCTAGAAGTAGTGGTGATAAAAAAAAAAACCTAACCATTCTGCCAGGTAAGCAAGTAATGACTCACTTGGGAGAAGAAGGAACTTTAAAGCTTTTCTGTGTAATACCATGAAAAGAAATCTGGATTTACAGGTCTTTTGCTAGCCATATTTGGAATGGAGAAAACAAGTACCCTAAAGGAGAAGTGAGGAAAAGCTAATGTTTGGAAGGCCTTCTGCTTCAGAGAAGCAGCTCTGTGTAGAATACGGAGAACTGTAAACTTAGAGGACTTGGACACCTTGTAGGCTGTTTAGAGAATCATGTAGATATGTACGTGAGTGTATTTAGTATATAAAACATTTTTTAAAAGCTAATTCTACAAACTGCTTAAAACGGAGATTTGCAGGTATTGTTCACATAGAGATAAGGATCGGTTCGCTTCAGTAGCCACGTGCTCCCTGAAAGCATGAGCTGAAAATCAAGAGCCCTGAGTCACAGATGTAGAAAAGGGCGCATTTGGAGGAAGGTTAGTATTGGTTGATTCAGAACAGCAGTTGGGCTAGGAAGTCTCATGAAAGAGCTAGTGAGCAGTCTGGAAACGTACCAAAGATGCCAGCGAAAGAGAGAATACTTAAGCTTGTTCAATCCAAGCAAGCCTAGACACATCAAAACTAAATATGGAGAGCTGAAACCCAACAGCTTGATGAATGTCTAGACAGCTGTTTCAGACTAGGATGTGTTTATAACACTGAGCTGGCTAGAGAAGTCCAAATCTCATTCAGTCACAGATACTTGCTGTGAAAACCAGCAAGGCTTCCTGGCATGAAAACTGCTTTAGGAAGAGGGTGCCCTTGCTCAATTAACCATGCTGCTTTTAGTAACCAGGGGACCACCAGCGTGATGCTTTTGCGTGGCCAACAGAGTCCAAATGAGTCTTGCTGCTGGTGTGGCTGCTGGGAAGAACAGCTGCCAGGAATGGGCACAACATAAAGGAATATCCATGAGGAACAGAAGAGGAGGACATAAAAAGCGTTTAAAATGAAAGAAAAGACACAAGACAGGTTCTCCTCAATTAATGGAAGAATTTTGATGAGGAAACCTTATATTGACTGAAGCAGAGTAACCTTTGTGGGAACATATAAATTATGTTTTGGCAGCCAGATCTAGCCTGCGATTTCTGGTGAAGAGATACATTGGAAGTGCTATTTACTTCAACCATGCAGATTATAAATATATTAGTAAAATCCTGTTATGCTTTAGTTACCTATTCATAGGAACGGATGGCTCATCAGATTTTGGGTTCAAGCTAGTGCATTTTCCAGGAAAATTTGAACAGCCAGCTCCGGCTTTGAAGTAGCAAACCAAAGTGCAGATTGTTTTCTTAGACAGTTGGAACTTGATATATCTAATGAGGAATTTTCTCCTGAAAATGTTATTGCTGTGGTCTGTATCAATGAAATACTTCAGTTCATCTACTGCTTTTGCTGTTTATCGGAGGACTTTTGTTTTGTTTTGTTCATTCAAGAAAGGTTTAGTGTAATCGTGGCATAGATCTTGACGTTAAAGTAAAACCATGACCTGGAGTTAAAGAGTTCAAATGTTCTGCTGTTTTTAGGTGCATAGGATTTGTTTGATTCATGTGAACTTTAATTCAAAGTATGAAGGCTGGTATCAATGAGTATGGAAGAAGTGCTTTGACTTTGTATCACGGGGCAAATTTAACGTTTCATAGAGTATTCCAAGAAGATTCTAAATTATGTCCCAAAATTGGGGTAAAGAAGATGGGGAGAGGCATTAACACTCAACTCTTATATTTTATGCCTTTTTCCTTTCAGAACTGCTACTGTAGTACTAGAACAGAAGAATTAGTCATTCCTAAATCTGGCACCTAAACCAGTGAAGAATAAGGTTGCCTCTCCCTATGAAATGTAGCAGTCAGCAGTTCTTACACAGTTAAAAAAGGAGAAAAGTGTCAGGAAATGAGGACATTCCACACTCTGGATCCTATTTCTGCACATCCACTAAGGCACTAAGGGACACTTTGTAGCTTATCATTTACCACAAAATAGCTGTGGAATTGCCTTTTATGTATGTTCCCATTTGGTTTAGGTGGTTCAGGTTTGGGGTTTTTTTTGGTTGGTTTTTTTGGTTTGGTTTTTAGGTTAGTTTTTTTTTTTTAGGTGTGGGTTTGTGCTGTGGTTTTTTTGTTTGTTTGTTTGTATGAGATAAAGACATGATGCTTAAATGTCCTATACTCTTATTGTACAGAAAAAAAAATGAATGCCAATAATCTTTTTTTCAAAATCCAAATAGAGCTCCACAAGTATCAGAAATTATTTTCATAGGATGATTTTGGATTATTGGGAAAAATCTGTATTTTTTTTTTTAATTAACAAAAATGGGTATGCATTTTAAATAAACTGACTGTGGTGGTATTTCATCTAAAAGTTCTGTTGTATATGTGACCAAAAATATACATGTACACACAACAGGGATAACAGTACAAGGACTGAACATACGTTAAGGAATAATATAAACAAGACAACTACGTAAATCTAAATCATCAGTATATTGCTTTATTTTTTAAAAAAACATAAATTGTTAATTGCCTGGGGCACATTAGCACCCAGTCTGACAAAACCTTATGAAGTTGCCTACTCTGAGGTACGAGAATAGTCCAGGTGATGCCTCTGGACCTAAAGGTGTGTAAAATACTGGCTCTGCCTGGCAGGCTGTTAACCTTCTTCGTAGCAGCATGTGTAGTATTGAAAATACCAGACAAAATTTTTTTCGTTACTGTTTTTGCATTGTTTTCAAGCAAAATAACATTCTGGTTTCTTAACCACTTGAGATCTGAGTGTTGATTTTTCATTATTTTATACAAGAAAAATTAATTAGCAGAACAGCTTTATCCAAAATGTTATTAACTACGAGCTTACAATTGCTTCTAACAACATCTCACATACAGATAAGAAATCAGTAAATATTATTGTAATTAGTGTTTAATCTGATATATTAAAACAATTAAACTATTTAAATGCTAGTCTTTATAAATCGTACTTTTGTAGAAGACTCCACATACAAAGTTGAGAATGAATTTGCAAATACCTGTGTGCTTTATCGCTATCTGTGGGCTTCTTCTGGTCTTACCATAATGGAAAGCTGCACTGGGATGTCCTGATTGTGATCTGAAGCTTCCCCAAAGTTTGCTTTGCTTGTTCACTCATGGATTTGTTTATGAAGTTCTTCTCTTGGAGTTATCTCGCCAATCTCAATGCGATAGAAGTATCTCTTGATTTCCGCTGTGCTAGTGAGATCGCAGCTTTCATCCTTTTATAATTCTCTTTGCCACTAAAAGAAAAAGAAAACTAGGAGGACTTCTGTGAATGGAAAAGAAGCAAATTGCTGGTGACACAGCCATTGGTTGCCCCTGGAGTACTCGCTGCATCCTTCAGTTTAATTTGCTTAATATATGTAATTAATTAAGCAACTACAAAGTGATAGAAATGTATTTGTGGATGCAGTGTCTGTAAATTAGCGATAAACAATTTGATACTGCAGGATGTTAGTGCTTTCTCTGTGGAACTAATGATCTCTAATGCCTCAGCAGTCATTTGTGGAGCTCATCATGTTTACCTATTAAAATGAAGTCATTACATTTTGCTGTAGAAATCTTAAAATGCTCTTGGTACTACCTGCATTTGGCTGTGAATTTCTGATTCTGAACAGGACCTGAATGTTTAGCTGAATCCTGGTGGAGAGGACCCTTGGAGAGGGTTTGTAGAGATACGGAGGATTTGGCTGAGGGATAGAGGACATGGAGGATATCAGCAGTTAATTCAATGGTGCAGGGCATTCTACAACCTGAAATTTAACAGAATTACCTTTATTTTTTGGTTTTTGTTGTGGGGTGATTTTTTTTTTTTTTTTTTAAAGCCTTACCTACTTGATCTTTCTCCAGTCTTCAAGACAGCAACTAGATGAGACAATTTTTAAACTGTGATGCATTTTAGAAGTCAAAGGTTTAAGGTGACCTCTTCAGAACTTGACTTACAAATATTTGGGTATGTATGCTTCTGTGTAATGCTACTCATGAGGAGCAGTGATGTCAGGGTTAAAACAAGTACCTTTAACAGAGGCGAAGAGTGGCCTCCTAAAGGGTGGAGATCATTTGAAATGCTTGGGCTGGATAGCTAGAACGTGTCTAGAGACAGCTTTAGTCTCTGCAGGTGCTGTGCCCACGTTGTGCAGTTTGGGTGGCTCCATGTGCAGCTACTGAGTCTGCATGCACAAACGATAGTTTTGTATATGAAAACCTGTCGAACAAAATTCAGAGGCTAAACTGAAAGAATTTTCAAAATTAGGCTCAAGACCAAGTCTTCCTACTTTCCTATCCACTTTTCTTGCTGTTTTTCTTCCCTCAAACTATTTAAAGGAAACTGATAATTCAGCTGGAGTTCAGGCACATGGTTATTAGTGTCATCTGTACCCGAGAGATAAGTGACGTAACCTTGGCGCAATGAAAAAAAAAAAAAA